>JAVSCE010007006.1:0-572620 GCA_032199065.1 Smutsia gigantea
AGCAACGAAATTGAACTGGTAATCAAAAAACTACCTAAGAACAAAATACCTGGATGAGATAGCTTCACTGCTGAATTTTATCAAACATTTAGTGAAGACCTAATTCCCATCCTCCTTAAAGTTTTCCAAAGAGTAGAGGAAGAGGGAATACTTCCAAACTCATTCTATGAGGCCAGCATCATTCTAATACCAAAACCAGGTAAAGACACCACAAAAAAAGAAAATTACAGACCAATATTCCTGATGAACATAGATGCAAAAAAACTCAACAAAACATTAGCAAACTGAATTCAAAAATACATCAAAAAGATCATCCATCATGATCAAGTAGGATTTATTCCACAGATGCATGGATGGTACAACATTCAAAAATCCATCAGCATCATCCACCACATCAACAAAAAGGACAAAAACCACATGATCATCTCCATAGATGTGGAAAAGCATTTGACAAAATTCAACATCCATTCACGACAAAAACTCTCAACAAAATGCGTATATAGGGCAAGTACCTCAACATAATAAAGGCCATATATGAAAAACCACAGCCGACATTATACTTAACAGCAAGAAGCTGAAAGCTTTTCCTTTAAGAATGGAAACAAGACAAGGATGCCCACTCTCCCCACTTATATTCAACATACTACTAGAGGTCCTAGCCACAGCAATCAGACAACACAAAGAAATAAAAGGCATCCAGATTGGCAAGGAAGAAGTTAAACTGTCCCTGTTTGCAAATGACATGATATTTTCATAAAAAACCCTAAAGAATCTACTCCAAAAACTGCTAGATGTAATATCAGCAAAGTTGCAGGATACAAAATTAATATGCAGATATCTGTGGCATTCCTATACACTAACAATGAAGTAGCAGAGAGAGAAATCAGGAAAACAATTCCATTTATGGTTGCATCAAAAAGAATAAAATACCTAGGAATAAACCTAACCAAGGAAGTGAAAGACCTATACTCTGAAAACTACAAAACACTCATGAGAGAAATTAAAGAAGATACCAATAAATGGAAACACATCCCATGCTCATGGATAGGAAGAATTAATATTGTCAAAATGGCCATCCTGCCTAAAGCAATCTACAGATTCAATGCAATTCCTGTCAAAATACCAACAGCATTCTTTAATGAACCTGTGAAAATCATTCTAAAACTCATATGGAACCACAAAAGACCCCAAATAGCCAAAAGAATCCTGAGAAGGAAGAATAAAACTGGGGGGATTATGCTCCACAACTTCAAGCTCTACTACAAAGTCACAGTAATCAAGACAATTTGGTACTGGCACAGGAATAGACCCATAAACCAGTGGAACAGACTAGAGAGCCCTGATATAAACCCAAGCATATATGGTCAATTAATATATGATAAAGGAGCCATGGACATACAATGGGGAAATGACAGCCTCTTCAACAGCTGGTGTTGGCAAAACTGGACAGCTACATGCAAGAGAATGAAACTGGATTATTGTTTAACCCCATATACAAAATTAACTCAAAATGTATCAAAGACCTGAATGTAAGTAAGTCATGAAACTATAAAACTTTTAAAAGACAACATAGGCAAAAATCTCCTGAATATATGCATGAGCATCTTCTTCCTGAACATATCTCCTTGAGCAAGAGAAACAAAAGCAAAAATGAACTCATGAGACTACATCAAACTAAAAAGTTTCTGTACAGCCAAGGACACCATCAACAGAACAAAAAGACATCCTACAGTATGGGAGAATATATTTGTAAATGACATATCTGACAAGGGATTAACATCCAAAATATATAAAGAATTCACACACACCTTAATACCCAAAAAGCAAAAACTCTATTAAAAAATGGGCAGAGGATATGAAGAGACAGTTCTCCAAAGAAGAAATTCAGATGGCCAACAGACACATGAAAAGATGCTCCACATCACTAATCATCAGGGAAATGCAAATTAAAACCACAATGAGATATCACCTCACACCAGTAAGGATGGCCACCACCCAAAACACTAGGAACAACAAATGATGGCGAGGATGCAGAGAAAGGGGCACCCTCCTACACTGCTGGTGGGAATGTAAGCTAGTTCATCCATTGTGGAAAGCAATGTGGAGGTTCCTCAAAAACTATAAATAGAAATACCATTTAACCTGGGAATCCCACTTCTTGGAACTTACACAAAGAATACAACTTCTCAGACTCAAAAAGACATATGCACCCCCATGTTTATTGCAGCACTATTTACAATAGCCAAGATATGGAAGCAACCTAAGTGTCCATCAGTAGATGAGTGGATAAAAAAATGTGGTACATATATACAATGGAATACTATTCAGCCATAAGAAGGAAACAAATCCTACCATTTGCAACAACATGGATGGAGCTGGAGGGTATTATGCTCAGTGAAATAAGCCAGGTGGAGAAAGACAATTGCCAAATGATTTCCCTCATTTGTGGAGTATAACGATGAAGCAAAAATGAAAGAACAAAATAGCAGCAGACTCACAGACTCCAAGAAGGAACTAGTGGTTACCAAAGGGGAGGGGTGTGGGAGAAGGGGATTGAGGGGTATTATGTTTAGTACACATGGTGTGGGGAATCACAGGGAAAATAGTGTAGCACAGAGAAGGCAAACAGTGAATCTGTGGCATCTCACTACACTGATGGGCATGACTGCATTGGTGTATGGGTGGGAACTTGATAATAATGGTAAATGTAGTAACCACATTGTGTTTTCATGTGAAACCTTCATAAGAGTGTATATCAATAATACCTTAATAAACAATAAAAAAATAAAATTGATAATTTAAAAAAATCTCTGGATATTTCCATATGTTTGGTCAGTGTGGGTATTTGAGTCAATTTTAGTATTATGGTATTCTTATTTAAAGTATCACTTAAGTTTGGTGTCAACTACAATTTCTCTCTCCCTTCTCATTAGTTTTGTTAATTGGTTAGTATGTTATTTAATTTTATATTCTTGAGTTGAATACTTATTTTCCTTGTTTTATGTAATATAAATCTTGTTATTCAAATTGGCCTCTTATGTAAAATATGATTGATGATTTTGGGTGAAGAGTATCAGGGTAAAGAAAGTATATTGTCAATTTGTAGCAAATCAAATTAAATAAGAGCTCACAGTTAATTTCTTTAGTGGACATTGTTGATTGTCTCTAGCATTGATCACATCCCTGTTCCCTTCCTTTCATGAGAGTGTCCAACATTTTACAACTATATTGTCCTAAATTGGAGATGATACAGGCTATGTTGCCCAAGGACCTGGGGGCTCTCTGGGAGGTACCGACTCCTCCCTGAGCGTACACATGATGAAATTTGTCAGAGCAACAAGGATGGTATAAACCAAGATTTTTCATAAAACAAAATGTTATTTTTAAGGACTCATAGTCAGATATTATGTGTTTATATTTCTAAGGGAATTGAAACAATGTCACCAAAGCCTGGCATTTTCCACATATACATCCAAAAGGAATTGTCTACATATATTTTCATTGCCCACTTGGTTGCCTGCCAAATCTGAGACAAGAATTCAGAGCACTGGCAAGATGGCCAGTTAGATTTCTGGGCAATATCTGCCTTATGTCAGAGGTAAAGAATTGAAACTAGGTATAACAGTGGCTGTAGGCGGGTATGTTAGGATCAGTAGTTACAATTTTCTAATTGATGGAATAAATTCTGTTGGGGACTTAAACTTTGGAAATAAATATTCAAGTATTCATAGCATATAACGTTAACTGGTCATTTTCAGTTGTTTTCTTACTAGATTGTTGGAATATGTTTGTTAATACTTTGCTTATTTATTGTTTATTTTAATGGTGGTTATGTGGCCAGAAACATGGCTACTCTGCTACTAAAACCTTCACTTTTCTGTGTTTGTTGGGTTAGCCTAAATTTACCTAGAACTTGACTCCTTTCTGCCATGGGTACCACTGTCCTCATTGTGCTACGGAGTGGCCACTCTATTCAGAAGTCTGTTTCAAGCAAGTGCAAGCTGGATTTCCACAAAGTAGCTTTCACATTATTTCTTAAACTCAGCCTCAGCATCGAGTTTTGTACCAGCCTGAGTAGCTATACGATATCATCTTTGCAGTCCCAGATTCACTGATGATAAGACTATTTTGGAAATCCTATTGGCATGCACCCTGTAATGTTTACTTTTCAGACATCAAGAATCAAATCATTTCTCACCATTCCTCAAATCTTTCTGCACTATAATACTCTGAAGATTTCTTTTTAAGGTTTCTCTCCTGTGGATGCTAGTTTGTACTGTCCTGAAGTGATGATACAAATGTTTCCTAATGATTTATATTTCTTTGACATTCAAATAGAAATTTGGCATGAATGGCAAATTAAATAAATGGGTGCAAATCATGGTGTTGACTGTAGACGCAGCCATCTTTTTTTCCCCAGGAGTGCCAACATTTAAATGAAGTGAGACAATTCAGTACCGCCCTAGGTTATTTTATGTCCATGTATGTCTACACAACCTGAGAAGTGGAGCTAAGATAAACATTTCTCAAGCAAAACTATCCTCTGCTTTTATTGCTCTTCGATTTTCAGTAAAGCCTCTAAGATTTAAGTATAAGAACAGACATACTGATGACTTTTCTCTTCCACATAAGAGGATCATAAACAGAATAAAAACACTCTCATTTTATACCTTTTTCCCCATGATATCCTAAACAATAAAGGAATAGCAAAACAGCTAAAAGCTTGTAAATTCCCTTCTTAATAACAGCTGCATATCAGTTCTTAACATATATTTGACCCTGGAAAATCAGCAGGAATTATCTTATGATGTTAACATTGCATAACAAAGCAATTTGTCTTTTTTGAAATAGCAATTTACAAACACTGCAGTGGCTAACTGAATCTCAATAATTATTTGAGGAAATGGATTCATTATTGGAACTTTCTTATATATAGGACATTTTCTTTTTACTTTTTCTCCAGCTAAAATCAATAGACTTAAGTATTATTTGTATTAAAATGATTTTATCTAACTATGTAGATAGATAAAATCACTCAGCATGGGTTTTCATATAATCTCTTGTATTAGTTTTCTATTCTACCAAATTCCTAGCATAACATATTACTGTGGATTTAGTGGCTTAAAACTATATTGTCATTAGTTCACAGTTTGCATAGGTCAAGTATCTGGGTACGGATGAGCTGGATCCTTCACTCTTGACGTCACCAGGCTGAAATCAAGGTGTCAGCGGAGCCTGCAATCTCATCTCAGGTCCAGAGTTTATTTTAAGCTCCCTGAGACAATCTGGGGCAGAAATTAGTTCATTGCATCTGTAGGACTGAGGCCTTCAGCCCCTAGTGGTGCCTGCTGTTCCCAGCCATGCAGCCCTTTTCAAAGCATAGCAGGATATCAGGAGAAGGTCTCTGACTTCTAATTTGTTTGACATCTGAGAAGTCATTTCAAAGAACTTATCTGGTTAGTTGGTCATCCTGCCCACTCAGGCTAATTTTGGAGTTTAATTATGTCTGTAAAATCTTATTTGCCCTATAAGGTCACATTATCATGGCAATAAAATCCCATCATATTCACAAATTCCACTCACACACAATGGAAGAAGATTATTCAAGTTATGTTAGCCCACCCTGAATAATTACATAATATCCTTGTATACCAATTCATTGTTACATTATTATATATAATATTGAATATTATAACATTCAAGGCATGATCATTTCAGAGGCAGGAATCTTGAGGACCATCTTGGGATTCTGCCTGCTACAACTGTCTAGGCCATCAGTGGCAACATAAACTTCCAATGATTTCATGAAAATCACACATAACTGAAACTTAGGGAACTATGACTAAGATAATAGCTCCCTGCATTTTTTTAGTATCACTGACATATTCCAGGAACTATGCTTTGTGACTTGCTGAATTGAATATGGAACTAACTGTATGTCACAACAATCCAGTTGTTTGAGTATTATTATCCCTAAAATTCAGAGAGATTAAATGGCAGCTTTGATGTCAGACTGCCTTTGAATGGTAAAGCACGGACTCAAGTCCAAACCCTCAAAGGCTGGTGTGTGTGCTCCCTCCGGATAACCTAGCAGGTCAACCTCCTACAAGCCCTCACTATTCATAAATGCAAAGACAGGAGGGGTCTCCTGGGGCCACAGCTGTTTAGAAGTCTTCAGTCTTGAGTAGAAGTGCTGTGAGAGGGTGAGTCTACAGAAAGCGAGAATCTGCTCAAGGGCAGAATTAATGGCTGAATACTGAGTATCTCAGAATGATGGCAGGGAGGCTATAGTTAAAGGTAGCAATGGACTGCCCATCTCGTGCTTCTATCCGCTGGCGCGCTGAGAACCTGAGCCCCAGCAAGAGCTACCTCCATGTTTGCCTTGAGTCATGCTGCCAGGCTGAAGAACAGGTCTCGACAGAAACTGTCGAGGATATGGGAAACAGTCATTTCAGTAGTATGGCCAATACGAACATGAGTCCAAACAAGTGTACTACTCTATACGAATTAATTACCCCTCCAAATATACAGTGGGAACAGACTAACATTTTGGAAAAAGTTAGTACTCCAGAAAAATGGACCATTCCAAACCACAGAAATCTCTGGGTACATTAAGAGTACATTAAGAGTACATTAAGTTATACCGGAATGAATATGTTACATAAGGTAAGTTTTGCTTTTATTTTCCAAAAGGGTTTTTCCTCGTTCCTGGATCAACTCAGCTCTTTTGATTTACCTCTGTTGATCCAGTCTTCAAAGAGACATGTTAAGATATAAAGCTCTCATGTCTCTGTAGTTCCTGTTTTGCTCTACCATTTTCCTGCTACAATTACTGAAGCCCTTCCAGCTTACTCAGTCACTGGATTCTCTGAGCACTATTTCAGTTCTAGGCCCTCTCTTACTTTCTCTGGGGCAGCTAAAGGACCACCCGTGCGCCCAACTAACATGATGGAATTTCTGACCATTTTGCTGCTTTGCATGAAAGTTCCCCAGCTCTGGCTGAAACCATGTCGTAAGCACTGCCTTTAGGCGCTGGGACTCCCACAGCATCGCAAACCTAGGGCCCACCGATGAATGCTGAAGTGAGCATGTGACACGATGACAGTGAGCCAGTCAGAACGAGACTTTCACTGGGTGTGTGGAGAGGCATTTTCTACGACCACTGGGTGTGAACTTGGGAGGATGGGGACCTAGGACTGCAGAGACAGACTGGAAACTTATTTTTTAATGGAGCCATACCCGAATCAGGCCCCAAACATGGACCTTCCTATTGCAGGGGATACTAAACTATCTTCTTTTCTTATTGAGTTGGGTTTTTCCATTGATAACAGCTTTCATGTCTCTGTAGTCCTAAAGAAGACCAATGCAAAGGAAATGCTGTAGCTGCCATGAGCGTAGGCGACCAAGGGCCTGGAGAGTCAAGGAAGGGAAGTAATCTGCATGTAGTGATATCAAGGCAAGATGTGAAAGGCAAGCCAGGTCAAAGGGAAGGAGGAAGACCAGAGACTGTGTTTCCATAGAAGAATGAAGAATTTGTATGAAGGGTCTTTCCAACATTTAGAGAACTGATAGAACAGAGGGCTGTAGAGAAGGAGATGAAGAAATTTGGGGAGATTGGAGAGGAAGACAGAGACTTCATAGGCCATGTATTGACTAAGTTATTGGCCATTTAAAAAAATTATTGATTAAAAAGTTAATACATGCACATGGTCAAAATTCAGACAGTGCAGTTGAGGCTGTTGATGAACTCTTCCAAATCTCCCAGGAGACAGTTTCAGCACCTCTGTTTCTTTTCTTTGCTTTGAGAAAGGATAGCTAATGTTCACACAAAATAAATTTATGCAAATGCTTGAAGTATTTTTTTTCCATAAACCCTAAATGTATAAGCAGCTCCAAGTCCTTCATCTGGTAAATGAAAAAACAAACCTTGGTACATCCATACAATGGAGCACTACTCGGTAAATAAGAAGAATGGTGGAGGAAGAGGTATTTGTATACTGGGGAAGAACACTGGAAATTAAGATATTTTAATTTGTTGCTTATTTATATTTCATAAGTATATATATATTTATTTTCATCAAATGTTTGAGATTTATATAAGATACTCCAGTGAGAGTCCAGGTAGGAAATTTTGAGTTTGAGAGCAGAATCTGACAGTATTTGAGTGTATAATCATATGAATAAATGCAGTTAAATATGGAAGCAAGTAGGATCCAAAATGTACCAGCACATATGACCACTTCACAGTTTATGTGCTTTTCCAATAAGAAAAAGATGTTAAAATATTTAGTCTTCATAGGCTAGACTTTAAAAAAAGAGAGACTGATTCACTAAAAATATTTCTCCAATCAAGATTATTTTATTAAAACTAAGTTGAAAAATCTGGCACTGCTTTTTACTTCTAAAATATCAATGCCTAAACCTATGAGAAAAAATGCCACACACATACTTATTTCTAATCTTTCACTCCTACTGTTGTTTAGAGGTTTTCATTTCCAGAGAGAGTCCACATATATTATCCTATTTCACCTTAGAAAAACCCCTGAGGAAAAGTATTCTTATAAATCTCATGCTAGAGATGAGGAAAATAAAGTTCAGAGAAGTGAAGAGTATCTTGTTTCGTGTATCAGTGGCCCACAGAGACTAGAATAAATTCAGTTCATTCAATACAAAACAAGACTGAGCATCTACTATTTGCTAGAAGAGCTGGAAATTTCTGATGGTTACTATCAGGATGGAAAAGCATCCATTTATCTCTTTGCAGGTATGGTGGCTTCCTTTAGGTTAGGATTGGGAAGGGTATAATCAGCTGCACCCAAAGTGGCATCAGAGAGGAGGGCGTGGGCCCTAGGCACCAGGCCCAATATGCCGCCCATCCACTGTCACCTGTGCACCTGGAGGCCACATCTTGTATTCAGACACCACCGCTTACAACAGCCACTAAGTCTCCCTCCTGACTCACTGCCATCGACACCAGGCTTTAGCACATAACATCGGGGATTGGTAATTCCAAGCAGGCTAATCTCTCGGAAATGTGCTTTTCAAAGCCTTATCCCCAGAGCTACTAATCCAGGACTGAAGTGCAGTCCAACCATCTGCTACTTTAGCCAACTTCACAGAAGCACTGACACAAGTGTTCCACAGAAACCATACTTTGAGAAATGCTGTCCTGGAAGCGTCACTTCTCCACTTTAGAGAAGCTAAGCACCTGCAGTTGAAAATAATTGGCTGCTAGAATAGAAAACTGGGGTAAGAATCTTATGATGGCCTGTCATCAGCCTAATAAATAAATACATCTGTGTGTTTAAGTAAAATGTGTCAGCATATTAAATGGGATATTCTCCATGTTCTCAGTCATTCATGCCTGAAGTCATTCGTAGTGTTGTTTCTGCATTAGCTATCCTAATAATGTCAGTCTAATCATCTGGCAGCAGTTATCACAGCAGACAACTTTTTCTGAGACAAGTCCTAGATCGTCACCCATTAAAAAAATAATAAAATTAAATAGGAATATCGCAACCTGGTCAGCTAAAATAGCAAACTTCAAACAAGACCACTTTTTTCTCAACAAGAGAAGAGTTTGTCTCCGAGTTTATCTTTCTAATTTTCACTGGTCATATTTCATTAAAACTTTACGAAGAGTTAACAAATGGTACCACAAACCTGAAATTTCGATGATACCAGCCTGCCTGTGCATTTCATAACAGTGTTACTTTTCTAAGCTTGTGGCTTATATATTTAAGAGAGAAAATTTAACCTCAATCAGCAAATAATAGAAAATTTCCTCTTATTTATGACAATATGAAAGGACAGTGATTTACCAAGAAGTATTTAGTATAAATGGTATAATCCAGAAAAGAAACCTATATACTATTAAATCTTTTTGTATATGCTGGTGGCACAGATTTTGATGACACATTTAAAAGCTAATGCTTAGATATGAATTTAGAAGTTTAAAATCCATATCTTAAAAAAATCCAAAGAAATATACAATAGATTATAAGAAAAAAGGTAAAAATGAAATAGTTCCATTCAATTTTATTATGTTACCAGTTCTTTCAAGATTTCATAGCTTTTGATTGAGTACAGCATATTTACAAAACATGCCAAATATTTATACTACTTTGTCACTCTGTCTTTGCCTGGGCCACTTAAGCATTTTTCTCCGTATCCCAATTCACTTTTGCTTAGTTTTACTTTGTAAAGCAATTCAGTTGCCATAAGCCACTAAAAATGTCAGAAAATAGTAGAAATAAAAATTATGACCTGAGTTTTTTCTCCCAAGAAGCCTTTCCATTTTTATTATACATTTCATTAGTTCAAACCTTTCAATTCTTAGTTAAATTTAACCTCAGTAATTATTTATATCTAAAACCATAATTTAAATTGAATTTAACCTAATCATTTGCTTTTATTTCCCTTTGTTTCAAGGTTAAAACAGAAAAGACAAAGGGAAGACACAAAGGAGAAACTGCATGTTGATGGGCAGTGGGATGTTTTTAAACTCTCCCCCTGTTCTCAGTTTTTATTCTTTACTGTGCTATTAGCAACAGGTAGTTAAAGGGGCCAGGACAGCTTCCTTTTGTGTTAGTATAAGGGATAGATACGTTCCAAAGTTTACAGCACCCTAGAATTCACCTTAAGGAATGAACTACAATAATTGCATCCTTAACTTATATCGGAAAAACGAGCTCCACCAAAACAACTAATGAAATCACCCTACAAAGAAACAGGAAAAGCTTACATTTATCAAAGGCAGTGTACCCTTACTAAATAGTGCTGTTGAATTAACATTCTAAGAGTTGACTTTCAGACACTGATTTGGAAACACTCCTAGTCTTTATTTTGTTTATGGCAATTTACCAGTCTGGGCTCCCCAAGAAGCAGGCTGTGAGATAGAAATTAGCTAGCCAGCAGGAGGCTTCCTAGGGAATGTTCTTGGGATCAACAACTGTGAAAGGAAGAATAGGGAAGGAAGGAAGCAAAATGAGACCATGGGAGAAACAGAGCTGCAATGCTCCCTCAATGGAACCTTCCTCCGCCAACCCCACCCAATGAGGAGCTGTGAAGCAGGAGAATCCCTTTAGCATTTTCCTAAATTGGATTAATGGGGCCAGGTCCTTATAAATCCTGGCCACCCAGGAAGCAGGCTTGCACCTTGGACAAAGTAACTCTCTTCAGCCTGGTTCCTGTAGGTAACTGACGGAGGAAGATTTTCTGCTGGTGAAGCTTCCAGAAACTGGAAAAATCAGTTTTTCATTTTTGAAGGGTAATTTGAGTGAAGCAGTGAAGCATCCACCATACAACCCAAGTTAAAAATATATATATGTATAAATATATACACATACACATATATATATACACACATATACAATACACAAAAACCAGTTACTGTAAGAGTAATATAAATATATATTTGAGAAGAAATATTTATATTTCAAATACACCAAGTATATTTTAAATATACTTTCAAATTTTCTTATCTTATACTTTGCTTGATAGTGTGTTTATTTCAACTTCTGGACCTCTAAATTTTAGTGTCTAATCAACAAGGCCACACCTTGTCAATTTTTCTTTTCCCATCATCTTCCTTGCAATTTTTATCCTTTTTCTTACAGATTAAAATTGGTATCACTTTGTCTTTTCCTCCCTAAAACTGTATTATACTTTGATAGTGATTGCATCCATGGCACAATTCTAATGCTAATGAATAGGATGAATTTTTCAAGAGACGGTCAGATCAGAGCACAGCTGGTAGGTCCCAAGGAAGAGGAGGAAATCTGGAAAAATAATAAACTACCAGCACTGTCATATGCACTCCTTTAGTGTCATGAGTCACTTATTCTCATTTCTACACAAAGTATCCACAGATTTTCCCTATGGGAGATAATGAAGGGCAGTCATAATAGGGATTCCCCAGCCTCCTGGTCATAATAGGCTCTTTGTAGATAATGATAAGAAGAAGAATCAGTGTCACTGGGAAGGTGGGACAACTGACCAGTGGAACTGCCATCACTTGATAAAGGATAAAGAGGTTGGAGGCTTCAGAGAGAAGAGGTTTCCTGAAAGATTCCCTTTTGCAACTTCACCTTTATATTTACATTCAGTCCTTTTCAAGAAGCAGCAACCTGTAGAGGGCTGGGACACTGAGCATGCCCAGCTTTCATATTCCAAATAAATCATTATTATATTTAACATAGTAATGGAAATCCTAGTCAGAGCAATTTGGCAATAAAAATAAATAAAAGGATCAAAATTGGAAAGGAAAGAAATAAAATTACCTTATCTTAGATGGCATGGTCTTATATGTAAAAAACTGTAAAAACTCCACACAAAAAGTTAGAACTATTAAATATACTGTAAAACTGCAGGATACAAAATCAACATTCAAAAAAGGGTTGTGTTTCTACACCCTAAAAATTAACAACCCAAAAAGTAAATTAAGAAAACAATCTCATATACAATAACATCAGAAGGAATAAAATACTTAGGAGTAAACCTAACCTGAGAGGTGAAAATTTGTACATTGAAAAATATAGAACATTGCTCAAAGCAATTAAAGACACAAATATATAGAAACACATCCTATGTTCATGGATAGGAAGACTTAATATTGTTAAAATGTCAATACTACCCAAAGCAATCTTCGATTCAATGAAATTCCTATCAAAATTGCAACAGCATCCTTTACAGAAATAGAAGTCTAAAATTCACATGAAACCACAAAGGGCCCCAAATATCCAAAACAATCTGATCAAGAACAAAGCTGGCAGCCTCGTATTCCCTGGGCCTCAAAACATATTACAAGCCTACAGGAATTAAGAGTATGGTACTAGCTTAAAGACAGACATGCAGCTCAATGATACAGAACAGAGAATCCAGAAATAAATTTACCCTTGCTTATACAGCCAACCGATCTTCCGCAAAGGTTTCAAAACTACACAATGGAGAAAGAATAGTCTCTTCAACAAATGGTGTTAAGAAAACTGGATATCCACATGCAAAAGAATGAAATTAGAGCCTTATCTTACACTACACACAAAAATCAATTCAAAATGGATTGGAGTTAAACATAAGATCTGAAACTGTGAAACTTGTGCAAAAATACATAGAGGGAGAGCTCCTTGACATTGGTCTTGCCAATGATTTCTTAGATATGACACCAAATGCACAGGCAACAAAATAAAAAATAGACAAATGATACTGCACAAAGTGTAAAACTGGATATAGGAGTTTTACAAGGAAATAGTCAACAGAGATAATAGGCAATGGGATGGGAAGAAAATATTTGCAAACCATTTATCTGATATGGGGTTAATATCCAAACACATAAGAAATGCCTACAATTCAATAGTGAATAGACAAATAATCTGACTTAAAAATAGTCAAAAGACTTGGGTAGACATTTTTAAAAGGAAGACATACAAATGGCTGAAATGTTTATGAAAAGATCTTCAACCTCTTTGATCATCAGGGAAATCCAAATAAAAACCACAAAGAGATATCACCTCACCCCTGTTAGGATGGCTACTATCAAAAACAAAACAAAAGCAACAGCCCCCCCCCCAAAAAAAAAACGAAAAGAATGAGTATTGGTGAGAATGTGGAGGAAGTGGAATTCTTGTGCTGGTGGGAAGATAAAATGCTTCAACCACTATGGAAAAAATATGGAAGTTCTTCAAAAAAATTAAAAGTAGATCTTATGATTCAGCAATTCCACTATTGGGTATTCATCCAAAAGAATTGAATTCAGGATCTCAAAGATATACCCCTAGTCCCATGTTCATAATAGCATTATTCATAATAATCAAGAGGTGGAAACAAGCTAACTGTCCATCAATGGATGAATTAATAAAGAATGTGTGATGATGGTATGATAATGTATGGAAAGTATGATTTAAAAAAAGTAATAGCACATTATTTGGCCATAAAAAAGAAGGAAATGCTACCATGTAGGACAACATGGGTGAACCCTGAGGACACTATGTTCAGTGAAATAAGCCAGCCACAGAAGGACAAACATTACATGATTCCACTTACATGAACCATCTAAAGTCATCAAACCCGTGGTAGCAGAAAGTAGAATGGTGTTCACCAAAGGCTGGGGAAGGAGCAAATGAGTTGTGCAATGAATATAAAGTTTCAGTCATCAGCTAAAAATTTTCTAGAGATCTGTACAACACTGTGCTTAGAGTGAAAAATGCTGTACTGTACTGTACACTTAAAAATTGTTAAATGGGGAGATCTCTTGTTTTTAAAAACCAGTTTTTAAAAAGCTTGATTGTGAAAGGAAGGAAAAATATAGAGTACACTAGGCAAAATTCTACAAATACTTCTCCCAACCTCATCCATGTTCTACACCCTATTCCCCAGAAATGAATATGATGAGCTATTACTCCCAGGACTGTTAATGTTTTCTGGGATAGTTGACCTTAAAAGGGAGAGATTATCTGAGTGGAATGATCTAATCACAGCAGCTCTTAAATACAGAAGGCTTTTTCTGGAGGAGAGCAGAAGTCAGACGTTTAGCCCTTTCCATTTGTGTGAAGGAAAAATGCTTGGAAATTTTAATGAGCTACAAAAAGTTATGAATGCTATTTGTAGATACAAGACACTGTGGGAAATCCGTGACTTTCTTCTTGAAAGTGCAAAAGTGGGTAGAACTTGTGGAAGAGAGATAATAGATGATGGCATATTTTTCTTAGTATGCTTAGTTTTTGCCTAGAAAGGCCTTGATAATTAAATGTTTTAAAAAATTACATGTTGAATGGCTGTTTGCCACCCATCTGTTGTAATAAAATAAAATAAAAAGAATGTTCTTCCTCTGAAAGCAATTATATTCATGCTAATTAAGCATTATTAACTCATTTATATTTTGAAGCACATGAAAATTTTAGATACCAATTCATATGGAAACATATTAAAACTTCCAAGCTACTGAAATTATGTCATTTAAATTCCAAAATATATTTTTTTAATAGGATTTAGGAAGACCATCTTATGAGCTTCCAAACTGAATAAAGTGCCTGAAATCTAATTTGATATAAAGTTATATTTAATAATAAATCAAATTCTGTATCATTTCAAATTCCAATTAATGAGAATAAAGTATAATGTCAGTGTTGAAATCTTTGTTAACTAAGCATTCTCTTTAAATAAAGCAGTAAATTTTAAATATTTCATTTGAATTCAAAATCATAACTATTTTTGAAAAGCACTTTTCAACTTTAATATGTATATTCTCCCACATCTATATTGTATCTTATTAAAATAATTAAATAGGATCTTTGATTTTAGAAAAAAATGGCAGATTCAATTAATAAAGTGAAAATTCAAGCAGTAGGTAGAGAGATCTCCACTCTAACAAATAAAGACTATTAAATGAAATCAAACTTTGTACTTTTGTAGAACTTCTGCTTTACAAAAATATAAAGATATTGGCTAGAAGTTTTTATTATGCTATTATCAAATCATACTGCCAATTTTCCCATTGTACGTGCTTTTTCCTTTAAGTGTACATTTTTATAGAGTTCAATATTTATAAGTAAACTATTTTTGCCTGTTTTGAAAATACTATTTCTAGCATCTCCTAAAGTAAGGAACAATGTACTGATTAAAGAAATAGCTTATCAAGTAAACTCAAAATATACATGATCAATAATAAGAATTAATTTTCCTGAAAACAGTCTTCTGAGAGTTCAATACTCCAAATAGTTTCAAAAACAACCAAAACAGTTTGAATTGTTGTTTTGTAAAAAACCCACACATTAGATTCAAGAGAAAAGACAGAACTATGAGTATCTAAATTAAGACAACAATGCTTCCCAGTTTTAAATTATATCTAGTTAGTTATCCCTGAAATAACAGCTCTAGATATTCTATTAAAAAGGTGAGTGCATTCTAATTCGCAATCACAATACAGGTAGGTTATAGGGGGCAGTACAGCACAGAGAATACAATTAATGACTGTAACATCTTACTATGCTGATAGACAGTGACTGCAATGGAAGGGACGAGGGCTTGATTATATGGGTGAATGTTGAACATTGTGTTGTGTATGTGAAACCATCATAAGATTGTATATCAATGATACTTTAATTAAAAAAAGGTGAATGCACAACATAAAGTCATTCATTCATCAAATTTATTGAAAACTTACAGTATGGTGGACACAATAGGCCAATTCTCCTCTGAGAACACACTGCTGGCCTTCCAGGGAAAGAGAAGTACAATACAGTATGAACCATAATGAGAAGAGAGTAGGACGTACTGTGGTAAGGTACCAGATTTGGAGTTAAGGGCAAGTAAAAAAGACACAGACACCTATAAAATATGAAAGAGTAGGAGTCAGGAACAAACTGGGTGAAGGAAATATATTTAAGTAAGGAGAAACAGCTTGTATTTAGTACATAATTATAGAAAGGAAGGGAGGGAGGAGTGAAAGGATAGAGGAAGGAAGGGAAAGAGAAAACAAGGAAATTGTTAGAGGATTGTGTGTAATCTCTATGTATCAAGAGAGATCTGAGCTGATGATGATGTAGGAAGGCCAGCATACGAACATGTGAGCTAGGCATTTGCACATGAATCCCTACTCAGAAAGGCTCCACACTGATTTAACGTTCTGCTTTCATTATCTTGATACTTTTAATAATTTTATTTTGAAATTAAGCTTTTTAAGTCAAGTCCATTGGGACAATGGAACATGCATGTGAACAGAAAAGATATGTGCAACATACATGTTTATTGTAGTTTGCTCCCTGACCCCATTTTCATGCAGCATTTGTGATGGCCCATGAGTACATACACAATTAAAATATATCAATAATGTGGGAAGTTCAGCAAGAGTCAAGCAGGTACAAGTTGACTGTTACATCTCCCAGCGCCATGGTGACAGGGCTGAGAAGCCATGCTTTCTGTCTGAACCAGAACCAGATGAAGGCAATAACATTCTAAGGAACAAAAATAACAAAACTCTATTCTACCCTTTCTTTCTTATGTTACTGCCCTCTATTATCCAACCACTTATGCTGAAAATGATGACAGAGAAGCAAAAGGAAAGTCAGTGAAACTACAGTTCCTTCTTTCAGTCCTTCCTTACCCAGCAGTAAGTCAAAGGTAGATAGTGTTGGTAGGATGTGTTATCAAGAAATGAAATAAACACTATTGACCTTTGTGCAATACTTGTGCCATTTTGTAAGGAAAAAAATGCACATACATATTCAAGCTACAAAACACAAATTGTGTAAATTGGTGATCCTGAATATGCATTGAAAGTACTTGTATATTTGAATTTAAAATTGGCATTGCACAGTATAAACATGAATGACCCATCAAAATTGTGCACTAGGTCAATTGATTGAGAAGGAATGAATATCTGTCCATTCTAGCTAGAGGGAAGGAATAATTATGTAGCCACAATATGACAAGTATCTTGAATAGTATATGAAAAATATATATATATATATATACAAAAATAGTAAATCTCTAAGTAGAGAACTGACACTTAAAGTTGGTATTTTAAAGTATATAATAAGAAGAAAGTAATCTTTTCTAAAATGATAGAAAATTTTGAAAAAGAGACAGTAATTTTCCTCCAGCCCATATGTTCCTTTCATTCTTTCAGAGGAAAAACAAACAACAGACAAACTTTAGACTTCCCTGATAATGCCCAATTAATCTTTTGAAGAGATGAGAAAATACATTTAAATTCTGTTTTCTCTTAATTTTTCCCCACCAAATAACGTAAGGAAAAAAGTCAAATAGGTGGCAAGCTATGTAAAAAGCATTTAGGAGACACTAATTAAAAGAGATTTTAAAGAATTTCATCAACTTAATATATTTTTATTTTTTATGAAATGAAGAAACAGATACCATTCACCTCACGTGCTTTATATCATTAACAAGAGGCATCAACTGAATTCCCAGAAGTCAACCAATTTCCATACTGATGACTGAAAGAGTCACAGATGGTGGAGTATGCCCTTCGAAGCTAATTTACCAATCCTATTTGGTAAACTGGAAACACAGAGGAATCATGTAGATGAATACAAGGATAGCAGAGGAAAACAGAACACATTAGAGAGGTGATTATAGCCATCCGAACACTGAGACAAAATATGTATACAATAGACATAGAGGTTATGTAACTATTCTTGGTTAAAGCCAAGCTCTAGTAAATATGTAATTACTTTTAATGTAGCCACACCAAGACTAAGACTTTGCTTTTCATTTCAAACTTCCAATATGTGTTGCTAATCCTTAGACAACAATTTTTAATTTCCTTTATATTGTTTCACAAGAACTGGGCTAACACATCTAAACTGAAATTAAGACTAAAGTAAAGAAATTACCTATCAGGGAAAAACTGGGAAGAGAAATCTGTCTATAAAACTCTCTTCATGTGTAAATCGTCTTTTGAATATGGGTCTGATGTCAGATAGTCCAGCATATATTTAGTCATTTCATACCTCCTATGGCTATTCTCTCTGTTTCTAATCATGTAATTAAAAGTTTGTCTTCTTTTAAATGAAGTAGAGTCAAATTGCTCAAAACCACCATTAGAAGTATTAAGGAGAAAAAGCAGAGTTCTTTTTTTTTTTTAATAAACTATAGACCTGTGACTGTTACCATTAAAATCACACACAGCTTTATTTCTCTGTCCAGGTTTAAGGTCTAATTTTAATGACTAAGTCATATTTATTTCCACTCAATAATACACTCAGTTCCAAATGACTTGGAGAACTACAAAATTTGAAATTAACATGCTTTAATCACTTGAATAAGATATAAAGCCCATAAAAGCAATTTATAGCTATTACTACTACAATATTATTTTTTCACCATCTCTATTTCCACTTCAACAAATCATGACTTCATAAATTAGAAAACAGGTAAGTGAACCCCAACTTTCATGTACTTAGTAATCCATTAAATTATTTTAGATTTTACATTTCACCTCCCTTCCAAACTTTATATTTAAAAATCCTGTTCAAAGTGTGTCTGTCTCTAAGAAATGCCCTACAATAATACATTACTTCAACACATAATTAGAGCAATGGTGATGTACAATTTATTAGCATGTCAATGGATGACCAGAGAAATGATTATCAGTTATAAATATAACACACTGAATTGCTTCAAAATAAAATGGTTAACAAATTCAAGAAAATAGATGATGAGACTGAGCATTTAACCAAAGAACTAGAATTAATTTTGAAAAAAAGAATTTAACTGAAACTTTATAGAGAGCAAAAATACAGTACTGAGTTTAAGAACTCACATGGATTTATCAGCAGATTGGATATTACTGAGAAAAGTTTTAGTGAACTAAAAATTAATACTAGAATATATCCAAACTAAAGCATGAAAAAAATATAGATGAAAACAGAGTAAAGCAAAAGAGCATATGTGATCTATATGTCATATATGGTACTTATATATATGTATAAAATTACATATATGTCACTTTTCCATGTAAAATTATATACATTTCAATTTTATCTAAAAAGTTATATATTATGTAAAACTTGAGTCTCAGAAGGAGGAGGAGAAAATTGAAGAGACATATTTGGACAGAAAAAAGCTAAGATTTTCTTGAAATTAATGAAAGACATCATCAGTATGATAAGCCCCAAGTACGATAAATAAATTTAAAAAAATTAAAACAAGGCACATGATAGAAAAACTACTAATAACCATAGATAAATACAATCTCAATGTAGCTATAGAAAAAGAACACACTGTCTTCAATTGTGCAACAGTAAGAATGGCAACTAGCTTTTAAAATGAATGAAAATCAAGGAATCACTGCAATAAAAATCAAATATATAATAAACAAATATTTGTTTATAGAAAAATAAATATGCAGACCTGTATAAACACTAAAGATAAAGAAGATGTAACTTACTCATATTAATAATTATCAGGCGAGATCACTATAGATTTTAATGACACTAAAACTACTGCCAATCTCACTCATCAACATTGATGTAAAATATGCAACAAAAGTTAGCAAATAAAAATATCATAACAAAGCATTACATATATACAACAAAATTAGATTTAATCCAAGAATATAAGGATGATGTAACATTTTAAAAATCAACATTATTTTTCAGATTCTCAAAACGGAAAAAATTCATATGCTTCATAGACAAAGATTAAACAGATTTTACATAATTTAACACTCATTTATGAAAAATACTCTTAGCAAACTGGAAAAAAAGGAATATTACTTGAGCTGAAAGAGTTACATAATTTCAACAACTAAACCTTTGTAGCAAAAATAATAATTAGTGAAAGAGTAAAGGCTTTCTGCTCTAAAAATTGGAATGAGGCAAATTTCATATCACTACTTCTAGCTTTATTTTGAGTTTCCAGCAAAGTAGAACTGAAAGAAAAAAAATGTACAAGAATCAAATAGAGAAAATAAAACTGAAGAAAATGTAGAAGAATATACAGAAAACCTATTAGAACTGAATTAGGAAGGTTACTAGATTTAAAGTCAGTATATACATTTAGAAAAACTATTGCTGTAGAAAAACAAATAATTAGAATATTGTGGAGAAGTTGGGGTTCCTATGTCCAGGATCCTCACTGAACTTAAACCATCTGACGATGTAACTAGCCTGTTGCTAGGCTACCGTTTCCACACCTTTAGGCAATTAGCTATTATTGCGCTATATAGAGACCTCGGCCCAGTGCTCTGGGCGGAGGCAGAGACCCTAGTGTTCGACCTGCCGCCAGGAAAACAAGCCGGATAATTAACCCTTTCACCCCAAAGAACGTTTTGCTGTCATTTTCTTTGGTCACATTGAATCCATAGCGAATTTGCCAGGGCTGAAACCTATTGGCAAGACAATATGAAACTATAAAAGTATTATCGTTTGCAATGGCATCAAAAATCATTACATAGTAAGGAATAAATAGAATGAAAGATGTCAAATAAATGGAAAAGAACAGATACCAGAAATAAACCTGCACAGAGACTCATACTAAATTTATGATAAAGGTGGCACGCAATGCAAGGGGCTTCCTAATAAATAATGCTAGGTCAATGTGGATTTCCGTATGGAAAAAAAAATTCTGACCCCAAACTCCACAAAATACATAAAAATTAATTAAACCTTTGAATGGTAGTTTAAATATGCAAATAAAACTATCAAGTTTATTGAAATAAAAAGGAGTTAATATATACATAAGCTTGAGAAGGGCCAATAATTTTTAAAACAAAGTCTCAAGAAGCACCAATTATAAATGACTAATAAATGAGGAAGAAATTTAAGAAATAGAAAATCTGCTTAAAAGATCACAGCAATAATTTTTGCAGGCAAAATTTGCAAGACAAATTGTTCTTCAATCTTTGCAGTAACAGATGCTAAAATGATGAGTGAAAGCACAGCATGTTTGCATCACCTTAAAGTATCTCCTCCAAAACAGTTATTAAATACAAGTAGAAAAACAGTAACTGCAGCATTGCTGTTTACAGTGAAGAGAGCCAGCAGAAACCACCTAACATTTAATTTTTCCTTTTCTTTCATGACTTTTGACACTTTTGAAGACTACTGTGTAAATTACTTTGCATAAGGTGCCTCGATTTGAGTTCACTTGATGTTTTCTCTTAATGAAATTGTGTTCCTCATTTTTCTTAAGACCAAAGAAAGGTATTTCCTACTCAGTGAGTCATATTAGAGGGTACCTGATGTTAATATGTCTTCTTACCTGTTATGCTAATTTGTATCATTGGGTTTAGGTGGTTTCAGCTGGCTCGCTTCACTGTGATGTTCTTTCAAAGTAAAAAGTTTTCTAAAAATAGTAATTTGGGCTTCATTAAAATAAAGATAACATGGAAAGAAATAAAGGTCAAGACAGACTGGAAGAAGGTATGTACAATATATGTATCTGATAAGGGCCTCGTAGGCATGTTATATTAAAAATTGCAACAAAGCAATACAAAAATAAATAGAAAATCCAACAGGAAAATAGGCAAAAAACAGATAACATCAAGTCCTGGCAAGGAAATGAAGCAAATGAAATATGCACTGTTGATTGCAATATAAATTGGTTCAACCACTTTGCAAAATCCTTTGGCAATTTCTACTTAAAGCCTAGTGTGCCCTGGCTTTATGGCCAAAAAAAAAAACCCCAAAACTTTATTTCTAAACAACCAAAATGCACATTAATAATGAAATGGAAAAATTACTTATGTGTCCTGTGTTGGTTCACAACCTCAGAAGCTCCCGGGTGAAACGTGGTACACAGAGCTCCCGGTACACAGCGCGCAGGAGAGGCGGAAGAAAGAGCAGGGCCGCTACCCGCAGGTGGGCAGCAGGTGTTATGAGCACGGACGCTTACCTCCAAGGCGTATCTTGCGCAGCGCGAAGACGAGATCTCCGCACTCATGTGTCAGAATCTTAAAAAGTTTATACAGAAGCCTTAACGGGGTTCAGTCTCCTTCACAGGCCCCCGGGTCTCACCACCTTGCTCTCTCCAGGCTAGTCCTTGAAATGGCTTCAGTGAAAAAACTTCCAAGGCTGGGAGGGGGCGAGGCGCCTCCCATTGGGCTGCGCAGCTCTCAGGTCAGCGGGCAGGCGCGTCCTCTCCACGACCTCCTCCCACATCACCTGTGTTTGTAGGATTGTATGTGTAGCGCTATGCAAATGGCAGGAACAAAATTATTGCATATAGGCAACAGCATTACGGCTGAATCTCAGACAATATTGACTAAAGGATCTAGACACAAAAGTCCATTTAAATAAGTAAATACAAAAACAGGCAAAATTTTTCCATGGTGGTAGAAATAGGAACAGTGATTAATTGGGGCAAAGAAGACGTGGTAACAAGAGAAGGGGGCTTGGTAGTTTTTATGATACTGGGAGCATTTCACTTCTTTACCTGGGTGGTAATGTGCATCCTCCCTGCAAATACAGAAACACTTATAGAAAAGATATTCACAGAAATTTTATGAAAGGGTCAGTTTTAAATACCATGAGTGCCCAACAAGGCTATTTTTATTTTTTATGGAAACCTTTAGTGTGTGGACATTAAAAATCATATTTACAAAAAAAAAACCATAATGTGTTAGTATAAACATTTAACCACTAGGGAAATGATTATCATATGTAATTCAATTGTACACTCCAAATGGGGAGAAAAAAGACCTGGAAAGACACCTATCAAACTCAGATGATTTCTTTACAACAATATATACGTATTACTTATAAATTAGTGGAATGTTTTAATGAGAACAAGGCAATTGAGTTTAATTCCTTACTTAACCAGCTAATCTGAATATATGCTGTGGAAGCAAAAGAAAAAAGTGCTCATTCTGTATTTCTTAACTCCTTTATACCAGGCGGTGTTTTTCTCTTCCTGTTAGTTTTGTTCTTTTTGGTTTTGGGGGGGTTGTCTTGTTTTGTTTTATTTTATTTTTGTAAGAACAGAGTACATTCCTTTTTCTTTCATTGTCCTGTTTTCCTAAAGAAAGTAGTAAAAGAACAAATGCACTGAAGCTCTGCTTTCTAAGGGTTCAATTCTCTGCTTCACTGAATTGAAGTCTTCAGGAGTTTTACTTACATATTTATTGATTCCTTCATATTTTTGTCTGTCCACTGCAGATTTACTAAGACTGCTTGCTGATTGGGTTTACATAACAGACAAAGATTTCTATTTTCCTAAAAGCGAATCAGGTAGTTGGTGACTGGCTGTTGCCTTCCCTATGTGAATCATCACAACTGTCAAATTAAACCAAATTCAGGAGTTGATTGGGATGGAGATCAAAGACTTAAATGATCCCATAGTTACACAGTTTTTGGCCATTGATAGTTTTATTGGCTTGCTGGCTCAAAATCATGGTCAACATTACATTTTTGTTCCTTTTCAGATTTCAAATCAAATCAATTTTGTTTCTGAAGAGTACCAACTGCTGTTACTTTATCTTTAGCAATATCATATTTAATCCCATTTGCCCACGGAAATATTTCTAATTTACAGATGGTTTTCATATGCATCTAGATATTCTAATTCTAACCACAGTTTTTTGGTGCCTTTCCTCAATATTGTAGTTATCAGACTATTATTGTGTTCTATAATTTACTGATGTATAATATGAGGTGTTCTCCTGATAGAATAATCCTGATCCATTCCTCTAACAAGAACCTTTGTTAGCTCACATACAGAAATTTGCCATATCTTTACTGGTATTTCCTACCTAAGAATAGTATGCAAATATGAAGAGAACAAACTTTTGAAAGGAGATGCACATGTGTATTAGCTGGCAAAGCCTTTCTTTTTTACTTCTAATTATCTAAAGTAAGAAGTTAGAACATATTTTTCAATTTAAATTTTTAAAGTAGTGATTATCATTTAATTTTAAAGGGATTGAATTTAATCCATTTACAACCACTATAGAAAAAAGATCACTTCTAGTTTAAAGTTTTAGAAAAAAATAGAAATTTAAAAAATGGATTTATGCTTAAATCTTATCAAAACATTCATTGCTTTAGATTTCTAAATCACCAACATAATATGTCTAAATATACTTTTCTATATAATGTACATATTACATATATAAAGAGAACAGAAAGAAAGAAGAGGATTTATAGAAACCCTCACATAAAAATAAACTTCAGAATCAATTAAAGGCAAATAAGAAGTGATGAACAACGTGTAGTTAAAGAAACTGTAATTTAAAAAAGAAAAGCTTAAAGAAAACAAAAATTATAGCACCAAACAGAAAGAACCTAGAAATTTGAACATTTTTCACTTCAGGTGGAATATAGCTATCTTAAATCTAGGTCACTTAACTACCCACCTTTACTATAGTTATTTTAGAATATAGTTATCCACGTACATTGAGAACCATATCAGACAATTTTGTGTTTATTGTTCTTAACTGTCAAGCATAATTTAAAAACACATGAGAAGAAAAGCCTTATATTTACCCATGTATTTACCCTTTCTATTACTCATTCTTCATTCTTCATGTTTAAGTTCGACTCTGTTATCATATCATTCTGAAGAAAGTTTAGCTAATCGTATAGAGATCTGCCAGTGATAAATTCTTCTCGATTTCCTGTACGTGAACATGTCTTTCATTTCACCTTCGTTTCTCAAGAATACTTTGCTAAACATAATATTCTGAGTTGAAAATTCTATCATTTCAGCACTTGAAAAATGTCATCAATTCATTTTAGACCCTATAGTGCCTGAAGAGAAGCCAGTTATTTGAATTGTTTCAGATTTACTGATAGGTAATGAATCACTTCCCTCTGGCTTCTTTGAAGATTCTTTTCTTTGTATTAGTTGTCAGAAGTTTGATTATGTTGTACTGGACATGAAATTGGCAGGGTTTATATCTCAGGGTTTGCTCAGACATTTGCTCTGTGTATTTAGGATTTTTTGATACACTGAATAAGTTTTCACTTATTTTTTAAAAATACATATTCAGCCCCATCTTTTTCTGCTCCTTTTGGAACTGATGACACAAATGTTAGGGCTTTTGTTATTGTTCCACACATTCCTTCCTAAAGCCGGTTCACGTTTTCTGTTTTCTCTCTGTTATGCAAATAAGTTACTTTGTATTGATCTATCTCAAGTTCACTGATTTCTTCCTCTGGCATCTCCATTCTGCTAGTGAGTCCATTCTGTGTAATTTTTATTTTGCTATTACATTCTTTCAGTTTTAAAATTTGATTTGGTACTTCTTTATATAGTCTATTTCCTTACCAAGATTTTCTTTTTTTTATTTGTTTTAAAAGTGTTTGTAATTACTTGCTACATCATTTTTATTTACAACCTTTGTCTGCTTATTCCAGCACACATATTATCTCTGTTATATCTGTTATCTTTTCTCATTTAATTGAGATTTTCCTGGTTTTTGGTTTGACAAATAATTTGCATCTATATGTTAGTGCTTTGACAATTACATTTTGAAACTTCGATTCCTATTTAAATCTTCCACTTTAGAATGGAGTCGACCTATTTAGGATCAAAATGCATTTCCTAGCCAGGTTTTGAAGGCTGTGATTCAACTGTCAATTTAGTTGTACAAAATTTTCTTAGTGCTCATTCAGTCCACCCTGCTTGTATGCTACCCAGAGGACAGGGCTCCACCCACACACAGTGTCTGAAGCAGTGAGTAGGTAGAGGGGTTGGGGTGGGAGGGGATCTCTGCTCCTGTTTGTGCAGTGCAGGTTGGTAGTTAGGGATTCACAGTGCAAGCTCCATGGTTACTGTGACATGAGAAGTGGGAGGGGCACCACCTCATTATTACATTTCAGAGACCAAACACAGGGCTCCACTCATAGACTTCCAAAGAGGGCTGACACCTCCCTATTGCAGAGAGAAGATGAAAGACAGGATTCTGTTCACCATGCTTGCAGCCAAAGTGTTTGGTGGGGAAGTGCATAGATGAGGTCATTATCTTGGAATTATTAACAGGAGTCACCATGATCCAGTCCACCGGTGCACTGAAGAATAAGTAGAATGTATCTGTTGGTGCCTGTGTAATTTTTGAGAGAGAGGCGAAGAGCTATAGGGAAATTCCACATGAACCACATCCGAGTTGAAGAGACCAGAAGATCATGCAAGATATATGTCATGATAGCTAGCCTTTATGAGCTAAGACCACTGACCCTAAGCTACGTCTTCTAACCCCAAGACTAAAATATAGATTACTTTCTTTAAAAGAACTGACACTAAATGGTGAGTGACAAAGCTTTTCTTTTTTTATTTTAACATGTTTTATTCTGCAAGTAACAAGGATATGATAACTGCTTTTTCTCTATCAATCTTGTCCCCTTGCTTACTCATGCAGATACCATACAGACACCTGAATGGATGCCTGCCCTAACAGACATACATTTACTAGTCATACATAGACTGTTTTGAAGAACGTAGAAGCCAAGCCAGTATTATCTTCCATTTTATAGGCTGCTCAGTAGGCAGTGGACCACCAGTAGGGGTTGGGGGAAGAGGCTTTGGACTGACAGTCTGTGATAAATCCTGAGTATGAAGAATCATATTTGTTAGTTACCTGCACAAATACTTTAGTAGCCCATGCTCATAAAATACTCTAATATTTTGAATTACTCCCTCAGTCAAAGAGATATTATATTAAAATAATGAGTCTTCAATTTGCTTTTTAGTTGGGTAAAAAACAAGAGGAAAATGATAATCCCTGTGAAGACAATGGAAAGAAAAAGGGCTCTGATGTACCTTAATATTTTGGAATATCTATTTAAGATAAAAACAACAGGAATAAACAGAGAGAAAGTGTGGTTTTAGTCTCTACTTATTTTAGTTTAAATAAATGTACATTATAATTAATTTATTCACTGACCACATTTATTTTTAAAGCTCTTATATCCCTGGTACTGTATAGGACACAAGAATGATGCAATGGAATACAACATCATTTACCTAAGAAAGAGAAACATAACTATTCACTAAAGGTGCCAGCAGAATGATTGATCCCTTGAAACATTATCTTCTGTTCCTATCAACTACTCTGGATCGAGTGATTATTAGCCTTTCCTGAATGGCCTCCATTAAATTTTTCCATATCTGAAGATTATAAATAGCACTGCAACAGTAGTTATTATAATTATCTCCTAGGTCATATTGATATGTACTATAATAAAGCTATTACTATTTATTATAATAAAATGTTTATATGATAGAATACAATAATACAAAATAAAAGATTTTATTATAATAGGTTTACTATAAACCTATTATAAACCTATAACCTAATAAACCTATTATAATGAAGTGCTTGAACTGGATTATAATAAAACAAATGTATATTGTATGTTTATTAGGAACATTAAAATATTATTGTTATTATTTCAATTTTGTGGACTTAAAACTAAAGGATATGAGTTAAAACACGTAAGCCTCTTCCTAATCTGGAAAAAATAACTCGCAGATCTCTTCTAGAGTTTTGTCTTATTAACTAGCCTGAGCACCTATTCAACTGCCAAGACAGAAGCCTGGGAAACATTCCTGCTCTTTGAATGTGCTGGTTTTGAAATTCGAGCTTCTCTGTGGAAGATAATTAGTTAAATGTCTGCTTACCTTCCACCTCCAGAGCCGGGGAAATGCAATGGCTAAGGGCGCAGGCTGTAAGCCCCCCACCAGATGCCATAGCCCAACTTCGCTACTTCCAGCTGCCTCACCTTAGACCAGTCCATCCTCTCTCTGGGATTCACCTTCACCGTCCATAGGAGGCAGGTGAAAGTCGCTGTGTCTGCCTCACTGAGGATTAAACTCCTTAATACATATAAAATGCCTTGTACATGGCACCCAACAGCTACCAGTATCTGCCCTCTTGTGCTTCTGTTTTCTTTATTTGCATACTTCTACTAATTTTATCCTATTTTCTATTGATAAGTAGTTATTCAATGCTTAACCTTCTTTATAAGATAATGGCATATTGTATTTTTCAGCGACAGCTGGTTTCTTCCATCATACTCAGACATATGTGCTGTGTGCCATTTTGAACTGGACAGCCCTTCTAGAGAGTTTTATGATTTCCTGGATTTCTCCTTTCATATGTTCGGATTACTTTGTGTGTCATTCTTTTTCTTTAAATTTGCCACTCTAAGATGGCAGGAACTGTTTGTCCTCTTCTCCATTCTCAATGTCTAAAAAAGAACCTGCTACTGAGTAGGCACTCAGTGAAAGAGTGAGCTAAATGAATACATGAATTAACATATTGAAGAAGAAAGGATGGCGAAGATAATACAGACCTTATCCTCAACCAGCAAAACAGTCTCTCAGGGACTGACAGGCCGCCACAGTCTTCCTGTGTGGCTGGTAGACACCTGTAAGTGGCAAAAAGAAAGGGACCAACATTTAGGAATGCCAGGGTAATTCATTTACGTTCATCACTTTAATCTCGCCCGACTGACTTACAAGTTTCTTTATCTTACTTTTCTCACATCATGCCTTTAAGACTCAAAGGGCTTCTGATGCATAGGTGATGGTGACAAACAGGGGATGGGTTGAAGCCTATATGCCCATCAGTCCTTGTATGACCAGCTCATGCCGCCACCCGCCGTGCCGCAGGGCTAACCAGAAACTGAGACATCATATGTACCAGGTTAGGACTGCATATTCGGCTTTCTTCAGTGGGTCCTCCATTGGAAGTGGTGCAAAAATCAGGGAAGTTGTCAATAATCAAGACATAGCCATTTGGAACCCATTTCTACAAGGTGTATTGTTTCATTTTCTGGATTGGTCGAGACACACCGTAAATTGTCTTCCTGATTGCAGGCTGCTGCAAGTTGTGAGGCAGACTTCTATTCCCACATGTTGTCAGGCCATTCCTCATTTGTCTATCCAGACTCTCATTACGCATATCAGGAAAAGCAGATGACGGATAAGAGTGATCAGAACCTAGCACAAGACATTTTAACTAATATGAAAAATGGAGTGAAGGATGTTAACCATCCCTGGGACCACCTAAAATGGTATATTGGTATGACGATCAAAGAGTATGGCAAAGATTTGGCTCTGTGTTGTAAACTAAATCAGAGAATGTCTCAAAAGCTTAACCAAAAGGTGGTTCGCTGTACTGAAAATCACAAGACTTAGAAAAGCAGACTATCACGAGGAAAGCAGGTCCAATACCTGTATTAAACATGAAGAAACTGTAGCCTTGATGAACTGCCACCCACATATTGAGGTTTTGGTTAGTAGAGTATGAAAAATCTATTATCATAATAAGTACGTTCAGAAGAATTAGAAGGTGGCTATAACCCAGTGATGGTAGGTGAAATAAGGTGGGACAATTAGGGGCAGCAAAGGGGCTCAGTGATTAGAGATGAATGCAGCACTCCAGGGTGTCCATGCTGTGCATGACAGGAAGTGACTTCTGATCAGGGACAGAGAGAGTAGTTTGCATTAATCCCAATGGATGAGAGGCAGCGACTGCTGAAATACTGCAGTCACACCTGGCCTGCCAACTGGAAGAGCCCAGCCTATGGGCTGAAAAATCACTGCTCAGCCTAGGCAGCTCTGACATGGGGGAGATAGGGTAATAATTCTGTGGTTGAAGATCCAATCTAATAACTTCAGGAGCACCTGTTGTCAATAATGGTGATTCCTCCTGTGGCAATAGGCCCATTTTTGACATATCACAGTGGTGTCAGTTTCCCTGCCTGAAATGGTAGCATCTCCTTAGCTCTATGCTTGTGCAGAGATCGCGGAGGATTTCAGGATTTCCACAGTTTCTGTCAACTCCTGTACTAACATCAACTCCCGTGTCATCTGAGTGTTATTTTCTCAAAATTGACCCATCAAGGCAAGTCTGGTTGTCAGAAGACTTCTTAGAGATCTATTAGGACAGGTATTAAGAGTCCCCTGGACGTGCAGTGTGCAATCAACCTTGGTCCCGTGGCCAGGATTTCTGGACTCCAGTGTGGGCTAGTGTTTATGAGTCTATGAGGAAAATGAGTAAGAATATGTCAAACTATCATTAACCATACAATCTAGAGATATTGAGGTAGTCATAGCTGTCAGAAATACCAATAGTTTTGGGCACTGAGTATTTAAAGATGTGAGAACTAAATTTGATGCTTCTAATATTTGAGGAATAACTATGTGAGAAGCACAAAGCTAGCCATTGAGGACACAATGACGAAAAAAGAAATACAACTTATTCTTCCCTCCTAGAACTAAAATACCATACAGTGTGCCATTATATTTCTTCATATAAGAACAATTCAGATTATATAAAAGTTAAAAAGTAAAAGTTAAGTTTAAAAGCATAAAAACATAATACAGCTATACAAAATGTACATTCATTTAATTCTATAAACTATTTATTGAATATATATTGAGAACATGTATCTGTATCAATACAAAGCCACCTATAATACAGTATTATATTATATATGTGTGTGTGTGTATTCAATACAATTTAAAATATCTATATAAAAAAGACATACATAATTTTAAATGCTTCCATTATTACAAAGAATATAAATTCTATAAACATTAAAATTAACAGGCCAGAAAATTACAAGCAAATTGAGTTTAGGTAAGGAAGAAAAAAGTTATAAACAGAAAAGCAGAAGTTAACTTTAAAACAAAAATAAAAGCATAAAAAAGCAAAGACTTAGCATTATAACCAAAGACTAAACAAATAGAATCTAAAATAATTGTAACCAAATGCAGTTGACAATGACATTGAGGGGAAAACTATGAATAAACCGGAGAAATTAAGAAAAGTTTGAGAGAAACACTTTAATGGATTTATGCTGTTATACTTAAAATTTAATGAAACGTATATCCAAAATTAACCCAAAATTTATTTTAAGAGCTCTAAGGAACAAGTTTCCCTAGGAATAAACTTTAAACTTCTTTTAAAGCAACCTTAAGTGTAGTGAGTCCACTCAGAAGATTTTATGAGTAAGTATTAAGATAACATCAAGAAACAGATACTATCTATGGTTCTTAATGTGTTTTACTGTAGAAAGCAAAAAAGAAATGTCTCCATTTATTTTACAAGCTAGATTAACTTTGATATCAAAACTTAGCAAATACAGCATTTTTTGAGATTACAACCTGAAAAAGTTGAATTGCTTCCTTCCCATGGCCATTTCTACATTTCCGTTATCTCAGAACTACAACCAGTCTCACTCACTTATTCACACTCCAGGTCTTTGTATTCAGCTATGTAAGACCTGGCAATGCTTCAAATGTCTAAGATGCTTTTTGTTTTTTTAATATACTTTTGTCAAATACATGACATCTCTCTTATTCATTACGCTTTTCGTGGAGAAAACAAATTGTACAACCTGACTTGGCCACCAACTAGCCCTTTGCCTTTGAGCCAATTATTATTTTTCTGCCTCCTGGTAAATAAGAAGCTATAATACACCTTCTCTATGATTCCACGACTCCAAAGAGCAGCCACAGTTACTAGTAGGGCCATTATTTACACGAGTGAAAGATGTGGGCCTTATCTCATGGAACGGACAAGAAGAAATCAAAGAATACTTTAAAAATCAGAAAATCAAAGAATGTCAGAACTCATAATTCTCTGGAACTAAGGAATTTAGGAGTGTGGGAAAGGCACAACACAATATTATACTGAAGCATAATACTCACTGAAACAATATCATGCTGAAGCATGGTAAACATACACTGAAACATAGCCAGAGAAGTTTGTTACCACATCTCATTCCTCCTTTCCTCTTTTATTCTAACTAGAAACTGATACTTCATAGCTGTGATGAATATAAACATTGCCTATAACTGAGATTGGCTGTGTGCAGGGGAACAGCAGACAAAATTATTTCCAGGCAGTTACTGTCAGGGCAGAATCTTAAGGCAGCATTCCCATAAATTCTGTAACTCAAGTGAGTGTTTTGTGCATAATGTGGAACTTGAGGAAAATAAGGAAGACAACTTTTCCTTAAGTCTAGAAGTGATATTTTCTATGAATGCTTGATTTCCAAAGGGACTCTGAGAACAGAATGGTCCATTTTATGGTCTCTTCTGTTTGCATAAGCCTACTCTAAATAAACATATATCAACTGAATAAGAGCAGTATACAGCAATTGTTTCCATATCTTTCCCCTGAGGCTACCACAGAATATTAAATAAATTGTCTAGCAATCAACAAATCATAACTCAGTCTTAAATTTTTAAATTGCTTTTGGGAAATGATAAACTTTGTCTCTGAGTTTTTAATGACATGAAATTCTTCCTCAATGAATTCACAGATCAAATCTTTTGAACTTTTTTGAAGATTTTTTAAGCTGTTGTTAATAATTGTTTAGTAGTAAGATTTTTGAGTAACTCAACATTGAAATCCAAATTAATTTGGCCCAGGAATTGAACAACTGATTGATGAAAGCATAGCGTTATTTCCTATTGTCTTAAATTTACTGGAAAAGTTATTATGATTTGTTTAGGTCATTCATCATAATTAGTACAGTGCCAGTAATATACAGCACACTAAGTTTGCATTCAGACACATGCACACATGATGTACACACACACGTACAAATGCATAAAATATGCTTAGACATTAAATATATGTGTTTGCATGTAGAATGAAAAAGAAAAATACCTGTTATTAAAGGCTGGGTAATTAGATCAAAACCAAAGATTTAAGGGACATTTATTTTTTCTTTTTTCAACAAAATATTCCTAAAAAGTTCTACAGAATAGCCCAGGTTTTATAATTACATATAATGATATATAATAATATATCTTAATACAATTTTGAAAATACAAGAAAATTGTATAATACGAATGGAATAAATGATAATTATTAAATCAATATAAAATATGAACATAGTTATTATTAAAAATTAAGTGAAATTATATTATACAGGAAAGTACAGTACCAAGATTGTTTCTAGTAGAAAGGGGCTCTTTAGCTGCTCTGCATTCCAAGGTCTGACCTTAGATTTAGTACAGGCCTTAGAGGATGTCATGGGAACAAAGAATGATGTAAGTATTTGGTGCTTAGAGTATGAAAGATAGATTAGCTGCCACTGTGGAGAAGGGAACCAAGATAACGGGTTCAACAGAGGGTCCTTCTGCAATGCAAACACTCTGAGGAAGGAGGACAGTGGAGAGTGGGAAGAACCAGTGTGGTGAGTGTCGCACAGTTCTGCCCTGGGTAGCTTGGTTAGACAGAGCTGGGGAGGTGCAGGAAGAGCTGTACTACCCAGGATCAGTACAAGGATGTCCAAGGTCTTTCTGATTAATAAGGGGATCTCCTCTCAGAGCAAAGTACTCTCTGTGTTCTGGGATTACCCAAGATAGGGAGAAAGCCCAGGCTGACTGAGACTGAACTATTTTCCCGGACCAGGCATTTATGGTTTGAGACAGACTTAATTTGATGTAGACAAATTGAGTGCAAACAACCCAGTGGTGAATTTCATGTCTGTTACACTAGGTGGATGGAATTTTATCAAAATGTTTTCCTCTATTTTTCAAGCTTTTGTACATATGATTTAAACTATTGGTACTATAATTGCTCTCATTTACTAAGTACCTGCTTTGTGTCAGATGATATACACCTACCTGCCACTCTCATCCTTCCTGCAATGTAGGAAGCATCTTTGCTGAGGTTCAGAGAGTGTTCCGGTTATCTATTGACACATAACAAATCACCCCTAAATTTAATGGCTTAAAAAAACAATAGTCACTGTATTGTCTCATTTGCACTCTGTGATTCTGGAATTCCGAGAGAGCACAGCTGCGTGGTTACAGCTTGGGTCTGCATCCGTTGTTGCTAACGGGTGGCTAGAGCTGGAACTAGGGAATAGTAGCAGTGCAGGGGGCGGCCGGGTCCCACTGTCATCTCACACAGTCGGTCGTAGAGCCTACCTGTCTCTCTCTGTTGCTCCACACCATCACAAAAGCTGGCCCATTTTCAAGGGGAGGACAAACAAATCGCTCTTCTTGTTTTGAGGAATGCAAAAGAATCTGTGGGGATGTTTTTAAAGTGCCACAGAGAGTACACGTAACACACGGACAGCAGGTGGTGGAGGACGTGGACTCCAGGTATTTAAGAATCCAGGGTTCTTCCAAGCCAAGCATTTCTCTATTTCGATGTGATCAAGTGAGATTAAGAAATAAAGTGAAAATGCTAGATAAAACCATCACTTCTTAGTACTAAGTCCAGTTGGAGCATGTTCCCTAATAAGTTTGAAAAAAAATTGCCAACACTAGTGCCAGCTGCAGAAGTAACCCAGCATTGCATAATTAAGTTTTATCTTTGTTACCCCAAATAATATATTACAAACTCAATACATACGCTCTGAATCACAGGGTAATTTATTAAAACTTTTAACAGAAAAAGTCTCAAAATACATGGTTCTTCTCTTCTTGCCATTGTCTAGTCCCTATTCTTCCCAGTGCGCATTTGATTTCCTGCTTCTTTTCAATCCCTAAAAGACGCAGCAGTGAAATCATTCTTTTGTATTCTCTGCCTTTGTGATTAATGGCAGTTTAAGTTGGTACACAGCCACAATAAGTAATAGAATTTAATTTCACTATAAATTTTTAAATTGCAAAGGGGAAACAACAGAAGGCCCCCTTTGTGGGAGAGCAAAGTCAAGCAAATGAATGATTTCTCCACAGTAGAAAAGTAACTCAGCAATGACTATTTGTCATTTCTTGTCAGAGCAGGTGAAGCATTCAGGAGTAATTTACAAACTTGTCGGTTCCTGCCCATTGTGCACTGACTGCTCCCTCAGTCTCTATCTGCCTGATAGAATAGAACAATAACTTCAGCCTGGCCTCTGTTATTCCCTGTCTTAACTACCATGCATGTAATTACCTGCACTGAAACTTTCTCTTTAGACTGTTAGTTTTTCTTATAGAAAAAGCATATGACAGACTTTCTGTTTGTTTTTGTGTTTATAAACTTTTTGGTTCCTTATTTGCAACCTGTTATGCCTCATTTTATTTTAACCCTTAATTGTTTGTTCTTGAGAATTGGGTCACTAGATTGAGAAATGTCATTTACTTCATGGAAAACAAAGAAGTTTCACTCACCTCATAAAAATATAGTTAAGACTACGTGGACTCTGAGGAAAATATAAAGCCATGTTATAAAAGAATGCAAAATGTTTTTTCTTATTATGATGGAAAGTATGCAAAAATATGCGTAAGCTTGAGTAAACAGTAAACATGATATGCAAATTTAAAAGCAGTTTTCAGGAACGTATCTATTAAAATGATGGACATCAGTAGCCTTACTCACATTTCACAGATAAGGACATGATTGCACAGACCATGGATAGGTTTATCCATAATATCACAGCACAATATTAGGGATAAAGACAAGTCACAATGAATATTTAATTTTACTAGTGGCTGATTGAGTCATGGGGCCATGACCCCATTTTTAAAAATGGAAAAGTGAACATTGAAAATTTAATTTACGATTAATGCCGAAATTTTTCCTGTGGTATTGGATAAGGTCATGGAGGATGGCATAGCTGCACATATCAGTTAACTTTTCCACCCGATGTGATTCTTAATGGGAGTGGGAAAAAGGCAAAGCGAGTAACTGCACACATCAGCATAAATAGAAAAGGTGGAGCAGTATGGCCACCAGAGACAAGCAAGAGAGGTACTTTAAAATACACAGATCTTTGAACAACTGTACCTTACTTTTAAACAAACAAAGAGCCCTGGAATGAGAACACTAGTGGAAATTATGAGTAATGGTACCCTTCCCCACTCAGCATTAACAATTTGAGAGAGAAAGGACCACAGCTTTACTGAATAAAGTCTTTCTAGAAACACTTGTGACTCTCCCACAGACACATAACTAACTAGTCAAGGGTGGAACTGGAGAACAGCTGGGATGTATGACCTCTAGTCCCTTGCTCATTTTGTGTTATCATTTTTGCTTCTACATTGGAGCCATCCCAACATCACATCCACCAGAAACAGGTCATGACAAAAGGAGTAGATGATCCCTGAGCACAAATGATTCTGTACATGCACACATACACACTCATGCACAGAGACAGAGATTCAGTTTTGTATTAAATCCTTCGATTTTTCCATTTGAGTTATTGTACATTCCACAGGATGTGTATTTTGCATTTTCCAAACAGAAATACCGTGGCTAGATTTACATATCCCTTAATGAAACAATCTTTCTAGGCAGGGGCTCAATTATGTTTGTTTTCATTTCTCTGGATCAACAGGATCTAGACTATACCTTGGCATATAGTAGCTGTCCAAGACACAATAGCTAAAATAATGACACACTTCCTAGTATTTACACTTTTGCACCAAATTCCACTCAGAATGATTTACAAAATAACTTTGCACTGCAGGCAGAACCTTCGATGTGTGTCTGGGCAAATTTTAGTGTCAGGTGGCACGTGTCATCCCTCTGCCTCTCTCCTCCTTGTTGTATCCGGTACATTGTAAGGGCTTAACCACCCTGGAGGAAATAAACTCAGGCCTTGCCCAGCCAAATTATATAAGGAAGCATGGCCTGCCAATTATCTATTGCTGCAAAAAAATATATTATCTGAGAATTAATGACTGCAGTTTAAAACGATGAATGTTTATTTTCTCACACGTTTTCTGAGTCAAGAATCCAAGAGGGCCCTAGCTAGGTAATTCAAACTCAGAACCGTCTGTGGTCGGTCAAGGCTGCTGTCACTGGTGGTCTGACAAGAAGTGCTAAGGGATTTGCTTCCAGGATGATAACCCGCATGGCTGTCAGCTTGGCCCTCACCTTCTTTCTCAGTGCCTGGCCCTAGGGCTCTTCATCAGTGTGCCTCTGCACAAGGCTGCTTGAGGGTGCTCATTACAGGCCCGCTGTCAGGTGATCCAAGAGAGGGAGGGAGGGCACAGGCACCACCAGTCTTGGACACTGCACATGCTCTTTTCTGCCCCATTGTATTTGTTAAGAGGAGTCCTTAAATACAGCCTACATTTAGATGTAAGGGAATTATGCTCCCCTTTTTGAAGACAGTATCATGGAATCTGAAAATGGAATTTTAAATAACCACAATAGGAACGCATGTCTTTCCAAGTTGTTTATCAGATGGGATCATGTGTGCCTCTAAATATACACATTTGGCATTGAGGACTTTTGAAAGAAAATCATTTGCATTTCTGTGAGAGGTAGTTGGAAATCTGAATGCAACTGTGATGCCCCATACCAGGAAAGACGCTAAGCATACTAGAGAAGAAAATATTGGCACAGAGGAGAAGAATGAGGAGAGGTCTGGCACTCAGACCGAGGAAAGGGAGGGGCCCATGTTAACAAGCATGATACGTGCACATGCAATCGCACACAGCAGCAGATCTGCCTCCACTCCCACCCCAGGTCCCGGCACCTGGATTCTGAAGAGAGTTCATAGCCACCATATACCATCATTGCCCTCCACTTCACCCACACACCAAAAGGAAGGGATAAAATACAAGACACAATCTTTTTTCCATGACTGCCAACTGCTGATTGAATGTCCTCACGATAGTCTAGACCCTTGCTCCAGCGTGTCCTCGACCGATTGCCAGCATAGGATCTACCACCCACATTTTCTGCGGGCTGGAAGTCCACCGACAGCCATCACAAACACTGGATGCCATCCACCTATGAATACTTTGAATGGGCATAGTCGGCTGGGTGAATCTTAAGTTTGAAATTGCCCTGGGTCACTAAACCAACACAAAAGTAACTTGTAGAATTACCTGAACACATTACTGCTTTTAAAGGCTTTGTTGTTATGAAATGTCTCCAGGATCCTGGGCAACTAATGTCTCCAGTTTGAAATGCTGTGATTTTATGAGTCTATGAAAATGCAAACAGAATAATATCGACCTTGGCATATATGCATATGTTTTGTTACTTGTGAATATCCTCCCAGGGTTCTCTGACAGCATTTGGGGAATGAAATGTTTTCATCATTTTAATTTCTCTGCTAAAACTTTGTTATTTACCATAGGGGTCCGAGTTACTGCTGAGTTTTATCCCATAATTAGAGATGTGTGAAGCAGAACAAAAAGCAAAGTCTCATTCATACGATATAGAATACCTCCTGTGATGGGAAGTTCACCAAATTAAGTGTCTCAACCTTTATCAACTATTAAAAGGAAATGTATCCAGTACATTTTGGGGAGATGAGTAAATTACTTACCTCACAAGGTTGTTGTGGGAATTAAATACAATAATGTCTCTAAATTGTTTATCTTGTTCCCTGATACACAGTAAGCATTCAGTGAGTAGTGTGAGAGGTAGTTTTTGTGTATTATTTTATTTCATTCAAAGATACAAAGGATTAGGGTTACAGAGAGGAATGGAATGGTTAAACAATGACAATTAATCATTGTTTAACCTTTATAGCTTTGAGGGATCTTAGATGCAATTTATATTTTTACCCTTTAAATAAATCATTCCCAAGATCAATGCATTTACATATATTCGAGACGCAGTGTGACTCAAATGCTGGCCTATGGACTGGTGTAGTCTGAAAAATGTTTGTTCTGATCCACAAGGAAATAACTACAGAAATTGAGAGTAACTTTTAGAAATGTATAGAGCAACCTGACCTTGCCATGTCATTCGTCATGTGATTAGTGGACTTGTCTTGTACAGGGGATTGTATAAAAGTATCAATCTGTGATAAGTTTGAAAGTAAATAAAAACTGAACTCTTACCATAGAAATTTGAGAAGTGCTGCCCCAGAGTAGGCCCAGGGTATTCCAAGGCCTTTCTCAGAGTGAACTGTCCAAGTCTTTCTTTGTAATAAAGGGTTCAGAATGTACATGCGGTTGCTAAAGAACCAAAATAGAACATCTAATTTTATTTAATCCCATTTTCTCAAAATTGTAAAGAAGGTAGCATCAAAGAGCCAGTATTAAAAGAATCCAGTATGTCAAAAGCTGATTACAGAAATCAGTAATCCAACAGGCAAGCAAGAGACAAATGACCGGTCACTGTGTTCATATTTTCATCAAAGCAGGGGCCAAGAATCCACCTAAAAATCACAAGTACCAGAATAAGAAGGAGCTGGATGCCAATACAAAAGGCTTCTAAATCAGAGACCACTAGCCCCCTACCCTTTCTAAGGTCTAGTATTAAATGGTGAAGAGTCCTGAATCCACAAATGCGGAAGAGTAGAAACACCTGATTAAAGTGGGGAAGTGATCTGGCAAGGATCTAGGGATTTCCTGAAACTTTGCTGTGTGGGGCTAATGGATGCTAAAATGCTGGGAATCTGAGTAAAGCATTGCTTCCACTCTGCTGCTAAGGTGATGGGTGTTTTCAGCAAAAATGTGCACTTCACGTTAGCAAGTAAAAAATCAATTTTCTCTAGTATCTTCAAAGCATGCAATTTCTCAGTTCTTATAGCTCTTTTTAGATAGATTCAATGGTCAATGCACCTTGTTCTTTCCAAGCACTAAATTAAAACTCATTCTTTCAATGATCAAAGCTGTGATTTGAATGTTTTAGTAAGGCAAGTGGATATATGAAAATTATAAATTAGGCCATGTAAATGGATTACAACCATGAGTCACAGAGTCCGTATTTAGAGGATCCGGTTAGAGGTCATTCAAAGCCTTTTCTGGAGTAGTGTCCTCAGGGAACTAAATCTCTAGCTGTACCTTATTTTAAGAATATTTCCCACTTTTTGAAAGACATCTCTGCTTGGACTTCTCACCAATATCTCAAAGTCGTCAACATATTTAAAACTAACCTTACCTTTCACACAAGCTTCTTCAACCTCCTGATTTTCTCATTTGCAGAGGTGACATCGGCGTCTTCCGGCCATGAGCGTTGCGTCTGTCTGCCTCTTTCAGCCTCATGATCCACGTCGCATCCGTCACGGGATCCATCCACGTGTCCTTGGGTATATGACTGCCCATCTTTTCCTTCCCGTGTCTGCCACAGCAACCCTAGTTAAGGCTCTTATCTCTCTGGACTCTTGTCTTTCCTGGAGTAATGTTTCCTTGCCTGCTACTGCCTCTCTATAATGAAAAGGTGAATTTTCTGTTTTATGTGTGCTTTGTGTGCTGAGGAATTCGGGGAAGGTTGAATCCTACCGAGATGATGCTTAGCCTGTGAAGGACCTAAAAGGTGAAGTCATTAACAGCTCATGGTGAAGGCTGCAGTTTCCTGAACTTGGGAGATGAGTTCTCAATACCAATGTCTCAGAGAAGATGGAAATGGGAAATGAGCAGGTGGGCAGTAGTACACGGCGGACCAGTGGACCTCCTGACTCCCCGCAGCTCTCTGGGCTTTGAGGGAGGCAGATGTCCAGACAGGCAGGTAGCAAAACAGAATCCACTGCCAGCGAGAGCTCCAGAAGCCAGGAAGGAAAAGGCCCTTATAATCCATCAGAACCCAATGAGAGTTAGGGCACATTCTATAAACCAAAGCATGCAGTTTTTAAAATACTCTTCGCATTTATTTCTCTTGCATTACACTCATCCTTGGCAAAGTCAAGTATGGAATTGGTAGAGCGCAGGCTCCTGGCACTGCGGCGCCTCTGAACGGCAGCCGCCCGAGAGGTGGCGCCCTCCAGCGGTCGGTCCTTCAGCGGGGGCAATGATGCAATGAGCTCGTTGGAAAGGAAGCTTTCAAATCCACTGTCAATTTCTTTCCTGGCGCTAGAAAATTATGTTTTAATTTCTTCAATAACAATACATTTCCTTCACACATGCCTTCATGCAAAAACTATCATCAGCAGCCTCCAACTGCCTAAAATACTACTTTCAAACTGTGTTCTGTGGACTCTTGGAGTTCTATCCATATGACTCAGGGCCACTGGGCGAGATGCTAGGAAGTCCCACTGTGTCCCCTAGTGCTGCTTTAAAGAGCCTCTCTCTCTCTCCCTCTCTCTCTCCTTCGTTAGCGCTCTCCCCCCTTCTTCCCTCCCTTTCTTTATCTCTCATAGTTTGTGGTTCGGCATAAACTTCCTTTCAAAAGAGACTTTGGAACTGCAAGGAAAAAATAGCAAGAACAACAAAATAAGTTTGAACACCATTAACCTAGAGAGTAACAACCAAATTCTTTAGTCAGGCATTCATGGCTATAAATAATCGGAAGTAAATCTTCGTGCCTAAGATTTTCCTGGTTACTTCTCTTCATGGCAGAATTCCATTATTTCTACAATACACTCTATAAAACTTCATGTAAACTCTACTATTCAATGCTGCCATACGTACTTTTGTTTTCTTGCCTCATTTTGTCCACAGTACTCTTCTACTTGGTATGTTCTTCCTTCTAAACTTAATTAAACCTTCCTCATCCTTTCCTGTCTGCCTTTGTCCAACGTGATCTCTCTCTTCCATTCCTATAATGATTTCTCTTGCCACTTTTCATATATTCTCTTGCTTTTTGCATTAAAGGCGATAATATGTAAAAGGATCTTGTAAACTGTAAATCGTGATTATGATTTATTTTTTTTCCTTCTAAAACTTTAATTATTGCCAAGTACAGACTTTCAATCATTACCTATATCTGCCTCCCCTTTTATTCAGTGTTTTTATCTGGGAAGCAGATACATCTTCCAACATGTACATTGTAGTAAACAAGCTTTGACCTTCAATCAACATGAACTGAAGTCTCATTAATTTATCTGAAACCTGTCAACTTTATCAGAGGTTATAAGCACATCAAAGTGTGTTTATGAGGTCTAAAATACAGGCAAGTGGTACGTATGATCTTCAGTAATATTTGGAATGGAGACATTATTAAGACTAGCATCCAAGCTGATACAACTGGCTGACTTTTATCCGTAATATACAGAAGGCACCTCCCTGCTATTCAAGAAAATACTTAGTTTCCAGATGTGACTTTAGGCACAAGATGGTTCTTCTGATGCAAAGGGGTTATCACTGAACTCTCATTACACAGGACCCAATGGAAGAAAATGATTACCACAGAGACCTTAAATATTCTAACCTGAGATCAGTATGTGATAGCCCATGGAGGTAAGCACAGGCCTGCAAGTCATCCATGCTTGGCCCAGAAGCAAGAAGCCAATACCCAGCACAGAAACACCGGGCAAGGTGGGGAAGGATGTACACAAGGGGTCCCGTTTGGGGGAGAAGGACTCCTTTTCCAAGCAGAATACTCCCTAAAGAGAATGTTCCCTTAACCAATTATTAAGGAGTATCTCTAATTCCTGGTGAGGGATAACAGACACAAGAATCTTCTGTATATCCCTTATTGGAAGTTGTAAATAATTCTAAGTAGTAAATGCTGTAATTATAGGTATATTTATAGTCATAATTACAGTCACAGTTATAATTGCTATATATTTATAATTATGATTAAATTTATGATTGTAGTTACATTTATAGTTCTTATTAAACTTTTAGATCTATGCCAGAAGGATCTGTGACTTTAACCACTGAAGCCCCAGCACCGAGTTTAGTACCTAGAACACAGTGAGCTATGTGCAAGGATATGTGGAATAAAATTAAATTTACCAAATGGGAACTTAATTATCCTCACTATATAATTTTGTCATTCTCTAAAATAGAAAGACATTCTTGAGGCATTTAGAAAATATTGATGCCTCAACGACATGAATCCTGTCTGCTTTAGTTCTGAGGTCTGGTGCTCCAAGTGGATATAACCAGATAAAAATGACCTAGTTAGATAATTTGGTCATATCAAAATCTTAAGTACTTGGGATGTTATGTTTTTGTCCTAAAATATTGATTTTTCTTACATTACTTCATTTTGTTGAGAATGATTAAAACAGTTAAACCAACAAATCATAACTATAATTGCCTTCATTTTATCATGTTATATTTGTTATAATTATCATTTATTACTTTGTTTATATTATGGTTTTTCAATGTTTGGCAATTCACAGTCATAGTCATATGTGCATATGTTTTATGTTTTTATCTACTTAAATAAGTTTGTACAAATGTACGTGTCCACCTTTAGTCCTTGGATAGAGTAGAAAATCCTGCCAGTAATATTCCAAAGTCCTATGTTAGGTAAGAAGTCCACACACCACTTAAGGACAGTTCTACAGTCCTATTATATACATAAACAGAGTTTGGGAGCAGGAAATAAAAAATATGGTATAGAAGAATGAAAATGGCCTGAGACAGAAGTTTCCTTAGCCCATCTTGCCACCTTCATCAGCACTGATGTCAGAATTTAACTTTCTCTTATCCTCACACATTCCAAGCTTCCCAGCTTTACCTAGGATCTCAAACATATGTCTCCCTAATATCCAGTATCCCTTCATCTAATACATGAATAGTCTTACTTAACTCATTTATTAGGAATCTCATTCCACAAAATTGGTGGTGACGAATAGATGTCTCATTATTTTACTCAAATCAAATCAACCTGATACTAATACTTTATCCCATTAGAGTAATGGGTTCTCTACATTCAGTAACTTTTAGGGGGCACTTCATCCTTCCTGAAGTTACATATATGCCCCCTACACACCACAATTGCTGCTGATATCTTCCTTGGCTAAGATGACATTGTCAAAAAGATCTTCCTTGCTTTAGGAGCTGTATCACTTCCATTATGAACTTGGGCACAAATCACAGCCCTGCCTCTAGGGGAGTATTATGCAAATTACCTAGCAAGTCCAAGGTTGTGCCTCCTTCTAGGATCCGGTACCTGACAGATAGACAGCTTGGCTCACAGGCTCTGAGGACTTCAGATCCCACCTGGTCTCTGAAATATGCAACATTAATATTTTTATTTCTGTCTATTTCCCTCCCTCCTCAAGCATGATCCCTGAGCCCTGTCAGACCCACCTCTTCCCTCGCGCAAGGATAACAGAAGGGTCCATCTATCTTCTCGATAGAAAAGGGAGAGAACTGTAAGAAAAAAATACATACACATTAATATTTCCATAAACTGTCTTCCCACATTGCAGTTTATCATATGTTTAAGTAGAATTGCTCTTCTCACCTTTTCTGGTAAAGAGCCAGCCAGGAATCCCAAGAAAATGCAATATCCTTTTACCTGAACTTATTTATGAGAAGGGGAAATGCAATTTGCTGGGACTTTATCTCTACCACAAAAGCTTTTAACTAAGAGGAAAAGGCCAATTCGATAAACCGAAGGATTCAGCATTCAGTACATTTTAGTTCTTCATTTATTTTACTTAGAAATACGGGTTGGAATACTAGTACTGAATGATACAAAGAGGCAGATGGAACAGATTCAGAAGCCTTTACTCTTCATCCATGTCCCTCTATTTCTATTTTAATGGTAACTCTTCACATAATTAACATTTGGTTTTATAATATTAATATTATTTTTAAGATTTTGTATACTACTCTTTTTGCCTCTCTGATTTGTTGAGGATAGTGTTAGAGTTAAAAAGAAAAAAGAGTACTTATCTTTAGAGAGTGTTCCTTAGTACGTGATGTAATTCTATTTTACTGGTTATGTAAATTCTATTTTACTGGAACAACTAATAAAGACCTTTGTTAATTTATGACTGGAATGCAATCAACCCGGCATTTTAACTTGTATGTACCTATAGTCAGTGTAGCTCTATGCATTTGTGAATATTGATATTTTCAGTTAACCAAATTATTTTTAATTTTATCCTGGGATAGTGCTGTGGTTTGGCAACCTCTCCAGTGACAATGACACACTGGAGGGACACAACCAGCTATGAAATTGCCACTTACTTAAACTCTTAGTCGATTCACTTCTGCAGTCTTTGAAAAGAGTGATTTCATAACCTTGTCTCTGCAGCCCTGATGCCCTTTGTAAGATAAATACCCTCCTAAATGGTCACATCTGCTTTCTCTTGGCCCACAAAATGCTTAGTCAATGAAAAAAGCCACCATAGCTACTTTCCGCACTTGACATTAAATCAAATTTTGTGGCAAAGGGACATTGAAGACCAAATTGTGTGTGCTATTCATAAAGTTTGAATTACTTCAAAAGTCATTTTATTCCCCAAGATCTTTAAGAGCAGTTGCTTCCTCATTTATTTAGTCATTCATTTATTTTTTATTCATTCAATAAATATTTATTAGATGCTTATTAATATGCCGGGCACTGTGCTAAGTGTTGTAGATATAAAGAATAATATGTCATAGTTCCTGGTCTCAGAGAGTTTACATTATATTATGAGATAAAATATAACCAAAGAATGATAAGTACATGTAATTAGAGGGATGAGGGTAAAACATGGTAGCAGAAAGGGTGAAAGAATATGATTAATAGTGTTCTACAACCAGTAAATAATAACAGAAGTGTACATTTACCAGTTTTTACAGTTTTTTGCACACTTATTTACTACTTCTACTAGTAAATAAAACTGGCTACCAAGTTATATGGATTGCAAAATCTCACTTAAAATTTACTAAAATGCTCATGTAAATTTTGTCTACAGACAAGTTTTTACTAGATATAATCTAAAATATTAAAAATGATTAAATCCATATTATAGAATTATTGATGCTTTTTCTTTACCTCCTTTTCTTGGTTGTAATTTTTCTCTATAATGATTATGGAATATTGGCAAATTTTTTAAAAGTACTACAAATTAATACCAAGAAAAAAGAAAGAAAGAAAGAAAGAAAGAAGAAAGAAAGAAAGAAAGAAAGAAAGAAAAAGAAAGAAAGAAAGAAAGAAAGAAAGAAAGAAAGAAAGAAAGAAAGAAAGAAAGAAAGAAAGAAAGAAAGAAAGAAAGAAAGAAAGAAAGAAAAGAAATATATATTAAGGGGGAAAAGGGAAGAAAAGTGCTATATCAGGATGATGGAAGCATGCTTAAGAACATTTTGGAATAGCAATGGAAAATAGAGAAAACGAATCTTAAGGATCATGCTAAAGACCACAAGACCAGGCAGAGAAAATCACCAATATGGCTCAGAGGCAAAATACAGCAATTGGTTAAGAAGACTATAATACACAAATAAGGGGAAGAAAAAGAAGCTGATACACAGAAATGAGATTTTCCAGATAGTAAGAACTTTGTAAAACGGGCAAAGGCTCAAGATGACCATGGAAGCTTTGTCCAGGGAGAAGGCACCGTAAAAAAAACAGAATGGGTTGTTGGTTTTAATGAATACTGTAATATCATTACATGACATAAAGAAGGGAAGCATGATAGCTATATTAAAGGAATATGATACAAAAAATTAAATAAATTCTTAGTTTTATACAGGTTGACAAAACAATGATTTAAAGTTCAATATTTTATTACAAATAACACATTTCCAAAAATTGGCACTGGTATAAAATGGAATGAGCTGCCTTTTGGGATGGTCATTTTCATCTTGTGGGTTTGTTCTAACAAAGGTGAAATGAATATTGTTGATGTTCCTCTAGATTTCTTTATAAGAGGATGAACTGGATGATTTCCACCTTTCTTCAAATCTGAAGATTATTCGATTCAGTGAAGCATGTATGGAAAATATTTCAATCTCAGCTTGAACTTGAAGCTTAACTTTGCTAGTTCAATTCCAAAGGGCCTAAAAACATACCCTACTGAAGCACATACCTATAAAATCCCTTATCTGTCCCTTTAGGAAGAGTGAGCAAGCTGCCCAATAGAAATAGAATGTCGCCACAGTGTAATGTTACAGTTTCTAATAGCTGCATTTAAGCAAGTAAAAAGAAACAGATGAAATTAATTTTACTAATATATTTGATTTTTCCCAAAGTACCCAATGATCATTTTCATAAAAATCAATACATAAGAAACTAATGAGCTATTTTATGTTAATTTTTGTACTGAGTCTTCAAAATCTACTTTACATTTAGAGAACACTTCAATTTAAATACTAAATTGTCATTGAAAATTTGATGTACATTTAGATTTTTTTTGAGGTAAGAGCACTAATGAGGTCTACCCTCTTTACAAATTTTTATGTACAGGATTGTTAATTATAGGCATAATGTTGCACAGTAGATCTCAGAACTTATTCATCTTACACAACTGAAACTTTCTACCCATAGAACAGCAACTTCCTATTTCTTTCTCCCCTCAGGTCTACTCTACTCTCTGTTCTATATGAGTTTGACTATTTTAGGTCAGAAGACAGGATCTGTGACCTTGAAGACAGGTCATTTGACATTATTCCATCAGAGGAGCAAACGGAAAAGGAAGGAAAGAGAATGAAGAAGGTTAAGAAGCATCCACATTTAGATTTCATAAATTTAGCTACAAAAGTAGATTCAAATTCCCAAGTTGTTCCAAGCTTAAAGTTTCCCAGTTACTGAATTGAATATCAGTTTTTAGGGTTAAGCTCAAAAATCACTGAAAATAAATGAAATTGAAAACTCAGACCTTCAGTTTGCAAACTCGTCAACCTGTCATATTAAATGTGCCCGGTTCTTTGTATTTTCACTATACCTCAATAAAACTGTTTTTAAAAATATTCAGACCTTCTGTTACAGTAGCCACATTTCAAGGGCTCAGTTGCCACATGTGGTAGCTGTTTCCAGAAAAAGCTGGAAGAACCCAGTATCTTCACTACTGAGTAAATCCATAGGGGATTTTCCTTGCTGGGGTTATGCTGAAAAAATTGATAAGATATTTGTAGAGTGGAGCTGAAATGAGAATTATAATCAAGAGAGATTATTACAGGGAAAACTAAACTCTTCCTCACTCCCCAAACATGATATTTTAGTTTCTTCTTTCTCTTTTACCTCAGAATAATTTATATTCTTACTTTTGTGAAGATATTTAGCCTTACCACATTTTCTAAATAGAATTTATGAATCTCTTGACTTTGCAAATATAAAAATATTTATTACTTATTTATTAGCACTGTGTGACCTTTATTTCACTTAATATACATGACAAACCTGTGAAGTGGGATAGAAGGAAATCACAGCACGGCAAGGTTAAACCACTGGAAAGCACCAGAAATGAAAATCAAACCCAGGTCTCTCCAACACTTTGCCTTGCCAAACTAGGCCCTTGATGAATACTGTTTCTGATACTTGCGGTATATAGATCATTGATCAGCCAAGTAGATGAAGCCTTGGAGGATAACCACTGAAATTCACTGCACTGTAACTTTCTGGATGTTTGTTGCTTACATAAAAGAATTAGGTTGTTGGGGCTGAGCGACGAGATATAAGGTTAGGAAATGTTCGTAAATGAATGTCTGCACTTGCACCATAGGATTAGAGAAATAACAGAGAGTCTGCAATCAGGGCAGTTCTCTCTCCTCTCTATTTCCCTAAGAATAGGCCATAAGACAGGAATACTAACTAGCTGAACTCTTTACAGGGGAAAGCAAAAATATCTATGTACATAATCACCCTCTGATTTTTCCTTCAAAAATTAGAATTGTCTCCAAAAATTAGCATTGCAATGATAAAGTATATCAGCATAAGAAAATAAAGGGAGTATTTTCTTTTTCCTTCTCTTTTGTTCTTATCTTGTAGCTCCAAAGGCTAGCCAGGGGTTTGCCTCTGGAATGTAATCTCAGTTGCATATTTATATTCCATACAAACAGGTCATACTGAAAAGGGACACCGGCAGGGGAAGAATTTGCCGAGTACATGAGCGGGGTCAGATGAAGTTTGGGTTACAGAATAGAAAGCAACGACAAGACCTAATTTTAACTGTGCAGAGTCTGCTCTGTGCTCATGTGGGCTGTTGGGAGAAGTGAATACTAAGAGGGTGATGTTTAGTAATTAACAATAATGTGACCATTTAGCAAATTCATAGGACAAAAGTAGGGAGAAGCGACTTTTTAATTGCCTTTTAAAATGTTTCTGAGTGTATCCTGAATCTGGTCATGTCTTTCCTCTTCTACGTTAACTGGTTTACTCCAAGTCCCCACAACCGATGAGCAGCCTTCGTAAGGAGGCTCTCTGACATGGCTCTTGCCCTGCCCTCCCCTTTCCCACACAGCCAAGAAGGTGCACATCAGAGAGGTTGTGGCCCAGCTTACAACCTCCTCAGCTATTTGCAATTATACTATTAACAAGTCTGAAACTCATTGCCTGGAAGGCCCCCATTACTTTTAGACCTCGTCCCTTTACTCAGTCTACTTATCACGTACCATGACTTTCTGTCATTTGGACACATTTAGCTGGTTCCTATCTCAGGTCCTTTGCACTTGCCATTACTTCTGATAGAACTACTCTATTCCCACATTTTCATGAATCTCCTTCCTCTCTTCAGTTATTCTCAGTCCAAATGCCACCTCCTTAGCTTCTGCCCAGCTTAGTCATTGCTCAATCCCCTAGCCATATTCAGTAATGGACCAAATGATGCCTAGAGATATTTTACTAGAAATATATTATAAAACAATAAAATTAATATAGTCATAAACATGGTTATTCCAAGAAAATTATTTTTTTTAATTGTACTGAGCTTATCAAAACTATTGGGTCAGCAGATATGAATGGTTAAAGAAAACGGGCTTAAAAAGTTCCTCTCCCTAGTTATGTATTGGGTCTAGCTAGTACTAACTTGTGAAGGCCAGTTATTATATATTCAGGAATTTTGTGAGCTAACCATAGCCATTATTAAAAATTAAATTATACAAACTTACAATTAAACTAATTATATTTTTTAAAAATAAGCAAACCTACCATTCACTGCTATCACACAGACAAACACAAATGAATGGATGTGGTAGTGTTCAATAAAACTTTATTTACAAAAACAAATAAGCCAGATTTGGCCCTCAGCCCATCACTTACATCTCATCTAGATTCTTAAGGTTGCTTACATCCATCATATACATATGGTGATGATCTAAACTGGTATGCTTATGTTTATCTCTTCCCATATCCACGTCTGGGGCTTCATGTTGGTAACTTGAAAGTGGCTAGGGTGGTAGTAAGTCTAACCCCTTTTAAAATTGAAATCCACAATGCTACCAATTGGGCCTTTTATTCTCCCCTAGATAGCTGGAAGTTCACATTTTTACCATCACATCGTGTTCCCCTACTACCATAGACTTCAGTGATATTAATTGGAACAAAATACTACAAGCCTAAGAAATTGGTTTCTCTCAGGGCATCTGTCGTGCTGTCAGTAACAGGGACTGACAGGAACAGCAAAGGATTCACTTACCTCTTAGGTTGGAACACAGCTGCATGTTTAAGGATTTTTAAAAATATATAAAAATAGCATGTTATGTCAGTGATTAAAACATGCTTAGCATTTCAACATCACTCAAGACTTTGCAATATATAGTCAATGTTAACATTCAAAAATATTTATGGAGTACCACTTGTACACCAGGCTAGGTATATATCTGCATAGAGGCTACATAAGTAAACAAAATAGTGCTATGCTGAAAAATAAAACAGTCCAGGGAGATAAGGAGTGCTGGCAGGTAGTTTGAGATAGATTACAATTTTTAAAAATAGAATACCCAGAAAATTCTTCACTTAAAAGTTACATTTAGTGAAAGGTGGAAAGAACTGAGGAAGGGATCTCTTTGTATTGGGAGGGGGAGGTGGAAGAGGAGAGAAGATTTTAAGGAGAGTGAGCAGCAAGTGGGATTTGTAAGGTGGGAGCGGTCCTGGCAATTCAGTGACAACAAGGGGGCCCGGGGCTGGAGCAGAGTGAGGAGGAGAGCTGGGAGATGGTGCAAGGGTCAGGGATGGAAGGTTGTATAAGGAACCAGTTCATTGAAGGAGTCTGATCTTCTCCTTTCTCAGAGTTGGAAGCCTCTGGAAAGTTGTGAGCAGAAAAGTAACTTGATCTGAATCCAAGTTTGAGAGATGACTGGAAGCCTGGGAATTGGGGAGGGACGGGGGTAGATGAAACAAGATTGGCGAAATGATAATTGTTGGAGGCTAGCGATGGATATTTGCTATTTTTTTCCTTCTATTTTGTGCATGTTTAAAATTTTTAAATAAAACATAAAAAAAAGAATTGCATGTTGCAAATTGACGGTAGAGAATGGTGCTTACCAGCAGGAGTTTATTGCAATGATACCTCTGATGAGAAATGGTCACGTCTTGAATTAAATCAGTGTGAAAGAAAAGAATTAAGAAAGAGACAGATTCTGAGCATATTTTAAAGTTAGGCTTAATAGAGCTAACTGAAAGAATTAAATGTGTTTAAAAGCTGTTATTTTTTCTCAATGTCAATGCATTGTTTATTATTTATTTCTATATTTTGACCCCAAGATTTTCACACTATTGCAACAAGAGATGGTGACTATTAAATTAAAATACTTCTCTTTGTCTTTTTATTTTTACCTACAGGGGGCTTATTTAACCTTTCACAATGTTACTGTAATTAAAGGTGGTTTATGCTCTTGGCAGTAGATGAATCTCTCCCCTGTCCAGGTTTATGAATTCCAATCACCAGGGTCTCATTTAAGCCAGGACTCTCAGGCTATCACTACTCTGGAGAGAGAATCAGTGTCCCACTCAGCATTTCTCTGTGTTAAAATAATGCCATCTGTTGTAGGCCGAGCTGTAAATAGAGTCTCACCTGCACAGAAGGATGTTTGTTGGGTTTTGCCATGAATTATGCCACTCCAGCTTGTGTTTCAGTCTTCTAAAAGAGGAGAGGCTGTTGGTAACACTGAATTAAGTGTATGGAAAAAATTAAAGGCATTCAATTCATTTATTTTCTTGTGTTAAAAAGAATAACCAATTCATTAGATAGTTCCATCTCTCTCAAATATAATTTGCTTTGGTAAAATGTGAAGAGGCAAAGTTAAAGATACCCTGCACTAGAACCAGACATTGATGTTATGCCCGGTATATATTCTCAAGGTGAAAACCAAGGTCATATGAAAAGTGGTGGAGACATATGTAATAAAAATATTTCAATGTACAGCTATGATCTTAAGAAAGAAAGAGAAATTACAAGCAAAACAACAGCATGAATAACTGAAGAAGCAACTGAAACATCAGGTGTGTAGGTATAAAACCTTATCCTGGGCCTGCCCTGGAAAGTTAATTGAAGATCCATATGTTTATTAATAACCTAAGGAATTTTGTGTTACTGACAAGTATGGGGCAGACAGTTGGAGCTGAGATGCCTAAAAAAGCTGATTGTTCCCAGAGAGAAAAGAGGAAATAGAAAAAAATTCATCTTCCATCACAGTGTGATAACAAGGAAGCCTGTCTCTGTCTGGACTCTCACTGGAAAAAGAAAGTCTCTTCTAAAATATACTATTCCATGCCTTCTGCATAGATCCAGGATCCTGAATTTGAGAAATTAACACAATGATTAGTTACAGGAAGGTCATTTTAACCAGGGTGCTTTTTAGGAACAAACATATAATCTATAAGGAGAACTGGTTCAGGAATTCAGTACAGAGGGAATACTTAGCTCCTATGACTCTCCACAAAATAGTTCACAGTAAAAAAATCACAAAAGATATGAGGAAATAATTTGCCGTGACTGAGAATCAGACACAACAGACTGCAGGGTCAGAGCTCTGAGATCTTCAAGTCATAAAACAGCAATAAGAAAATAAGAGCGTTAAGATATGAATGTGAAAACTTATTAAAGGTAATTAAATTATTAAAAGGTAATTAATACCCTTTAAAAGGCAACTCATTGCTAAAAAAAAGCAATGGGCAGATATGAAAAACAACAAAAAAAAGAAAATGTTTTAGAAAAGAAAAGAAAATCTCTGAATAAGAAAACTAAATGAAAAGATTGTATTGAAAAGAAGACAAGCTATGCAACATGGAGTATGCAACCGCATTAGAATGAGAAAGAATGGGATAGCCATCCTTGAAAGACACAATTGCTGAGGATTTTCTAGAGTTGGCTGCAAACACAAAACCTCAGATTCTATATGTACAATTTTCTGAGCAACATAAATGAATCTAACACATCTGAGATATTACATAAGATCTAAAATCCTAATGAGTTTGGAAAATCTTAACAACAAAAAAAGTCAATAAATTTTATCTAAAACAAATATTAGACTGATTACAGCTTCCAGTAGAAATAGAGACTAGAATATAGCAAAATAAAATTATCAAAGTGCTTATGGAAAAACAACCAACCTCAAATTCTGAATTACATATGTAAATTATTTACAAATTATACATACCTATGTATATATGCATATATACATTTGTATATGTATGTATGTGGTGAATACGTATCAATTCATATGCGAATCCAAGATGAAGTGGAATATAAGAAGCAACCTGTGCTTTTGTGACTTTATTTTCTATTTGTTTGAAAACTTCAATACGAAATTAAAAAATTAAAAATTTCTCTTATTAACTTAAATGGATAAAGAAAGCAGAGACCAATGTCTTAGAAGGGTATTTGGATATCTCCTGTAGAGGTTCAATAAAACAAAATGTGGGAAGGAAAGGAAACAGGACATGACAGTTACTGCAGCAACAAAGTCATGATTTCTCTGTACTTAACTCCACCGTCAGAGTGACTCAGCCCCACAATCCTCATTCACTTTTTCCATTTGTTCAACTTTTTCAGGTGACTATCAATTTTTAATGACTAAGAGCTCATTAAATCGAGTCCCATTTCCATAAAAGCGAAAATCATGTGAACCAATCCTTTAATCCATGAATTTTTTATTAAATTCCACCTTTTACTGCTTGGCATGTACATTTCTTCTGCTACATTTAAAGATGCCCTCACTGAATAAGATCCATTTCCATACACTGCTACAAACACTCTTTCTACCTCTACAATGGGAAACAATCCCCAGTTACATCTGTATTCCAAATCCAGATTTGATACCAGGGAGCGGCTCTCATCCACACACAGATTCTGTGGACAATGAGCAGTCCTACAGTACTGTAGCCTTGATCGGATTCTGACATAATCCTTACTGTTCATTTTGTGAAGGACCATTTATCCAACATCCTGTTAGGTTATACTGAACCTTTTGTATAAGGGAAAAGCAATAAACGATTTTTAAACAAATTATAATAAAGTATAATAGGATTTGGTAATACTTGGAAAACATAGGTCAGATAAAGGGCATTAGAAATTGTTGGAAAGGGAGGGGCAACTTCAATATTATTTTAGGTGGTTCGGGTAGGTTCATTGCCCAAGAGACATTTAAGCAAAAGTACAAAGAAAACAAGGACATTTGAGTGAGGAGTGCTGGAAGCACAGGGAGCAGCCAGTGCAATGGTCCTGAGGTGAGAGGGTGACTGACGGGACCAAGTGGAAGAGTAAAATTAGAGAGGCATTTGGGGTTCAGGTCATGAAGCCAAACCCCTGTAGGGCCGTCGGCTCTCTGTATGAGGGAAGCTGCTGTGGTAGGTGCTTGTTTTGAATTGTGTCCCCTCAAGTCCTAGCCCCCTAGTACCTCAGAATGTGACCTTACTTGGAAATAAGATCACAGATGCCATTAGTTACAATGAGATCATTAATGGGCACTAATCCAACATGACCGATGTCCTTATAGAAAAAGGGACTTTGGGGGCAGAAACACACATCAGGAGAACGCCATGTGAAGAGGAAGGCAGAGCTTGGGGTGACACTTCTCAAGCCAACAGATGTCACAGATTGCCAACCAACCACCAGAAATGAGGGGGGACATGGAACAGATCTCTCTCAAAGCCTGCAGAAGGAACCAGTCCTGCTGACACTTTGGTCTCGGACTTCTAACCTCTAGAACTGTGGGGACATGAATATATGTAGTTTGACCCACCCAGTGTATGGGTGATCTATCAGCCCTAGCAAACTAATAAAGATGGAACAAAGGAGTAAAATGACCCTACTTAGGTTTTCAAAAGATTGCTTGGGCTACTGTGTTGGGTGGGAGAGGCCAGGATGAAAGCCCAATGACCAGTTAGCAAGCTCGTGTATTGATACCAGAAAGAAATCTTAGGGATTGCAGTGTTCAAAAGGTACCAGATTCTGGATCTGTTTTGAGGGTGCAGCCAAAAAGGATTTCTCGGTGGATTGAATGTGCGCTGTGAGAGAGAAGGAAGTCGATGAGAACTCCGGGACATCTGCTGTACAACTGAAAAGATGCCATAGAGGTGCTGTGACTTGACGGGTGGTGGCGGACCCCAGACTGAAATCACTGTCAAAGTTTCTCTGGATTCCCAGAATAATACCCTTGCCCTTGAAACTAATATTGGGAAGATGTGCCAATATTTGTATCAATCTCATAACATTTAATCATACACATATATGATTATTACTTCTGTTCTCTTCCATTTCTTGGCATCCTTAGGAAAACCCACACTCCTGAATGCTCTTCACATTTTCTTGATTTATAATTATTCTGTGTTGTATACTTTTTTTTCTTGGTATTCTGTATTCTAGAAAATGATCAGGAATACCATCTATAAAAGAACAATATTTGGCTCTGTGAAATAGTTGAAAGTCCATGACTTGTGTGTAGGGGAGCCCAGAGAAGGGCCTGCACTCTCCAGGATGTGTTGCAGTAAACTCACCACCTGCTACTGGAGCTATCAATACTAAACAAAAAAAATCTCCTTTACTTCAATGTCCTGGAAAAATTGAGCATACTTGTTTCATTTTGCCCAGAAAAAATAAAGCCCTCAAAATTCCTGTGTTTTCTGGAATGATCTCACATCCACAGAGATGTGATTGGGGTACCAGTCCATAAAATGAGGGAGTCAGTCAAAGACACTGTAGATGAAGTTTATATCAATTTTCCCTAAGACCAGAATCTGTGAGTTTGAAACATACAGCTGTATCTTTCATGGTAGTTGTGCATTCTTTCATGTGCTATGTAGTTTGAAATAAAATAAAAACTTGAGTTAAATCTATTAAAAAACCTCTAAAGGAGTGTTTACCTGGAAAAAAAAATAGAAGATTTGCATGAAACAGAATATGGAGGAAGTGATTTCAAGGAAGCGACACAGAGATTAACTTCTCTGGATGGGTTCCAACATTACGCTAAACGCATAAGGTCCACTGTCTGGATGTGGGGCACTGTATCAAGGAATAGACAGCAAGAGGAAATTCATCCAAGAACAGTCACATTACTGATAGCTTACCATGTCCTGGGCAGGAGGATAAGTACTTCCCATGCTGTCTCATTTAATTTCAGAACTTCAGGTCAGTACTTTTATTTTCATTGATGTAAAGATTAAGAAACTGAGGGTAAGAAATATGTGAAGAGAAATACACTCAATCTGATAGGTAGAATATTAAGTCCTAATGTGAAAATACAAACAAATTTATCAGGGCTCCAGCTATGGGATAATTGAGAAAGAACTGATTAAAAAAAATTTAATGATAAAAGCGTGTGCAGATAAAAGGCAACCAACCCAGGCTAACACCAGGGAAAGCCTTTGCCACTCACTGGCCTCACCTTAAACAGTGAAAGCATTTACCAGGACTCTGAGAGAAGCTGTAGGAGAGGGTGCCCTACAGAAGTGGAGGTCATCAGCAAATGTGCACAGTTCCCCCTTGCAGACCTTGGAGGGAGCGGCCAAAGGAATAATTACCCCATCTTTGCCATCCTCCCACCCTCTGAACTTTTGCTGATGGCTCCCTTTGGCCAAGTTCTAGCAGAAAACAGAGCAAATGAACATTTTGATCCAGACCATGAAGATCATGGAGCACAGAAAAGAGTGAGGAAGCGCATAGAATGAATATGGAGAGGAAAATAGAAACTATCCATCACAATGCCTTTTTATAAGGCATATAACCAGATCAAAACTCCAGACAGAGGAGGAGATTCAGTTGACCAAAATAAAGATTCAGAGCAAATGCCTTATAAAATAGCATAAGGAACAGAAACCATGTGAGAAACTAGGTGAGAGAATGTCGAATTTGAGGGTGTGGGAATGGGGACTTTGACTTATCTTCTGTGTGTTTCTATTTTGTTTGTTCTGTTTGTCATTATAACACAAGAATGCATTTCTATTTTACTTACGTATTTACGACTGAAACCAACAACCATTAAACTTTGTAATGCATGACGCTCTCTCAGTCACAGGGCGGAGTTCAGGTCCTCGGACCCGAGCACTCATTTAGGACTTGAAGACACAGAAACAGCAGGGCGTGCACACCAGGTCCACTGAAGGAAGTCAGCGTCAAGCCAGAGCGAGAGTCAGAATGACAGGCTAACCAGATGGAGTGGAAGGAACGAAACAGGCGAGAGTACCAGTCAGCATACAGACATGGCAAGTCGTGAGTGGGATAATGATGAAGAATGAGAGAAATTCCAAATAAAATGGAGGAAGGAGATCCCTGAGAAACAGCCTCAAAGAACACTAAGTATAAGCTACTCACTCTTATGTATGAGCAGTTCCTTTACTGAAATTCTCAGGGTTACATGGACAGCGTCCACGACAGCTATACGAAGGCCACACTACCTTGCTTTCTTTCCATCTTGACTGTATTTATTCAGGAAATTTAAATGCGTAAATGCAAGAAAATATTTTACAAGAAGCATGTAATCCAGATCAACCGGTGACTGTAGTTTTCTGGAATCAATTCTAATTTGGTTCTCATGTTGCCCAGAATAATGCCTGACACATAGTCAGCATTTTAATAAATATGTTTTGAATGAATAGTAAAACAATATAAAGCGCTCCAGTGTTAGGAGAAGATACTAGAGTACTGAAGTGACTAAAATTAAATTCAGTCCTAGCTCAGGAATTTGGAAAGTCCTAGAATGAATCCTGGGCATGGATGTGAACAGAGGGCAACGTATTTGAAACTCACACTGGATATTCACATCATCCAATTAATCTGAAGACTGAAAGATTCATTTGTAAGAAAGTTCCTAAGAAAGGTAATTATACTGTTATTTCTTTTGTTTGCTATCTTCTTTAATAAAAAACTATAAATGTTCAAGAATAATGAGGTAACCCTCAGCAGGTGATAGTAAACCCTTTCCTCCTGACTGTCATAATTGGCTACTAGTGAATGTCAAGTCCCTTCCCCGGCCAGAGGCCCTTAAGTTTCATGCCCTGCTGAGCCCCATGAGACTGCAAGCTCATACTAAATTTCATCCTTGCCAGTCACCCACGACAGTAGCTTGTCAGCAATCCCAGTATGAGTTGTGAGAGTCCGTCTCTCTACCCAGGTAGGAACGCTTATTATCGTTCCCAGTGAACATAAAGGAGATGTCTCTGTTGTGGTATCTTAATAGATCCTGTAGTTCCCAGACATTTTGGGAACCGTTTGATATAATTACTGTGTCTCATAAAAAATAAATTTTGTACAGTAATACTCCAGCCTGCTGGGCTGCTTCACTTCAAAATAACTTATGGCTACTAGATTCCCTGTACAATATTGGTCCACAGCAGTAATAAAGTTGTCATCAAGAGGTGATGATAGACCACTCTGCATTGTTATAACTGCCTTTTTGTATTAGAACTGTTTGCAATTTTATGAGGTCTTCATAAATGTGATCAATTGCGATCATAAAGTCAGGAGGTGTTTGTGGCAGCTTACTTTTCTCTGCCTCTAAACCGGAGCTGCCTTGCTTGTTGGTCTGACATCTGTGACTGCATCCTGGTGGCCACAGAGCTCTAGCTATAAAACGAACTACCAGATTAGCTTCCAGAGTTGTTCCTAGGCTTCTAGGCACTTCCAGGAGTTTATTCATATAGCTGTAAACCGATGGAGTTCAAACAATAGAGGGATAACTTCTGTCTTACATAAACTGGTAGAGGCGAGTCAAGCTCTCCATATAGGGTCATTTTTCCTTTTTTTTCCCATATCAGGAAGTTGTGGATCATATTTTGTTGTTCTGGTGACTGACTTAAAGTCAGTATTTGCTTTTCATTATACAAATAACATACTCAATATGTCATTTACTTAAAATAATAGAAAAATACATATTGGCAAATAATAAAATCATCAAGAAGATACCTCCAAGAACAGACACTGCTCTGTGACAGCTACAGGGAGAAACATAACCCAATGATGCTTTTAAAATAAATAGTTCCCGTAATAGCTGAAGCATTGCATATGATAAATAAAATGAAACAATCCCTACCATATTCTCACAGCGGCCTGAACCCTAGTCCCAACTCGTGACACCCAAAGTATAATAAAAAAGCCAAAGACAAAAACCACTTTTTGTAATATTTAAATTAGGTTTTCTTAAACCCTTTTTCATGGAAATATTATAGGTAGTTTCCTTCTCTTCTCCTGAAATACTTTACCACAAACCCAGCTCAAACATTTGTAACATAGAAAAGTGAGGTACTTTAGGGCCAGATTATTTATGCTAATTCATTCAGAAGTAAATAAATTGATAAATAATTTTTTAAGAAAACTAATCAAACACATTCATTGAATAGTATGTGAAGTTAAGTTTTTAATCAACAGTTTAAATATAAAAGTTAACATACTTTATAAAATCATGTACTTCAGGTTTTTATACAAAATATATGTACAATCAAATTAATTTATTTTGTTACTCCAAATATTAAGCTGCAGTTTAACAATTACATTGTGAATTAGGAAAGAGTCAGTGTACCCACATTTTTGATAGGTTCTCATTAATCAATAAAAATACTGGTAGTCTACAAAATATCTATTGAGAAAACATTCAGTTTCTTACGACTTTGTTCCTAGAGCGTACAATGTACAAATAAATGTAAACAAATTAAATATTATGCCTTTGACAGTATGTTTATTTTATATCTCTTGGCTTATCAAATGATTTTAACAGAAAGTCACAAAATTAAACAATTCATACCCTCAAAAATCCACAGGTTTGATTTATTTTGTTTTCATTAGCCATCCAATTGATAAATCTAATAAGGACGATAAAAAATAAAGATACTCTTTTTAATGAGATGCACTCAATATGTCACTAACTAGTCCCCAGACTTATCCCATAACTTCCCAAGTAGTTGTCTGGTTCTTGGGGGCACCCTGATTCTACATGTTTGTGAGATTAGGCCAGAAATCTTGGGGTTTCCTAATATTTGTACAAGTTTAAGTGCATAAGAACTCTGCCTGGGGTTATATGAGCTATTTAATTTCTGTCATGTTTATTGTGGAATGTAGAAAAGATGTCTAAGGAACTGTGGTATTTTCATACAATGCATTTTCATACTTTCCTCTGTGGTAAAAACCACTGAGAGCTGGCGTAAAGCTCTGGGTTCAAATCCTAACTCTGCTCCTTACTCACTGGGTGCTTCCTGCAGGAAAAAATTGGGGGGCACAAATAAGGAGCAGCTTTGTGATACTTCATTTAGCTAAAAAGGGGGTAGAGTGCTTTGAGAGGCACCAAGTTTTCCATCACTGAAGGTGCTTGATGAATGTTTGAGTAACCATTCAGATTACTTGACAGGTGTTGAAGCAAAAATAAAATCATCCACATGTGACTGGAGTTGATTCCCTCTGTGTCATGGAGGTTCTGTGATTATTAGAGACAAACAATAGCCCCACCCATCCCTTCATCATACCTTTCCTCACCATTTTCATCCTATGAACTCTACATCCTGACCTCCTGCTATTCCAAATCATCTAATTATTTTAAATAGGTCTAGGGCAAGTGTGGGATAGTGAAAAACTACAGCCTTTTACTTCATTTTTGTGAAATATGGACTTCCATGTCACTGTCAAAAGAGAATTTAGCGATATTTAATTCTTGCTTTAATTATCTCTATGGATTATGCTCCTTCACAAATTCTACGAGTTCAAGGATGCAGATAATTTGGAGCCTATCCAGGAAGAAGCTGTGAAAATGATTAAGATGCTGGGAAGTTGGCTCTGTTATTAAAAGAGAAAGAATCAAACAGACTGAGTGATGGCAGTATGTATTATCAAGAAAATTTAAAATATAGGCATAAGGTATATAATTACTTTTCCCTGATATCCCAAAAAGACAAAGAAAGATGGAATTAAACTCATTCAAAACTCTAAGTATATATAATTTTTTTCAAATGTGACATAAAAAGTGGACATTAGAAAAAGCAAATTAGAATAGAAGTCCCTTTTGTTACAAAAAACAAGGATTTCTTTCAATAGCAAATATATCATTCACTGCTTGACAAATATACTGGAGGTAGTACAGGAGCTCCTTCCAAGTGAAGAGCATTTAAAAGCCAAACACAAAATAACCTTCCCTGAAATTTTAATTCAAGCCTGTGTATATATTACTCAATCACTTAATACAGCTGTGGAGCATGGTGTGTGTACTCTGTGTTTCGAGGCTGTGCTCCCCTGAATGGACATTTAATATGCACATGGGTTTGTTGGTTAGCACTAGTAAATGGGACCAGAAGTCAAAGCTGGTGGCCTTGACCACATTTCAACTTTAGGATAAGTTTTCTTTCCTCCATAAATTGTTAACCACATGTGACTTTACATTTAAATTAAAAATTCAATGTTAAAATGTAGAAATTTGAAGATTTCATGTAAAAGTACAGGTTTCTGCCTTCTAGGGGAAAAAAAAGGCTGTAGGATAACATGCCTTGGTCTGTACCCTGACATGGAAGTGAGGGTGGAGCCGTGCCATAACATCTACCCTTAGAGAGAAGCTTTCTGTGTTCTGCTCACCATGATTTTCTCCATTCCATGATTGAACAGATTCCCATTATATATCAGAGCTTCATATGAGTCATCATTCATCACCTCAGAGTAGTTCTGCTTTACTAATTCATCTACTTGCCCTCTATATTAATTTATTAAAATTCCTGACATAGCACAATTTGTGCTTTCACATAGCCATGAGAAAATTTAGCAACAATTTCCATTTGCACTGGACATAAATTGGAAGTTCTTGTCATTAGATATTTACTTGTGGGTGAAAAAAAAAATTTCCAAAAGGTCAGTTGAAATATATTGGCATTTGAAGTATGAGAGATTAAGGTATTATTATACTGCTAGAACCTGACAAATCATTATGGATTAATTATCAAACTGGTTTTTGTCACAGGTTATTCTAAGGTCACATAGCAACTGTGATAAATGATGTTTCGTGTCTTCCCTTTCATATTATCATTATTGCTCTCCACTGATTGGCACCTACTGAATAAATAATAGAAAATCTAGAACAAACGAAAATATAAAAAAGAAAGAAAACTGACAAACTCTTGTTTCTATTTATTTTATTTTGCATCAGTGCTCATATTTTACTATTTATGTGGTCATAAATGTGCATTTATGTTATCTATATTTTAAAAACTTGCATTCTTTCAATAAATTAACAAATATCTAATGGCATTTACTATGTCACATCACCTTCTAGGTACTGAGCAAAAAAGTATGAATAACAGTTCCTCAGTCAACTTGCCTTCTATTGGGGAAAACACAACTAGAAAGACAGATAAGTCAATTACATAACACACTGGATAGTTTAAAGTACAGAAGAGAAAAAAAATTAATTAAGGTAAGGGTGATATAAAATATAAGATTACAATTTTACAAAGGCAGGCTAAGAAATAAACTAACTTCTAAAATGAAACTAACTTTGAATTAAGATCTGATGGAATTAACGGGGTTAATACCACAAATAATACCAAATTATACACTTGTTCAATATTGCTACATATGAGGTATTTTTACCATTTTTTTTGCATTAATTACCAAACTGAGCACTGTAATTCATTTTATAACACCAAATTTCTGGAACTTGACACTGTTGCAAAGTGTAGCAATTTATAAAAAAGCACACACCCAAAAATATATCGTAATCTGGGAAAAATAAGGTGGGTAAATACATATGCACAAGGCCTTTGAGCTGCACATCTAAGATGGATGCACGGTTAATTATATGTGTTACACCTCAGTGACAGAATAAAAACACCAACACAGAAACAAGTACTGTGGCTGCCACAGCTCCGGTATAATCCCTGCTACTACCATCCTCTCTGACCTTATCTCAGTATGCAGAGTTTCATTTTGAGCATTTACTATATTTCAGGTATGCATGAGAAACTTTACATTCATTATTTTATTTAATCTTTATTAAAAATTGTTGAATTTGGCAGATTGTGATATAATGCCTCATAAGAAATACATATTTGGTCATTCAGATGACCAAATATATATTTCCCAGGTATATTCAATCTTCATTCACAGTTCCTAAACACACTGCAGTCTTAAAGTACATTGGGTGTCTTGTCATGTTAATGAGAGAATTTTGGACCCCACCCAAAGGCAGACAATGGAGGTTGAATCAGCCAGTGGCCAGTAATCCAGTCAACCCTGACTGTGCAATGAAGCCCTCGCAAAACCCGCGGAGAAGAGCTTGTCGCTCTCTTGGATCCTGCTTCTGTGTCAGAGAGAGCTGCCAGCCTGGGGAACCAGAAAGCTTCTACTGGTCACTCAGTCAGACCTCAAGCTCCACAGGGATAAAAGCTCCTTTATTTGGGACCTTGCCCTATGTGTCCCTTCATCTGGTTGTTCACTTGTATCGTTTACAGTATCCTTTATTACATTGGTAAATGTTCGAATTCCATGATGTGCTCAAAAATGATTGACTTAATCGAACCTAAGGCAGAGGTCATTGGAATCTCCAACCTGAAGCTGGCAGGTCAGAAGCACAGGGAACTGCCTGGGGCTTGCTACCTGTGTCTGGAGTGGGGGGTGGAGGGCAGTCTTGTAGGACGGAGCCCTTAACCTGGGGATTCTGGTGCTGTCTCTGGGCAGATAGCATCAGAATTGATGCTGGTGTTCAAGAATTGCTTGGTGTTAATTTGTGAGAAGCAGGGTTATCCCCAGATCACAGAATAGGAGACTAAGATCCAGGTATGTGAAGCAACTTGCCCAAAGCAAGAATACAGTTCACTGCCGCCGAGGAAACAGTAGTGAAAACAATACAGGATGACTGTCTTCACAGACCTTAAATGCAGTGGGTCAGACAGATACTAAATTTCATCAACAAATACCTTCTAATTAGTTACTATATTTCTTCTATGACCCCCTCATTTCCATGTTTTCACCACCCCCAAGGGTAGTGGGAAATGACCACCTGTGGCCATGATTCTCAAGCTTTTTCATGCTATCACACTTTAATACTCTTAAATTTATTGAGGACCCCAAGGAGGTTTTGCTCATGTAAGTCAAATATAAATACTGATATTTACCACTTTAGGAATTGAATCAGACACTCAAAAAATATTTACACAGAAATTCAGTTTAAAATAACACTATTACTCATTATATGCTAACAAAAATAAGATATTTTAGTGAAAAACGCTTATACCTTCCAAAACAATAAACATCAAATGAGTGACATTGTTTTACATTTTTGTAAGTTTCCTCGTTAGGTTTCTGGAGTCTCTGAATTCTCCTATGTGCGTCTGTGTTCACTATGTTTCAATATCTCACAGCAGGCAGCCTCCCTGTGAAATTCTGAAAAAATGAGTGAAAAGACATTTTATTATTGGGACGTGGGTTAAATTGCAATATTTCTAGAATCTCTCCTCTGGCCTTAGTACAGCTCCATGTCAATAGGTATTTCCAAGAGGTGGAGGGAAGTAGTCCATCTCAATATCAATAGGTAATTACAAGGGTGAGCAAGGGCTTATCTGGAGGGAGAGGTTGTGGTGCCCTTTTCTGCAACCAGTGGCGACAGACACAGAAGAGCAGAAGTGAACTGCTTGTAAGAAATAACTGGGTTTCTCTCACTTTATTTCTCCCTTTGCCTGATTTTGGTTTCAAAGGTAATTTGCCCCAGGATTTCCCCCCTGGAGTTACAGATGTATTATTGGGGAAGTAGTTTTAACCTCCCAGGCCTCCAGGCCTCCTATAAGAATTGCTGTCATACAGAAAACTGTGTGCAAGATACTGTGGAGAAGGAGAAAAGAAAGGAAGAGAACAATAAACTTAACAATGGAGTCAGAGGGGAATTTATTTGCTCTTCAGAGCGAAAGGGCTGGTAGTGTCAAGTGAAGTCTGGTGACTGAGTCATTAGAGGAAATCTGTTATTAATCATCTACATTATCATAGATGTGCCACATAAACACTCCAGGGACTTTCACTTTAAAATAAGGGGTTTCAACTAAGTCCTCCAGGTACCTGCAACTCGAGATGCTATCATTTTGCAAAATCAAGATACTCTTGGGGTTGATTTGCAACCTGCCAACCTGCAGGTTTTCCATAGCAGGGGGAGGATAAATACAGGACCAGGAGTGTGTTTGGGAACATAAGTGGACTGCTCACATCTACCGTGCTGGGCTTGTATGAGAAGGCCTCTCAGACACTGCTCACGGAGGACAGACATCTTTAAAATGAGAGAAGAGGAGAGAAGGAATTTGGATGAGCCATATAGTCTTTGGATGTTTCATTGTTTTTTTTTTATTATTTCCACTTCCTCACATAAGGAAAAATCCATCCAAATTTGGTTTAGTTTATTTCTTCACAAATATTGCTGAAGTCCTATTTCATGAGTCTAGATCTCAAACCAAGTCTCCATATCTCGTAGACATATTTAAATGTCCTCTTTCTACTGCCACGTAGGTGGCATGAGAAATTACCCTCCTTTCCTGGATTACTCATACTCTAAACCATTTTTTACAAAGTAGAATGTGTGTGCTCCCTCTTGGTATGCAGGGCAATCCATTGGTGTTTCTAAAGACAAAAGTAGAAATTTATACTTACTTTATGTTCCAAAAGGAAGAAAGGAATAAGATTGATTAATCTTGATGTGGGATTTGGCGCTGCTGCACACTTTGTGATCAGCAGGAGGACCCCGGTCAGGCGTGGGATGCAAAGGCAAAGTTGTTCGGAACAGAAGTCTCCCTCCACTGAGGGGTTTAACAATGAGACTCACAGGAGAATGTATGCCTGGTTAAATGAATTTACAGACTGTGTGATTTTAATTTTTTTTCCCTTTAGAACAACTCTCACACAATTGAGAGGCTTGCAAACTTTCTTGAAAGAAACTTGTTTTCCCATCCCTGGAAAGTGTGAACGCAGCCCCCTACTTCCACAAACAATGCTGTCGAGTTTCCCCTATTTGGAAAAATCACAGAGGTCAGCAAATCCAAGTGCAATGGATAAGCCTTGTCGTGGGAAAATGCCCTTCATGATCACGGTATCTCTACTGCCAGGCAAGTATCAGTGAAACTTCCAGTTGAAGATAATATTAATAGTACAAGCAGCAGAGAGTGAGGAGAAAATGATTGAGCTGATACTTCTACTTCCAGCATGAGTTCTGCCTCAGCCTCCTTATAAGGAAACAACAATGACCATAAAACTCTTCTGCCAAGAAGACCAAATCTCTGAGGTTGTTGATGCTAGTACTGACCCCTGCCCTGAGCCTGTCCCATGGCTGGAGATAGATACTAAGAGTTCCACGAAGTAGGTGGACAGAGGGATCTGTCAGCTCCTCGCCCAGCTCACGAAGGCCAAGCTCTGCATCTCAGTCACCAGTTTCTCATATGATACACAACTGTAAAAAAAATGATGAGGCTTCTCTTGCAATTGATCCCATAATAGCAAAACACAAAAAAGCTTATGTAATTGGGTAAGCCTTTGATCTTTCTGTCATTGTGATATTTGGCTGAAACAACAAACAGAAAATATGGTGACCAGTGATGATGTATAATTTTTTGACAATTACTGTTAGAAGAATCATAGAAACACAGCTAAGACCAAATGAAATCAATGCTAGTGCAAATGGTGAACTGTGGGAGGTTTACTCCGCAGTTGAATAAAAGTGTAACACGGCTGCGCCTAAGGTGTTCAGTTAAATTTCAGTAATAAACTTCACTAACAACTACATCTTGTAAGCAATAAAGGAGAGGCTAACAGGGTAAGTATATCCTCAACAGTAATTATTTCATTATTAATTTAAAAACTGACAAAAACTGGGTGCTTATAACTATAGATAAGATGCACTGAAGAAATTAAGAGAACTATTTCAAACTTACAATACAGAAGATTGTAACGTGAAATTTATTAGTAGTCAAACCATTACAGGAATATAGATGAAGTCAGAGAAATACAAGGTATTAGAGGTTATCACAGAAAATAGTGAAGTGTGTAACAATAAAACTTTTTGGATATGGTAATCTTTATAATACTTTGAAATGAGGTAAGGGTGACCATGAAAATCTTTTGTGCAGCACAAAGTTTACTGGTGTTTTGTGGAGAAGTTCATAAAGTACTGTTAAACTTAAGATGAGTTGGACTCTTTCTTTCCTTAACTAAGATTCATGCTCTAAATGTATTGTCCTTTCCTGTGTTGACAAGAATCTACCCCTATTCTACCTGGAGAATTTTTTGTAATATTCATTTGGAAATAATTTTAGACTCATACACAAGTTGCAAGCACAGTATGAAGAATGCATTTATACCCTTCACTCGGCTGCCTCTAATGTTAACATTTTACATAACCCTAGTAAAATCATCAAACAATGGAATGAACATTAGTGCAATAGTATTAATTAAACTAAAGACCTTTTCTGAATTTCACCATTTTTCTCCTAATATACTTCCTCTGTTTCAGCATCCCGTCCAGGATCCCGCTGCATTTACTTTCCATGTCTCCTAAGTTGCCTCCCATCTGTGACCGTTCCTGTCTTTCCTTGTTTTTCATGATGCTGATATTTTTGATAGATGTTAGCCAGTTGGGTTAGCCTAATGTTTTCTTATGATTGAAATGATATTATGAATTTTTGTCAAGAATACAACAGATGAGACTCTGTGTTCCTTTCCAGGTCAGTGTATCAGGGGCACATAATGTCAGTGTGTCTTATTACTGGCCATGTTTACTTTGACCACCTAGTCAGGGTGGTTTGTCTACCAAGTTGCTCCACTGTACTGTTACAAGTTTTCCCTTATTTATAGATATCCTGTTTCTCCTTCCATTTTTGCCTACTGATTTTGGCACTCATCTGTGGATCTTGCTTGCAAGTCACTGTTGTCCCTCTAATGGTGATTTCCGATTTCCCTCATTCCTTTTATGTCATTAATTGGGATTCTTCTGTGAGGAAGAGCTGTGCCTTCTCTCTCATTTGTTTATTTATTTATTCAATTATTTATTTATTTCTGTATGAACTCATCAGTATGTACTTATTCTATGGGTTACAATTTGATGCTATCATTAGTTATTTTGTCACTCAAAGTGTTCCAACTTTCGAACATTCAGCTCATTCAACTCATTCAGGTTGGCTTCCATATCCTTTTGACATGCTTTTTTTTCCCAGCACTTCTTTAACTTCTAAAGACATATCTGCAAATAAAAACACTCATCCAATTCAATCTTTTCAGGTAAAAGTGATATTTTTACCACAAATGAGAAAGTAACTATTTTTTTACATGTAACCCATTCTACGTAGAGTTTGCAAATGCTTGACAATCTTTTCATTTTAAATCATTTTGTTACCAAAAACTAAACAACTATATCATCTATAAAAAGTCCTATCTGTACACTTAACAAACGAAATTTTCATCTATTGAAAATCATCCAGTGAAAGCCTTCTAGTGAAGCTTTACCATGGTTTTAAAACTTTCTTAAAAACCCAAAAATGTCATGTGTTTCATTTACTTTACAAGAAAAGCTTCTTGATATTATCACCGAAGTTTTCCAAACAGATTGTTACCTAAAGCTTTGCATAACAGGTAGAGAGAAATAAAAAATAAGTAATCTAATTTATTAAGTAACACTATTGAAATATTATTTCCATTTAGATCTATGTCCCTTTATGAGCTGTCACTTTGTTATGACAGATAATAAATGTAGAGAAATTTAGATAACTTAGAACCAGACATGAGCTCTATTGTATCACAAAGCATCCAATCAATGTTTACAAATTACAAAATAAATGTAATCAAATTTCCCTCAATACAATTATTGAAGTGTTATGCCGTTAGACAATATAACAGAGATGTTTAAAACTTTGTTTAGATCTTGAACTCACATTTTGCACATGCCCCATAATGTAAATGATATATTACAAAGTCATAAAATATTCATAAATATACATATAATAAAGATGTGTAGTCACATTTTCATTAAGAGCTAAAGATAATTTTTTTCACATTTGATGATCAAAATTTAATAACAAAATATAAAATGATATGGATTCTTGCTCTGTCTGGCCCGTAGTAAGCCTAGGAAAATATTGAACTCGGGCCCTCCTTGTTTTCTGAGACTTGAGTGTCTGTGAACAGACTGGCAGCAGGAGGAAGAGGGCGGCAGCAACCCTCCACCTGGTTCACAGATGAATTTCCTAGAGCTACAGAGCCCAGGTTTCTTAGTCAGCACATAGGAAATGTGATGTATAGTGTCTTTTCAGGATGGTGAGAGCTTCAAGAGGAGATTTCTGAGCAGCTTCTGAGATAAAACACAATTTTGTTTTCTCTTTTTAAACTAAGGGCCTTTACTAGAGCATCATTCCACTTTCTCAAATTATGTTCTTTGTCAATTTTATAGTTTAGTTTTAAGAACATTTGTATTTTTGTTTCAGTTATTGTCAAGTCTTCAAAAGAATTTTAGTAATAAGAAGAGAAAATAAGCAATAGTAGGAAGATAAAGAAATAGAGCACTGGGAATGTATATTCGTGTTTTATTCTCTGTAAACATTTTCAGTATGTTTCTGTAAAGTTAGTTGTTCAAAGACACTTTCCTACAAAAGCTTTCCTAAGATAATCCTAACTGCATTAAAGCAGTTAAGAAGATATCCCAAGCTGATTCATCTCAGTTAAATTCAAGGTTCAAAACATAAATGACAAACTTTCCAGCATAGAATCTTCTAAATTTCAGAAGTCACCAACTGTAGGGAAAATATTCACATCAGAAATACTAAGATTTTACATAACACAATTCACTATTTTTTAAAATTCATCTTACCTGTTGTAAGAATTAATAAAGATGAAATATTTATATTTCAATGAGCATTTCTCCCCTCATCCCCTTTCATCTTCAATTTGGCCCTGCAGGGTGAAAAATGCTTTGAGCTTGTTTAGATCTCTGAACTTAATAGAAGACTAATATTATATCATCTTAATGAGAAATCTACTCAAAACAAACAAAAAAAAACATAGAAATACATCCCAGGAGAAAATTCCAAATATCAGATCCAAATATCAAAAGTGAAGAGTAATTCAATTAAAAATTCTTTGTAGACATCTGTAACAGAGGGCCCTGGGCTGTTTAACCATCATTTTCAGGTCCATCTTTAAGCAAAATAAGAAATTAGAAGTTTCTCTTAGGTAGCTTCCAATTTCCTTTTTTAGCGTCCTTCTCCCCCCACCCCCCATCTAAGTGTCCAGTCCTCTGCAGACCATTCCTAAATTGCTTTTTCCCAAGGAGACACTAATTAGAACCCAGTTTCTCTTAAGATATTGAATTAGAACTGAATTGGCATTTATTTGACACCAAATGTCACATATACAGTTTCATTATGTACCTAAAAAACCTTGTTTTGGATATTTTAGCATTAAATTTTAATAGGAAATAGATTATAAAAAAAAAATTAAGCAACTCCTTAAAGATGCAGTGCTAAAAATTCCCAGATCCAGAGGTACAACCTTAAGTCATTTTTCTCAAATTCTAGAATATGTTGTTCCACGATTTTCCCTCAAAAAAATTTGGGGGAATATTTTGGAGTTTCAGGCTCTATTTCGTTTGCCCTCAAATCGTGTGCATAGCAATTGACAAGATTTCAACACGGAAGTTTGACTGTTCAGGTTTAAATCCCAGCCTTGACATTTGCTAGCTATAGAAATTTGGGCAAATTGTACTCAAATTCTCTGCACCTCAGTATGTTGAACAAAAAGCTATGCATAAAATATAATATCCATTCAAGGATTTGCTAAGAAAATTATAAAGTACTTTATGTAAAATATTTAGCACAATGCTTGGTACATAAAAATCATCCAAAAATCACTGGGCTAAATTATTTCTTAAACTCTAAGCTCCATTAGAGCCGAGGAAACATTTTTTTAACTGTTGTGTCCCCAGAACTTTGCCCAACACAGTCACTGGTACAAAGGAAACACCCAAAAGCTATTTATGGAATCAGTGAATCAATTAATTAACGAATGTAGTGTCTTGTCCCAGTGAGCTGCGTGTTGAAAATAGCAACAAGATTACATGGGGTTTTGATTGATTCACTGTCATGAATCTGTTGCAGATGCTTGAAACCTATAGCTGGCCAATAAATATAATTTAAAATGCTGGAGGCCTATGTTTTCCATGAAGAGTCAGCAGGCTTTCAGCATGAGTGTTCCATTACCAAACCCTGTTACTTTCTTCTTCACCTGTTAAAGATACATGTCAAGAAAAATAAAGGATTTTTGAAAATTTTATTGAATTTCACCCATTACAACTGCACTGGTTAGTTATGTGTAAAATCTATGAACCATTTTTATGATGCCTGTTAATGGTGCTTTTTCATAAGACCTGCACTTTAACATCACCTTAGCGTCAAAACCTACAGACATCTTATCCTAAAAAAATCAGATGATAAGGTTAAGTGGTGTGAAAAAGTATATATTTTGGAGACCCATTGTGTTTAATTTTTACTTTGATTACTCAAAATTTATTTGGATGAACTGGATGCATGCCAGACTATCACTAAGAATAATAATACATTTGCTCCAAGCTTACAACTTTGGCTATCTAAGGATCCCCAGACAGATGACTCAATAATTAATATCAACATTTTTGACAAACATCACCTTAAAAGTTAATATGACTCAAATGATGCTATGCTGTAAAACAACTTAAGTCATAGACTTACTTAGATGAACTCTTTCTAAGAACTTTAGTAAGAAATTGAATGATTTGGGTATCCTTGGGTGAGAAATAGAAAATATCTGCTATGAAAAAACTCTATACTACAATATATATAGATAAATTCTGTGACCAACTGCTGGAATCTCAGTTATCCATAATTATTTCTGAAGGTCACTCTGTCCACAGATGCTCTTTGGATCCAATTCTATACTGAATCAAAATGGTCATTTACAACCGGAGACTCCTGAGGGTGTACAGGAATATGCCTGTCTCTCCTCCCTATTTGCCACTAATTTTTGTGAATCTAACCCTATTCAGAAACCTTGCATAACTGCATTCCATATTCTTGCCAAGGAAATGTCAAAGAAGATTGCTCCAAATATTGGAAGTACATTTATTTATCTATATATTTCTAATTTTACCTTCAAGAAAATTCAGGTTAAGAGGGGTGCAGACTTGCACAAAAATATCTGGTCTGTTTTATAAAACTGCTTTTGCAGCTTGTGTTTGACAGTGAGAAATATTATAAGGAAAGGAATATTTATGTTGTGGTTCATTATGCTGATCACTTCAAGTCTCCAGACCGAACATAAATTAATTAACTAAAACAAATAAAAAATAGTTATATACTTTATTATGTTAAAAATATATAAAATATAAATATATCTGTATATAAAATGATATATATTACTTATATATGCATATGTCATATATTTTCATATATTTATATATATTTCCCCCTGAGCCACTGTAACATTTTTGCCTAATGAGTTCATTATATCTTATCCCTCACCATATGTTTTTGGAAACTCAGAACCAAATTTGTAGTCCATGTCACCAAAGGCAAAAAAAAAAAAAACTCACAAATTTTTGTGCACCGTTTACCCTCGGTTTATCTTATTTTTCTTTATTTTGATTTTTGCTAATTTTTCACCTATTTAAAAAAGTTTTCACCAAATTATATATGTTTAATTATATTTAGATAAAAATCATATATATAAAACGCATACACAAGTACACATCAGGTGACATGAGGCTTTACATAACTGTTGCCCAGGATGCAGCCATGGTCAGGACAAAGTTCTTTCAGATTCCCTAATACATATGTTCTCAACTTTAGAGTTAACTGACCTCTTAGTAACATTTATTTGTCACCTGATCACCCAGGTTTTGTAAAAGACACTTCCTTTGGCATTCATGCACCATACTTTAGAGGATTTTCATACTTTTTTTCATATCTCTTACACCCCTCCATAGTCTCATTTTTGAGCTCTTAAATTCTTATCTATCAAATGTAGATATCCCTTCCTCTCTTCCTTTGTCATTTGAAATATTCAAATGAAACAATTACCTCAATTTGTATAGTTCCAATTATCATCTGCTGATTATTTTCAAAATTCAAATAGGCAGACCAGCATTCTTCTTTCACACACAACTGATTATTGCTATAAAAAAAATCTTAAAATCAGCAAGTTTAAAATGAATTATGGTCTTTCCCCTCCAAATCTCTTTATCATTCCAGTTTCCCTATCTGAGTTAAAGACCCCAAGACCAAAACTAAGAAATCATTCTTAAGTCAGCACTCACTTTATTATCCATATTCAGCTACCTACTATGTTTTAACATCTGGATTTCCTAAACATTTACCAAACCTCCCATCTCTCCATTCACCTTAACTGCTGCAGTTCAGGCCAGTAACCATCTCGCTCCAACATTATGATAACATCCCCTAATCTGTTTCCTGGTCGTCACTGAAGCGTCTTCTTGATCCATCCTACAGTTTGCAAATGGATGTGATTCCCCTATGCAGAATTCATGAAAACCTTGTGCTAGATGGGAACAGGAAGGGCCAGGAAACTGAGAGAAACCACTGGTAGCATGCAGCGAGAGGTGTAGAGTAATAAAAGCAATGTAGAAAAGTTTGGACCAGATCAGATAATGCAGGGCTTTGTAGCCATGTTAAGGACTTAAGTCTTTAAGAGCAGTAGGACAGTACTGAAATGTTTTAACTAAATAAACAACACAATATATATATATTTTTTAATAAAGTACTCTGCTAACAGTGGAGTCCACTTTACAGCAATTATATACAAAGGTATTCAAGCTAATATAGTAGAAGGAAAGAAGAAAATAGAGCTACAATTTACGTAATCTCAGTCTTTTAAATATCTACTTTGTTTATTTTTAAAGTAATGAATGAAAGGCATGTATTAAGGTGTTGTTTGCAAATAACTTGCTATAAGGAACAATGATCCAAACAGTAGGCAGATATTTATGGATGGAGTGAAACCATTTAAGCAGCTATTTCATTAGATAAATGGAGAATTTATGGTATCTAATAGTATTTTGGCTATGTATATCTTATGGCTAAGATGGAGTCAAATGGATTGATAAAAGAACTATTTTAAAAGAAGAATCCCTTCCTCATTATGGCCTAATTTAAGGTGGATTTCTGCAGCACCAAAAACATTTCCAGTGATAAAAGATCACCTCTACAACCAACGTTTGAGAGGGTTAAGACAGAAGAAAATGAGAGTGTAACTTGAAAAGTTTATAAAGTTAATATTAACCTCAAAAGAATTAGTAAAATCACCTGATGCCTGAGTTGTGGAAACAAAGAACACAGCTGGACTTAACTTTTCTTGATGATTACCTTGGATATTTACCATTCATTTGTGGCTTCAAATGTTCTAGTATGTCAAATTGTATAGGAACTTCAAAATACCCATGATGTTATAGCTTTCTTTAGATTTCCTATAATAATATCTACCATTTGACATATAACATAGCTATGTTTCTAAAAATTCCAAAGGGTAAAGAGATTTATCTTAATTTGTGACATATAATAAAAATTTGGCTTCTTCCCAATCTATTTTAAATCACTTAGGTTGATTTATAATATATTACATCTTAATAGATGCACAATAGATTACTGGAACCCAGAATGGGAGAGGTTAGACCTATTGATATCTTGAACTTTATTAAAAAATAAAATTATTATATTATAATGTATGTACTTTTTATAATATGCTGAACCACGAGCAAAAAGAATCCTATAAAATACAAGTTCTTTACTCCTTAGAGTATGCATTGTGGAAAGAAAATCCACAGGGCATAAAAACCACATGTTATTTTGAAAGACTTTTGTATTCATAGCTAAAAGTTGACCAATATCTTATATTTATTTAGAGCTTTATATATTAACTTCTTTCATTCATTAATCTGCTGAGTAAAACAAGCAAGGTAAAGAAAATAATACTTTCATATAATTACCATATTTCTGGAAGTACAGCTAAATATCAGCTCTAGAACTTCTCCCTTTGCCTATTATTTTTATGGACTAAAAACTGCCTTTTAGGTGAGTTAAAGATTAAAACTTTATTTTATATATTTTTGTATACATTCTGCTCACTATAAAAATGCAACACATAGAAAAATCAAATTTAGGACATAATTCTCCTGAATTTTCAAACTACTTAAAATTCATGATAATAATACATTTTCAGAATACATCAATTAATATTTGAAAAGTTTCTGAGTAACATACTTACAGTTCTTATAGAAGTACAAAATCCAAGTATTAAGTATATTTCTAACTTCAGCTCTCTTTATGAAAATCAATAATAGTGCAGAAATAAACTGCATTTCAGTAACAGGCTAGAGATTTGTCAGTGAACCTTTTCAAACTATTCACATTATTTTCTGATGGCAAAGACATCTCAAAAGAAGCATGTTATGGTCTATGAATACCATCAAAACTCCTTGCTGTCTTACATTCAGCAATAGATGGTAGATTTGCTTTTTATGAAGATGAATATATTTCAAATGCAGCTGTTATACAAGTAGCTGACATTATGAATAAGAAATGGGAGGAAGGGCATTTCTGTTGGAGCTAATTTTAAGAAACTAGACAGGGATCAGTTTTTACTCAGCATAGTCTAAGATTATCTAGAAATGCTAATATACATTATGTTAACATTACCAGTGCCTCTTTATTAGCCATGGCTTCCTAGGGATGCTAGATTAATTTAAGGAAGATGGATAATAATTTTCTCACAGAATCTTGGAAACTTTCTTTAGTTCATGATGCCTGCCGGCAGTAGAAGAGCAGGTAAAACAATACCTCGAGCTCCAGTAAGTCTGTAAAATTTGAAAATAATACACATATATAATATCTACTTGTTCACAAGATGTCATTCTCCAGAACTGCCTTACATTATCATCTTCACTGAACTTAAACCTATGGTAATCAAAGAGCATGCTTTCAGGGAAGAGTAAAAGGGCTCATTATTGTCACAAGTTGCAAACTGAAGATGCTCACATCCAAGGTGGTGTTGGCCCCAAGGTTCTCACTCAGTATACCAAAACCTCCAATCTACCCGATTATTAACTGAAAGATCTTAAACGAAGAATATCTTTATGTTCCTGGAGCAAAGTTATCACTCATATTTGTGAATTACATATCTTAATCTAGCATTAATAGAAAAGGCCTCCTAAAAAAACACAAAACACCAGGTTATGGTAAATTTGAGCCCAAAAAACGAATTACAGAAAAATCATAAAATTATCTAATATAAAAGAGAATGCAGGATGGTAAAGGGAGGCAGATTAAACACCATAGCATGTTTATCCAAAGATAGACATAAAAAGAGATGTTACTGTTAATGTTTCATGAAGTACAAGCTACAGCCTCTGAAAGTGATAAAGTTACTCAGCAAATCTCCTCTTAAATACTCTTTTTTTTCATTTTGAACCCCAATGTTCTATTTTTCATGTTACAAACTCCTATTTTGTCCCCACATACTATAAAATACTCTTAATCTTATAGCCCATGAGATCATCTAATGTCACTAGCTCATTAGGCTAGTTGGTAACAAATAAAATTGGAGTGATTCAATATTGGAAAAGATTCAAGAAGTATACCACGTAATATACTTAAATTGTGTGGACATTATGTTAATTACGCATTTATTTTTTGTCCCTTGGCAATAGTAATGAAGAACTCTTCCCAGGGCATAGACAAAGGAGCATAAGCAGAGTAATATGAAAATTAAACAAAAGAAAAACTCTTCATAGTTGCAGAAATACGAAGAAAGCTCAAAATACCCATTTCCCAAAAAGCAATTCATCATACCTTGGATAAAAACACAGATCCCCATACTCTTTATACAAAATGTATAAATTCTGAACAACTCATCCTCCCATGTGTATCAATTATAAACTGTGAAATGAGAAAAATGCTCTAGTAACTTGAGATTAGGAAATAGGCAGAATTTGGAGAGTCATCAAAACAGAGAGGGAATTCTCCTTTTTCATGCGTTTTCCTTGGGAGCACTGGAAATCACAATAGGAATGCAGAATAGCTAAAACTTGGATTTTTCAAAAAAGTGGGCCATTTTTCTGGCCATGGGAAATAGGGAAAGGTGTCTAAAGTAGCCAGCTCAATGGAAATGGAAAGGAAAGACAGAAAATAAAAACCTCAAATTCAGTGAATAAATTCTAATTCTAATTTCTGAAATGGCCTAATATCTAACCAACCCCTGAGTCCCACATACATAAGATAGACTGCTGTCGATCTGGACAGAGATCTCAAAGCCCAAACAAGTCAAATTCCCACTAAACAAACACAACACTCGTCAGAGGAGTAGATCGTGAGTCTCCACAACATGGTCATCATGATGTCCAGGATACTCTGCAAAATTACTTGTGGGCAAAAGACCTAGGAAAATATGACCTGTTCTCAAGGGAAATAAAAATCAACAAAGACCAACCTGGAGATGGCCTAGGCATAGCTACCACAAGAAGAGATTTAAGAATTCAATATGATTATGGCCAATGAGGTCAAAAGAAATACTTTTGGAAATATTGTAGTGAATAACAGAGTATCTCAGCAGATAAATCAGATGTATAAAAATACAATCAAATTTGTTCTAAAACCAACACATAATATTTGGGATAAAATTATTCAGTTTTTCATATAACAAATCACTTGCATTTTTTAATAGGATGGTAAGGAAAGACTCAGTAAACTTGAAGATAGATTAATAGAAATTATCCTATTTGAAGACTAGAGATTTTAAAAAGGTTGGAAATTATGATCAGAGGCTTAGGGATCCTTAGAGCAATATTGAAAGACTGAATATGTATGATTTTCAATTTTATGTCAATTATATATATGTTATATATACATATATATTCACATACATAAAATGTAATTACAGTAACTCCCAGAAGGTAAGAAAAGAGAAAATTAGTCAAAGAAAAATTTATTAACTGAAATTTATAATATAAATATATTTATATTAATTTAAAGAAAAGCTTTGTTTCCAGATATCTTTTTAGCTGCCCCCATTTTCAGTACCTACAGGCCATCTATCATTTACTGCTATGTAGGTCTAGCCATAACTTGGAAATTTGCTTCTTCAAGGCCAGCAGGAGAATTCATCTTGTTTCCATTCTCTCCAACCACTTTTAAGGGCTCATCTGATCATGTCAACCATACTCAGGATGAGATCCCTTTTGATTAACTCAAAATCAACTGATTAAGAAACTAGTTACATTTGCATATCCCCTTTGCCACATAACATAGTCATGGGAGTGAAATCCATCATATTTACAAGTCTCCATCACATTCAAGGGGTTAGGATTACATAGGATTTGTACACCAAGGAGCAGAAATCTCAGGATTATTTTAGAATTCTTTCCATAGAGAGTCTTACAATTATATAATATCGTTTCTTTCCTCCCATCACTTTAGTTTGCTCTTTTCCCATATGGTGGACTTTTTTTTTTCAACTGATGAAACTTCCTACAGAGAGTAAGTAAATTTTTTTGTTATATTTACTCCAAGGCAGACTATTCTATGTAATAATAAACTCTGAAAATAATCATCTTTCCCTAAACTTCTCCATAACAATGGCAATGGGTAAACCATTCCCCAGGATGATCTATGGAGCACCCAGCATCCCAAAAACATCATCTTGAGAATGAATTGGGGTGAATAGTTTTGGTTTCCTGTGGCTACTAAAATTAAGTACCGTGAACTAGGTGGCTTAAACAAACAAACAAAAATTACCGTCACACAGTTCTGCACATAAGAATTCTGAAACCAAAAGGTCACAGAGGTGGTTCCTTCTGAGGGTGTGAGGGAAAATCTGCCCCAGGCCTCCCTCTCACCTCTGGTAGCCTCAGGCATTTCTTGGCATGTAGACGGTATTTTCCCAAAGTATTCATTCCTCTCTATGTGCCTTTGTGTCAAAATTTCCTTTTTTATGAGGAAATCAGTCATAATGAATATAGCCTACTTTACGGAACCCACCTCAACATAATTACCTCTGTAAAGACTATCTCTAAATAAGTTCACATTCTAAGGTATCAGGTAATAGGACTCCAACATAGACTTTTTGAAGGGACACAATTCAACCTATAACATACAACTTCCTGGTAACGTGAGAGAAATTTCTATGTATGTGAAAAGAAATAAAATGGGGAAATGCATAGGTAAACAAGCACAACATTGGTAGTATAAAATAAATCTCAATTTATAAAACATTTATTAATACAATATCCATAGTTCTTTTCTCTGGCACTGTAATGCACAGAATCTTTGTCCTCTACATTGATAGAAAAATGAAACAAAGCCAAGAGAAAACAAAAAATGACCTCAAGTTCTTAAGCAAACCTCAAATTAATTTTAATTGCAACATACAAAGAAAAACAAGAAAATTCTTGGTAGCAGGTTAAATTTCCATTACAGCACCTATTATTAAAGATAAGTTTTAAGACCTATACACATATATCCAAACCTATTTGACTCACAAATATTAACATTTAAAACATTTTTAACTCTTTATTTTCCCAAATGAACAGTTTATGTAAGAAAGGCACTAGTTTCTCATATAGACTATGTAAGTACTGGTTCACCAAACATTAGTGGATTCACAGCAATAGTTCTACTTCCCGGGAAATAATATTCTTTACCTGATAAGCTTTGACTCCTAGTTAGAAAGAGAAAAACTTTTGCTTCTACGGTTGCAGTTGAAAACTTTTGAAGAATTCAATCTAATTTATTTCCAGCTTTGAGTCCTGCTACTGGAGTGTTTTTCAGCTGCCAGGCTCATAATGCTATGAATGTCCGGTTGTTACTCTTTCTCCATGGGAAGATGTTCCTTTCAAAGAATTTTTGACTAGTCTTCTTATGTAACAGTGCAAAAAGGAAACGAAAAACCACTAAAAGAAAAATGTACAATTTACTTTTCATCATTTTACCTCCAGAAATATAATATGTAATTGTCTCGTTCTGTTCCGACTAGATGGCATCACTCAGAGACAACTTCAAGTTTAAGCTGAGTTTACCAGCCTAGCTCATCTCTGCAGTCCTCAGTATAGATGTTCTACATTCAGTGAGTATGATAAATAGTTAACAAATATGAAAAAGGAAGGAAGGAAGGAAGGAAGCAAGGAAGGGAGGGAGGGAGGGAGGAAGCAAGGAAGGAGGATAGAAGGAAGGAAGGAAGGAAGGGAGGGAGGGAGGGAGGGAGGAAGCAAGGAAGGAGGATAGAAGGAAGGAAGGAAGGAAGGAAGGGAGGGAGGGAGGGAGGAAGGGAGGGAGGGAGGGAGGGAGGGAGCAAGGAAGGAGGATAGAAGGAAGAATGAATCCCAGCCCTCCCAGCAAATATGATCAGGGTGTAGCACTCCTTTCTCTGCTTGCTCCTTCTTGAGATAGTTTCCTTAATCCCAATTTCCCAGGACAATCCCTGTTATCAATTAAAAATTATTCAAATAAAAATCTGCTTTTTCCAGAAAATTGCAAGTGTGCCTTCTTTTCAGGTGAGTTAATCATTTAGACAATTGTTTAGCCTCCGTTGGGTTCTAGGAGGCCTGATTCTTTACCCTAAATGAGAGAATAATATGCATCGAAGGTGTGTCTATCCTACGTATTGCCCTATGCTTATTATGACCTTTTTTTTCATCCCTCCCAGAAACTCCAAATCTAGAACCAAAAACTGTCTTTACCAAATGAAGCAGATGCATCCTTGCACAGCTCAGAAATGGTGAGTTACATTACTTCACGAGTTGTCCCTGGATGTCACATGACACTGCCAAAATGCTCACATACTTTATTTTTCCTTCCTTGCAAAATTAGGGCAATTTTTAACAGCTTTGTTAATATATGATTTCTACCGGACCCACCTAAAGTCTTCATAAACCTTCAGAGTGATATTCAAATATACGAAGATATAAAGAGCAATGTAAATATCTAAATATATACAAGGAATACATTCCTCCCAAAATATTACAGATCTCATGATATCAGCTGGTATCATAGCAACAGTGCCATTTCTTAGACTTTCCTTAAAAGAATAAAGATCGGCAAATTGTTAGCCACTGTTTCGTAAAGTATGTGCTTCAATTTCTGTTATAAACCCATTTTACTTGGATTTATTCAACCTCTGGAACCTTGGCTCTAGCTCAGTGGAGAGCCCTGGCTGCCACTACCATGACGCTGTTGTTTAACCTCTGCTGCTGGACTCTCAGTGCCCACTGTACCTGCTGCTACAGGAGACACATTAGCACAAGAATCCAGTTCCTACCCATCTGAGAAAGGGCAGATCTGGCTTCTCTCTTCCCTGACAGTATCAAATGAAAATTGCACTGTCACAAAGCCTAGTTTCTCCACCAGGTGTATGAAGAGAGTCAATAACTCAATCTGAAAACATAGTAGAATTAATGTGACATGAGGAAAAATTTGACCAATGAGAGACAAGAGACAGAAAGAGATTAGCAGATAAATGCATTTCCCTTCTGTCGCTAGAGGAAGTGACCCAGTGATTGAGAGGTAGCAATGACCTGTTTGAAGATGACCCACTGATCTGTCAAATGGCCATGAAGTCATGGCTAGCTCAGTGACATGCTGTATCACATTTTCTTCCCTACCGCCCCCTGTCACTTCCCTTTCCCCCTCAGTTTTACCCCTCTGGTATTGCACCCTACAAGAAAGCATTAGCATGTAAGTTTTGTGGCATCGATAGTAGAGGTATTATTGTCTTTATTTTATAAATAAGGGAACTCTACTAGTCTATTCTACAACACAAATACCATAGGCTGGGTGGCTTAAACAACAAACATGTATTTCTCACAGTGCGAGAGGCTGACCAAGTCCGGGATCCAGGCAGAATCAGGGCCTGCTGAGAGCCCACTCCCTGATTCATAGATGGCAGCCTTTTCTCTGAGTCCTCATGTGGTGGAACGGTCTAGGGGACTCTCTCGGGTCTCTTTCATGAGACCACTAATCCAATTTGTGAGGGCTCTGTCCTCATGACCTACCTCTCACGGGCCCTAAATCCTAATACCACCATGTTGGGAGTGAGAATTTCAACATATGAATTTGGGGTGGGGGCTGGGGACATACACATTCAGTTTATAGCAAAAAAGAAGTAGAAAGAGTTTAACCTGCAGGTAGGGAAAGATCAAGGTATAGAGTCTAAGTCTCTGGACTTCTACTTTGAGGCACTTTACAGCCTCTAAATAGAGGAGTGAAATAGTTTAGGCAAAAAAAAAAAAACACCCAAATCAACTTGTGAGCTTTAATAATCCAATTTATCATGTAACAATAATCAAATTTACTGGAAATCTATCAAAACTCCATTTGAGTACACCACATTTTCCTGTCCCATCCACTGACAGGTGAATAAGATGTCCATTAACATCTTCCTCTTTTATCTATGGTATTAGTGTTCTCTTCTGACATAATGAAAGGGAAGATCAAAATTAAAGGGTTATAGTTACTCCAGAAGAAGCAAGACTCTTGTTTTTATGTTTGTTTGTTTGTTTGTTTTCCTGAGAATGATTCCTGTCAAGGATCAGATATATCCAAGGACGGGTAGAAATACAGCCTGCAATACAGCTTTTAGACAGAACCTCTTATCAGCAAGATTCCAGATTTAATTAACTGAATTGAATAATTTACTCCTCTTAATAGAACACCCTATAATCCAATCCACATTTTTCTATCCCTAACTTCGATTTCACTAACAATTCTGATTAATATTTACTCTAAATTCACTTTATTTACTGTTGAATGTCTCCTACCCATATGATTTGTACTCAGTTCTGACTTAAATGTGTTATCTGTTTCAGCATCCAACTTCACTGTGATGTTTGAAGAGTATTCCTCTAGTACAACACCCATAATTTTCTTTTAGATACACCCAGTTTTAGGGAACAAGAAATGTCTTCTAGAGTTTGTTCACTTGTCTGCTAATTCACAGCCATTTATGGTACTATCTGTTGGTCTGATGATTTATTGGCTGCATACAACTGTTTGGAATTAAAAAAACATAATTCATTGGTTGTAACTCCAGGGGGAAAATCCTGGGGTAAAATACCTTTGAAACCAAAATCAATCAAAGAGAGAAGTAAAGTTTAAGACACCCATTTATTTCTTCCAAGCAGTTGTCCCGTCTCTCTCTTGACCAGGCTGCAGCAGAAGAGAGCTCCACCCAATCTCTCCGGTTCACATAAACCCTTGCACACGCTTGGAAACACCTATTGATATGCAGATGCACTAAAGCCAGGTGAAAGATTCTGGAAATATTACAATTTTACCCACATTTGTAAACACGTCATAGCTAATGTCTACAGCTTTACAAATGCCCAATGCTGATTGAGCTCCTATTATGTGTCCCCCAGAGCACTTGGTATGAGCCACACAAAACCCATTAAAGTACATAAAGCCTGAATACTCAAAACAAATACGTGGAAACAACAGAAAGAATAAATAGCATATATTTAAATGTTAAATGATATGGTAACAGCATTATTTTTTTTTTACCTCTACATTGCATATTAACAGCCATTATTCCTCTGCCATCACCTGATAACACCACTGGGAACAAACTCATCTACAAAAGCATGTTAACCTGGCCTTTTGTGAAACAAGTTTTCATCTTCTGAAATTATTTCTGCAAGTATATGCTCAAGAATCAGTACCAACTGTTCTACAAAATATTTGCCTAATGCAGTGTTCCTTATGACCCTATGCCCCAGAGTCTCGATAGGCTACCGAATCATCATTTTATTAAAGTCCTGGAAATATTCTGGAAACAAAAGGACTCTATATGAATACAGATTTTATTGACAATGTCATAATGGTTTTCTAAGTACAATGAACTTCATCAGAATAAGTATGATGATGATGATAGAGGGATGATGATTTAATTTTGTACTTAAGAAAACAACTTCCCTTGGCCATTATTCAAAGCCAGTCCACCCCTATGAGCTTTACTTAGACGTTTTGTTGTTGTTTGCTGGGCTGGTTGGTCAGTTTTGAATTTTTAAATGGTTGTGATAACTTCTAGTAACAATTTGTCCGAAAGTTTGCAGACAGTGTGATTGTAACAAATGCATTGGGTATTTAATAACATACGGAGCCCTGTTGAAGTCAATTCAAATGTTCTTCAAGAAAATATTTGGCCTTGACTACAATTAGAGCCTGTTAGGGTTAGTGCTATGTGTCCACCTGACCAGACCATAGGGAGCCCAGATATTTGGTCAAATATTATTCTGGGTTTTCAGGTGAGGTTGTTTTAGATGAAATTAACATTTAAATTGTGGGCTGAGTAAAGCAGATTGCCTTCCTTAATGTAGATGGTCTTCATCCAATTAGTTGAAGGCTTGACTAGAACAAAAGATCTGACCTTCCCATGAATAAGAGAGAATCCCTGCCTTTGAAGTGGGGTGCTGGTTTTCTTCCTGCTTCTAACTCAGACATTGTCTTTTCTCCAGGGTCAAGCCAGTGGCCTTCAGACTGAAAACCCCATCAACTCTCCCGGATCTCCAGCTTGCAGACTTCACCCTGCAGATCCTCATGACTCAGGTGAGGCAATTCCTCATAATACATCAGTCTCTCTCTCTCACATACGTGTGTGTGTGTGTGTGTGTGTGTACATATACACACATATATGTATATATGATATACTCTATGATCTGGTTCTCTGAGTAACTGACCAATACATCACTCCTTGGCTTAACTCTGAGAGACATTATGGTAAATTTCTTTCTAAAACACATTCTGACTGATTCACCAAATACTACACAAAGATAATATTTTTTTCTCAATTGTCGATTAAAGCATTGGAGTCTTTGTTTAACTGACAATATATATATTGTTTTATAATTGGTACTAGAAATCAAATTCAAACTCAAATTATTTGTACCAAAAAATAGAAAATTGCAGAGAATGTGTTACTTCCTCATGCTTTCCCAAGTTAATGACAGAGTCTTTCCAAATGTGCTCAACTCAGGAAAAGGTCAATTTATCCTGAAGTTCTTCATGAAAGATCAGAATTGTTTTTTAACAGGTCATTTATTTCTCTCAGTTTCTATGTTATACAAGTATATTTTTAAGTGTATTTCTCCCAGAAGCAAATTATATTTTAAACACCTATGAATTATGAAAAATATATCCCCAAATAAGAATGCACAGCCATATGCCATGGGATTGCAGTGCAGCTTTCATCAGCAATCACATAGCTCAGTCTCTAGATGTCAAATTATAATTGGCATTTAAGGAAACTGCTTCAGGATATATATCACATATCTTTTTAAATATCAGTTGGTATTTTTAGCCATTATTTCATTACTACTAAATTGAGTACTAGTGTCCAATTAGACATTAATTACCAGTCTAAATATGGCTAATGTTCTAACCAGGATGTCAGTAGGCATTTTAATTTTACTAAATTAAATGCAATGAAATTTAACTTTGCAGATTTTACAATTCAAACACTGCTTTAATTATAAAGGTTTATTTGAAGAGAATAGAACAAATGCTCTTTAACCTTAAAACTCTGGTGAAATTAAACATGATATTCAGTGGACCCACCACAGGAACTCAGAGGGGAAAAGCCTGTTAGGGATCTTGCAAGAAATCTCCCACTCAATGCCGTAAAATTCTCCCGTGGTCAGTCCAGCCTCTCCTTCAACAACGCCAGCAACAAAGGCTTCTAAGTGTTGCACATGTCTTCCATTTATAAAACAAAATATCCTCGACATAATTTCCATCTTTAATTTTATTTCTGCCATTTGGAGCACAGTAGAATGAATTTATTATCGCTTTCAAATCTTTGATGGCAACTACTCTATTATTCCCCTGTCCTACTTTCTCTCGGGTAGCTGATGTATCGCAGGGCACCTTCAGCATTTTTGTTGCTCTCTCCTTAGCACTCAATATCTCCTTAAAATGGGGACCACTGATACAGGAATGACATTACTCCTAAGCCCTCTCAATTCACACCTTTTTAAAAGAAATAAAACATATCCCCTAAAGAATTGTCAGAAATACCTATAAAGGCAAGAGGTGGCTTTGCCATCTTTTTTATACCAGCATACCATTTCCTTTCTTTTAAACCTTCTAATTATGTATTAAAATTCTATTTGTGTATATTAAAACAATAAATGAGCACTTAAACACAAATAGGAAATTAGCAAATTGCAGGTAATAACTTAACTGTGTCCTCTTCAGTCTATAGGCACATTATCCAGGGAAACTTAGTTTCATCATCTTTTACTTTATTTTCTTTGATTTCAGCATATCATTATTTTGACAAAAGCAATTTAACATGAAGATGTGATTTTGTGTTTTAAAATTCTTGAGTTCTTACCATGGTCTTTCTCTTATCCAATTTTCACACTTATGGTTTTTTCAAGTAGGCTATGTAGTGTATTTGCTGATACTCTGTACATGGGAAATGTTTTTTCAGTTACTTTTAAATCTTAATAGTGTTTTGCTGAATGTAGTATCCTTAGGACATAGCCACTTTGGGTGAAAAAAAATCAGACTCATGAAAATACTTACTAGTTCAAAAGAAAGGGAAGAGTTGAAGGTATCAGGGCAAGTTCCCCTGCTAGGAAAGGAGCTTACAAAAAGAAACAAGAAAATCTAGATCTTTTCTTTATTTTAAAGGTTGTTTCTCAATAAGGTCTGATAGTTATCATAGCTATAAAATGTGATGAATCAGAATTCAGGGGAGATTTCTTTTATATGAAAACCTAAATATAACATTCAAAAATAAAACTGAAATAATGAATGGCATGTAGTTTACTATAGAAAACAAAATTAAAGTCAGAGAATAAAGAGATGTATCTAAAGTATAGAATAAAGATCCAAGAAACTCATTATATGGATATTAGGAATTTGAAAAAGAGAAAAGTACAGACAAGTAGACACAATATTTAAACTGGGAAGCATTTCCTTTTCTGAAAAAAAAATAGATCATTCTATAAGCCAAATTTAATAATAGAGGCCCCTATGAAACATTTCCTACTAAATTATTTTAATTTCAAGACTAAGAAAATAGACAAGTGCCAAGAATAAATTTAAAAAGGAAAACAAAGAAACAAAGGAACAACTGAGCAAAATAGTTAATGGCAAAAGCAAAGCAAAAGAGTGAGTCTGGGGCAGAGCTTTAAAATTCTGAGGAAAAGATAAGTTTGGAAACTAAAAAGTCTCCACTGAGCTTGTTATTTATATATGGAAGCTACAGGAAGACAGCATAAATATCCTTCCTTCCAAATTCTCAGAAATATTTTTCAGCATTTACTGTTCCAATCTCTATTCTATACCTGGCTGAGATCTAAGAACTTTGTTTCCAGAGGGAATCCCTCTCTCCACTTTCCTTACCCATCATAAAATCTCTCTTTGAATCATCCATTATAATACGTCTACCCTATTCCTCTCTAATAAATTAACTCTAATCCGAGGAAAATGTTCTCTTTCTAATTCTAAGAATTATTTGAAATGTATTCCAAAAAAGTTCTTCTTTGAATGATATATGCAAATTTCCTATTTTTCCAGTCTTCTGTAAGTCTGTTGGGGAAGCTCTGCAATGCTTAGGAATGGTTTATGCCTTTTTAACCTTTCTTACCCCTACCAAACCCACCACAGATAAATAAAGTCTGCACCTGGGAAGGGGTGCTGTCACCCTGGGGCACCGTCACCCTGGGGCCCCAGACTCAGTGGCCAGTCCAGGCCGGGGAGGGCCTCCAGGGTGTGGGCCTTAATCTGCTTCTCATCTGCTAGAAATCAAAATTATTATTTTTTTAAGTTTCCCAAATAGCTCTTAGCTAAACACAGAAATAAAAATTACAAAAACTGGTTATTTAGAATTTAAGATTAATTATAATGTCAATATCAAAATATATGGAATATCAAGGCAGTATATGAATGTCAAGATGAAATCTTACAACTTTCAGGCCAGGAGAAATTCTAAGTCTGATAACACCAATTGTGGACAAGTTTGGAAGAGAGAGAACTTTAAGACTCTATTGGAGGAAATGCAAATTGCCACAACCACTTTGGAAAGCAATTTTTAAACTTCTAGTAAAGTTAAAAACGTGTGTACTTTATGACAAGAAATTCTACTTTGATATTTGTTCCTTACATAAATCCTTTACACATTTGAAGAAAAAGCCATGTACAAGGATGCTCATTGCAGCAATCTCTGCTAAACCAGTAAATCAGAAATAACCTCAATACCTAGCAATTTTTGAACGCATAAATAAATTGTAATATATTCATACAATGGAATGTTATACCAAAATGCAATTACTGAATTAGATTTATATGTATAAGCTGGAAAAATGTCAAAAACTTAATGTTAAGTGATTACAACAAATTGCAAAATTTTATCTTTAATGTAAACTTTAATAACACATAAATCAATATCAGTTTGTATCTTAGCTTACTCTGGCTAAAGTGTGATCTACTGGGCAATAAAGGGATAGGAAATATACTGAAATATCAAGGTCATAATGTCACAAGAAACATGGGTAAGATTGAAATTTCAGGTATTATGAAAGACTGATGACTCAAGTGTTCAAAATTTTCAACAATACCATGTTGGCTATCATCTCTTCCTCCAAGTACAGTTCTACCTACAATTTTTTTTTTTCAGAAATGATTTTAAACCGTGGCAAAGCAAGACTTCACCTTGATGAAAACCATTAACCACAAAGTACTACATTTTAGGAGTTCAAAGTCCAAAAATCAAATTCTTATGGAACAGAGGAGGATACTATATTTCAGAGAAATCAAGTCATATTCCCAAAACAGCCCAAGTAGATAGTTGTGGAACTGAGATTAGGACCTAGATCTCCTAGCTGCCATATTGCAAAAAAGAGAAGTGGCCAAAGTAGGTTGTTTGCGGTTGGAACATATTGACGTTTAGCTTCAGCTGCACGTAATCTCTACTCAGTTTGTAACAGCAAGTATAATTGCCAGAGACGAGAGTTTCAGAGAAGTGAAGTTAGATGCTGATCTCATTTCATACTTACCACAGACAGATAGCTGTCAGCATTAATGGCAAGTGATAGAGATTCCAGAAACTTAGAATGCAGGAAGCCTTTTATGTTTAGAACACATATTACTCAAGAATTGGCTGCATCCCACTGGATTGACATTGCAGCTCCTCATTAATTGATTTCCCAGAATATTTTGTAGGAGATGTGTTAATATGTCCTATAAACACCCCTGATGTTTTCCGTGCATGTCACTTAGGAACTAAAAGCAAGTGCTTCATGTCGTTTAGAATACTCCAGGGGCTCAGACCAACTCTGACTGAAAAAGTTATGGTTAGTGTAAGCATATGAACAGCTTTTAAAATCAGTGTAAACAAACAAAATTGTTGTAAATTCCTCAAGTGCGGCTTATACCACCAACTTTATCAGCTTTGGAGCCCCAGACTGTAGTATGAATAAGGAATGCTGGACAATGTGAATTGTGCATTAAAAAGCCAAATGTAGCCGTGCCGCTTCTCTTGACATTGGGACTTTTTGGATGTTTTCTTTTTGCTATTTTTGGGGGCCAGGGGGGTTTGTTTGTTTGTTTTTCATTTGTTTGAAACCTAGGAAAACATATGCAACTCACAAATATCTAAGGAATATAAAAAACCTAGGTTCAGTGTAAGGTTACTGAGTAACAATGTAGGGTTTTCTAATCGCATGTCTCCTATTGGGTGTCAACCCAACCTCTTCCAGGATCAGTTCAAGTGACAGCTCGAAAATTTCTCAGCCACTACCCACACTAATTTATCCCTTCCTAGAATAAGTTTGACATGCAAAGAAAATATCACTAACTGGTATGTGGCCAAAACTTTCTTTTGTTAATTCCCTTTTTCAGTTGCATCAGCCCTTACTCCTCCTGGAGAAGCATGAGCAATAGCACCGTACAGCACTTAAGAAGGTGGGTTATGGCGTTCAAGTGCCTGGATTTTAATCCCAGGTATCTGATTGGCTGGGTAATCTTGGGCAAAGCTCTGAAACTTTATCTCCATTTTATTAAAGTTACATGGAAAGAATGATAATAGGTATTTAATAAAGTTGTCTTAGGGTTAAATCAGTGGATCTCAAGTGGGAAGATATTGTGTTCTCCAGTGGACTTTCAGAAATGCTTGTAGACATTTTGGGTTGTTACATGTGGGGATAAGGAGGTTGCTACCGGCATCTAGTGGGAGGAGTGCAAGGATACTGCTGAATGTTCTACAGTGTGATTCTGCTCACACCAAAAATTACCTGGCCCAACATGTCAATAGTGCAGAAATTGAGAAATCCTGGCTTAAATGAATTAATTCATATAAGACACTTAGAGCCATGACGGGCATATAATATAGTAAGGGCTCAATAAAGAATTAATGGTATTGTTATGATCATTCTACTGCTCATACCACTAAAAGGTTGACTTTTACCTCTTACCTGGATTTCCCTCTTTGACACCTTCAAACAACTCATTACATTTTCTATTACTGGAAATCCCCCTTATCTGTAAACACTTGGTTTTCATTTTATCCTTCCTTGGAATTAAATGACTTCTTCTTACTAAAAATGAAAAAAAAAACACCTCTGTGAAACATTCTCAATTTTGAAAAAGCTCAAACTAAGGAAAGCATTAGAGGCCAGTGAAAGATATCACAAAGCTTCTTTTGAAGAAGAAACTATAATATCCATTACTAAACTAGATGACTGAGGCCTGATAATGCCACAGCTTTAAAAACTGAGGACTCAATGTTTTCACGAAGAATAGGTGAGGAATATTAAGAGATTCCAACATCATATTTAATTAAGTGTCTTTCCATGTTTCAAATCAACAGTTTTAAATGTAGGCTATGAGCCTTTTAAAATCTGAGGTATTTCTGTGATGGACATCTATAGAGGGATCGACCCTTTACGTATCTTTCACCTCACTGATTTCCATAAAAATATTCAAAATATTAACTTGTCATAGGAATAACATGTCATCAAAAAACAGAATACAGTACAGCAATTATTACAGACAATTGGCTACAAGTCTGCCCAAATGGTGATATAATTTTCCTCAGGAAACAAAGCATAAAATATTCCAGGAATTATCCTAACATTGATATGACTTTAGTCAATTCTACAAACATTCTCCATATAACTGTGTGCCTGCTTATATCACTTATCAACTTAATAAAAATGTAAGGCTTCCTCATCCACTTCCAAGGGAACACTGAACCACATTTCATCACCAGATAGCATGGAATAAAAATAAATGAGAACTCAATTTGCTTTTTGAGAGAATTTAAGAATTGACTTCCATAATATGATTGATGAAATCCACTTAAATTATTACATCATCACCCATCAGCAAAACAATCACCATAATGACTTAATGGGTGATTAAAAGTTTGAAATAACCAACATGGGACCAGAACCTAGAGTCAATCCATTTAATGATAGATATTAATTTATTTCAAAGGTAAAACACAAATATTTATTCACATCTGTCATCAAATAAGAAACAAGAAATCTGTCAAAGTTCACAGGCTTGTGGCCAATATGTAGACATTGATTTCTACTAAACTGGAGTTTAAAAAGAGCAGAGAGAATTAGCTTTTACTTCTCTCATTGTTCCCCAGCCCAGAGCCATTTCTCCTCCCTCTGATTTTGGCTTGTTGCACAAGTTCCAAGTTCACCTTCTTCACATCACTATCCGCAAAGTTCATAGCTCTACGAAAGGGCCCTCCAGGGGAACTCCCTCCTCACTGGAGCTTGTGGCTGTGAGCTGGCTCTGAGCCAGCTCCTCGCTGCTGTTGTCACCCCCCAACTTATCTTACAACCTCAGGGTCCAACCTATCTCCCTGTTGCTCCGCCCTGGCGCCCAGGCGCTCCTGTTCCATTGCGACGCGATCTAAAACCCATGTCCTGATTCACTGACTGACTCCCGATAACTCCCAGGCAGGTCACCTTTGTTATGCATTTGTCCACTTGAATGGTTGTGTCTGTGTGTGGTGGGGTTGGGAAGGGAATCCTGGAGAACTCTTTTACCTTTTGAGATACCAACAAAGCCTCATGAGCTGTATACTAGCATTCCTTAAAACCAGTTGTGATACCACAATCAGAACTTCCACCTCTCAATTTCTCCACCACCATGTATATTAGAGGTTTCGTCAGTCTGTTTCTTCTCTTCCCAATGTGCCTTGAATTTTCTTCATGCAGAATTTCATTCCTGCCATTCCACTGAAACTGCTCTAGTTATGATTGTAGAGATGTACATGATCATTCTATTGCTCATACCACTAAAGGTATGAGCAATATAACACTTAATTCTGTTTATAAACTCTCTGCAACACTTGATACATTCCCTTTCTTGTTGAAGTAATTCTGAAACTGGACGACAGTGTTCTCCTGGATTTTTTCTACCTCACTGGCCTCTCTCTCTGGTTGTCTCTTGCTCCTCTTCTTCCTGGTCGTTGCCCAGCACTTGCCCTTGGACCTCTTCTCTGTTTACATTATCTTTCTTGGTGGTCTCATCATGGCCACTGGCTTTAATTTGCACGTGCAAACTTATATCACCAGCCCTAACTTCTCCCCTGACCTCCAGAGTCATCTTGCTAACTGCCTATTTGGCATCTCCGCTCATCACATATCCTGTGCATCACAAATTTGACATTTAAAACTAAAACCTGGAATCCTGACTTTACCTAAATGTATGTTCCTCTTCTGGTGTTCCCCACCTTAAAATTTTGCATCACCTTTACATCAAACTCTTTAAAATAAAATCCTTAATTCCACTATCACTTTTATGCCATATATGCAATGAATCTACAAGAGTTGTGAGGTTTACTTGAAAATATATCCAATACCTAACTACTCTTCACCACCCCACTGCTACCACCTATTCTAAGTGTAACTTCGGAGGGAAACTACATTTCCAGCCTGGGGCAAATTACCTTTGAAACTGAAATCAGTCAAAGGGAGAAATAAAGTGGAAGAAACCCATTAACTGATTACAAGCAGTCGTTCACTTCTCTCATGGACTACAAGCTCACCCATGTCTCTTGTGACCCAGATGCAAAAAGGGGCCCCACCCAACCTCTCTGTTCAAGATATGTCCTTGCTCCTCCTTGTAATTACCTATTAATACGGAGATGGACTACTTCTCTCCACCCTTTGGAACACTTATTGATATGGAGATGCACTAAGACCAGGGGAGAGATTTTGGAAATATTGCAATTTGCCCCACACCAAGTAAGTATCATCTCTCACTCAGACACACACAATAGCTTTCACATTGTTCTTCCAGCTTTGGTTTTTACCACAGTGACTTATTTAAAACATTAATGTGCTGCTTCTCTCTGATTTTTGTCTCCTGCTACTATAATGATTATTATAGTTACACTGACCTTCTTACTAGTCTTCCTACACTGTCAGCTCATTCTCACTTACCGTATTTTGTATATGCTCCTCCCTTTTACTGGAATGTTCATGCCTGAGGCTTTCCCAGGACTGACTTCTTCCCTTCATTCAGGATTCAATTAAATGTCACCTGTTCCCTGTTCAGAGAAGTCTTCTCATAGTCTGTAAGTCTGTTATACTCTATTCCTTTAGCTTACCTTATGTTTTCCAAGTATTTATGTACTGACAAGTGCTACCCAATATTTCATAAATAGATAACTATAATTATATACAAGCATATATGTGTTCAAACAAATCCATAGATGTGCACATACAAGTATGTCATACATATACAAATACACACAGATATGTTTGTATATACACATATTTATGCAAACATGTACATACACATATACATGCATATAATGTATATGTACTCCTTTTATTTTTCTGACAAGGCAGTATATTTTGTGAGGGTACAAAAATTGCCTCTCCTGGCCAACTCTTTATCTCCAGCATCTGCTATAGTCCTAGTTCATAATATATAGTCAATAAATATTCATTGAGTAGTGAATGAATAAAGATATAATAACCATGAGATATGAGACACCAGAAAATAGAAAGAACTAAAGGTATATTTCATAAAGGAAGAAAAAACAGCAAAAATTTTGGTGGGTAATTGTAACACACCCAGGTAAATACATACACACAATTTTAAATGTAATATAGTTCTTTCATATAACAGAAGTGTACATAAGACTCTTTTCATCTGTATATTTTTGTTGTGGTAAAATATACATAACATATAACTTAACATTAGTAACATATTTTAATCTTTAAAATGAACTATAATAACTAAAAGCATAACAATTTAAATGGCATCTTAGTATAGCACTGGTAATTATTTGAATATTTATTATGTTCTCAGTGCTAATACATTCAATTATACTCTGCCAAAATACATTTTGTTTCTTAAAGTGTTTGAAATTTTTATAATTTTTTCATTAACTAAGGAACAAATTAAACCTCATTAAATATTAAAAATTTGATGCATTATAATGTGTGACCACAATAAAGCTAATTAGCAATGAATAATAAACTACAAATACAATGCCGAATCACAGCAAAAACATTTGGAAGTTAAATAAAAACAAAGCTTTGACTACATAGTCACTATTAGCAGAACTACTTCCAATTACAGACTATTTAAATAACAAAACTTAGAAGAAAATTTATCAAAATATATGCAAGGAAATATTCAAGTATTTTAATTATGGAATGAATGAATTTCAACACATGGAATCAAGTTTTTAAGCAATTGAAAACAGAATAGCAAAATGAATATAATAAGTGTAGAAGAAAGGAAATAGTAAAACCAAATGGAAATAATTACAAAGTAAGAAAAGAAGTAAAATTAACAATTTCAAGAGCCATTTATTCCAAAAACTGACATAATAAAAAATAGCCACACATCTTCAAAGGCAAGCTTCACTTCTTGACCTGATGTTTTCAAATATCCTAGGCTCCTCAATATAATGAAGCAAGGGCTTATTAAATTGATTTGAAAAAAAAGCCACGTGGAAGAGCAACATGTTTTGTCTTCCAGCTCACCACTACCACTTTGGAATGCTTTTCTTTAATGGAAAAATGAAGACTTTGCATGCCTCCAAGTTCCTGCAAGACATTCTGCCCTTGACAAGAGTGATCCAAGAAAAGCAAGAGAGATTTCCAAGTCTTCTGTTGCCACATAACAAAATTTGAGGTTTATTTTGCAGTTATAGTGCAAAATGGGCTAATGGAGTTTACCCACTGCAGCTTTCTTTTGATTCACATTAGCATATTTTATCCTTTTCATTATTTTATTTTCAATATTTTTGTATCTTTAAAGTACATTTCTTGTAAGCAGAAGAAGCTGGCTCTTGCTGTTTATCCAATCTAACAATTCCTGCTTTTTAATTTATATGTTTGGACTGAGAATCAGAAACCTATTGTTGGGAGGCAAATCTGACCTGTGGAACAAATCTAGAGAGCATCCATGGCTGTTTTTGTGCTACAATGGAAGAATTCAGCTCCTGACACATGGCTTATAAGCTTATAATATTTTATATCTGGTTTATAGAAAATGTGTGATGACCCCTGGTTTACATCCCATATGATTCTTAGTACGATTAGATATAAGTCTCAAATCTCACTATTTTTTTTCTGTTTGGTCCACTGTTCTTTGCCTCCTTTAGATTAATTGAGTAATTTTTATCATTCTAAATGATCTGCTTTGTTGTTGTATTAGCTAGAACTCTTTGACTTGTTATTTTAATAGTGCTTATATTTATTGAGTATATAGTTAATTTATCACAGTCTACATTCAACTGGTATCACACAACTTCATTTATAGTGTAAGACTATTACAATAATGTGCTTTCATTTGTCATCTTGTGCAAGCCCACAGATAACATCATACTCAAAGATGGAAGACTGAAAGCCTTTCCTCTATGATCTTGAACAAGACAAGGCTGCATACTCTCACCAATGTATTCAACATAATACTGGAAGTCCTAGCCATAGCAATTGGGCAAAAAAAGAAGACACCAAATGGAAAGGAAGAAGTAAAATTTCCTGTTTGCTTTTCACATATATACCACAATCCTAAAATTTCCTTCAATAAGCTGCTAGAATTAATAAGTGAATTCAGTAAAATTACAGGATACATAATAAACATTTATAAATCAGCACCTCTTCTATACATTAACAACAAAATAACTGGAAAAGAAATAAAGCAATCCCACAAACAATAGCATCAAACAAAACTTAACCAAGGATGTGAAAGATGTGGACACTGAAATTAAAAGATTCTGATGAGAGAAATTGAAGAAAACACAAATATATGGGAAAATAGCTCATGTTCATGGATTGGAAGAATTGATATTAAAATGCCCATTTTACCCATGCCATGTATAGATTCAGTGATCTCTCTATCAAGATTCCAATGGCATTTTTCACAGATATTTTTAAGAATCCTAAAATTCATATGGAACCACAAAGATCCCCAAATAGCCAAAACAATCCTGAGAAAGAAAAACCACATTTCCTGATTTTGAACTCTGTTACAAAACCATGATAATCAAAACAGTATGCTATTGGCATAAAAATAGGCACATAGACCAGAGGAACAGAATAGAGAATCCCGAATTCAACCTTCACTAATCAACACGTTGCTAATGACTTTTCATCTATGTCTGTATTTGAGGAAGGACCACCAATTCCACTATCTTTGGATTGCCCATGATAAGGTCAATGCGAGCAAAGTCTGGGCATCTTCTATGACCTAGACTGTGGAGGTCCTATGTGTAGTGATGGAGGTTAGGACTCTTGGGTTCCTCAGCAGTGAAGGCTGCTGGGGTCCTCCTCTTCTCCTTGTTTGACTCATGGGAGGAAGTTCTAACTACAGAGTTCCATTTTGTCATGCACACTTGCAGTCAGAGCAGCAGGGGATCTAGGTTTCTGGGGTCCTGGGACACAGGTACACTTGTGGCAGTGTCACCGATGCCTGAGGTGCTTTTGGGTACAGATCTCCTGTAGATCTGGGATCTGGGCTCGTGGTGCCAACACAGTGACTCGAGTGGTGGCGGAGGGAAGGGTATAGATCAGGGGCAGCTCAGAACAGGTCTTATCAGGTCAGGGTGGGGATCAGAGCAGCAGCAGCTCCAGTCCCATAGATGGTGGAGAGCAGGGCACAGCAATGACTAGAGCCCTTGAAGCAGGTCTCACTGCAGTGATGGCTGTAGACCGAGGAAGGTGACAAAGGGGAAGGAATGCATGCAGCTCTGTCAGCTGGGTCCAGTGTAGGTGAAGGCTGTGGAGTCATAGCAAAGGCTGCCAAGATCTACGGCAGCAAGATTTACTGGGTTTTTCCTGTTCTCCTTTTCTCTGTGGGTGAAATCCCTCTGAGAGGACCCCTCCTGACACTAAGCAGCCCTGGATCAGGGAATGCACTGATGCAGGTAAAATGCTTCCTATGCTTTGTATGAAGCCAATCTCTGTTTTTAAGTTCTGCAGTGTTTCTGCTACTGCTTGTTTTGGACTCCAGATCTTTTCCAGAGCTATAGCTATATTTATCAGTTTACAGTTGTTTGTATATATATATATACACATACATACATACATATATATATATACATATATATATATATATACATATTTTTATTTATTTATTTTATTTCTGTGGGAGAAACAAGTGTTAGGACCTTCTAGCCTTTCATCAGGTGGTTACCTCTGTTGTTCAGAATTTCTTATAGTGTAGTTCTCTGGAAATCCATTCTGTTAGTTAACTTATATTTGAATACCTCTTTTTTCCTTTCATTCTGGAAACATATTTATTGGATATAGTATTCTGTATTAATAGGTTATTTTTTTTTCTTTCAACACTTTAAAAATATTGTTTCTCTTCTGTCTTTGATAGTATCTGATGAGAAAGTAGTTTTTCAATGAATCTCATTGTTCCCCATATTCAAAGCATATTTATTCTCTGACTGCTTTTACCATTTGCTTTTTTGATTTGGCTTTAAATAGTTTTTCTATAAAATGCCTTGTCATATTTGCTTATATTGCTTGGTTTTTATTAATCGAATTGTATCTCTAAGTGTCATTATTTTTTAAAGTTTGGAAATTTTTAGCTATTTGTTTTTTAATATTTTTTCTGCCCCCACTCATACTGCAACTTCAACCAAATGTTAGACTGTGTGGTACTAATAGTGACCTTGTTATAGACTGAATGTTTGTGTTGCCCCTAATTTCGTTTGTTGAAACTACACCCCACAATGTGACTATATTTAGAAATAAGGCCTGCAAGGAGGCAGTAAAGGTTAAAAGAAGTTATGAGAAAGGGTACTAATCTTATTGGGCTACCACTCTTATCAGAAGACAACAATGCCATTGGTATTTTGATAGGGATTTGCGTTGAATCTGTAAATTGCTTTTTGCCATATGGCTATTTTGACAATATTAATTCTTCTTATGCATAAGTATGGGATAGGTTTCTATTTCTTGGTGTCTTCTTTAATTTCTCTCATGAGAGTCTTATAGTTTTCAGAGTGTAGGTCTTTAACCTCCTTGGTTAAATTTATTCCTAGGTGTTTTACTCTTTGTGATGCAATTATAAATGGAATTGTTTTCTTGATTTCTCTTTCTGCTAATTCATTGTTAGGATATAGGAATGCAACAGATTTATGTGTATTAATTTTGTATCCTGAAACTTTGCCAGGTCCAGTTATTAGTTCTAATGTTTTTTTTTTTTTTTTTTGGTGTAGTCTTTAGGGTTTTCTATATATATAGTATCGTGTCATCTGCAAATAATGACAGTTTAACTTCTTCCTTACCAATTTGAATGCCTTTTATCTCTTTGTCTTGTCTGATTGCTATGGTTAGGACATCTAGTATTATGTTAAATAAAAGTGGTAAGAGTAAACATCCTTGTTGTTCCTGATTTTAGAGAAAAAGCTTTTGGCTTTTTGCTATTCAGTATGATGTTAGCCGTTGGTTTGTCATATATGGCCCTTATTATATTGAGGTATGTTCTCTCTATATCCACTTTGTTTAGAGTTTTCATCATGAATGGATTTTGAATTTTTTCAAATGCTTTTTCAACATCTATTGAGAAGATCATGTGGTTTTTATCTTTCTTTATTGTTAATGTGGTGTATGACATTCATTGATTTATGAATATTGTACTATCCTTGCATCTTTAGACCGAATCCCACTTGGTCATGATGGATTATCTTTTGTGTATTTTTGAATTTGGTTTGTTAATATTTTGTTGAGAATTTTTGCATCTATATTCATCAGAGATATTATTCTGCAATTTTCTTTTGTTGTGATGTCTTTGTCAGGTTTTGGTATTAGAGTGATGCTGGCCTCATAGAATGAGACTGGAAATATTTCCTCCTTTTCTACTTTTCACAATACTTGAGACAGTTGGATATTAAGTTTTCTTTAAATGTTTTGTAAAATTCAGCTGTGAAGCCATCTAGTCCTGGAGTTTGTTTTGGGGGAGTGTTTTGATTACCAATTCAATTTTGTCACTGGTAATTGGTATGTTCAGATTTTCTGTTTCTTCCTTGGTCAGTCTTGGAAGGTTGTACTTTTCTAGGAATTTACCAATGACATTATTCAAAGAACTACTAAAATTCACATGGAACCACAGAAGACCCCAAATAGCCAAGGCAATCCTGAGAGAGAACAACAAAGCTGAGGGTGTAATGCTCTCTGGCTTCAAATAATACTACAAAGCTCCAGATCGCTAATCATCAGGGAAAGGCAAATCAGAACCACAATGAGATATCACCTCACACCAAAAGTTTCTATCTGCTTTATACCATAAATGTTTTTGTTTGAAAACTATTTAATAATTGGACATATATAAGAAAGTACTGGGAGGGAAATATTTATGACTATGAGTTTTACTCTTTGTGAACATGTAATTTCCCATATTTTTCTTTTTCTTGGTTTTATCCTTGAATTTTCCCTAGTTCTGATATTAATATTTCAAATTCTGCTTTATATATCTGAACATCTCTATTTTACTTTTGCTTTTTAATATTGTTATTTCTCCTTCTCTCTTTTTTTGGTTATTTAAAAAATACTTAGATACTGGTTTTAATCCAATCATCTTAATTTTTCTTTAATTAGTTTGTCCAGTTGATAATTGTTCAGATTAATCTTACTTTATTTAAATGCACTCAGTTTTATTTCATATCTTTGTTGAAAATCACCCTTCATGGATTATTTATTATAAATTTTAATAATTATAAAATAAAATTATTTTTGATAAAATTTCTCATTTGTTTCTTGTTCAGAGAATGTTAATCTTTTGACTTGAGAAAAATTATTTTGATATCCCTGTTAAGATGGATTATTATCTTACTAGTTTATTTTTATTTTTATTTATGAATAATACTTCACAGCTCTTAACTAGATTAAAAATGGTTAACTCAATTATAATGAAATTTCAGGTTGTGATATTTAAACCACACAAAATTGTGAGTATTTGTAAGTCAGGATATTTTAACAAAGTATCTGACAGTAACATTACTTATTAGACAAGGAATTAATTTTAATTCAAGATTTAGACTTTTATTTTATTGCTTTGTATTGTTTCATAGAGAATTATTTCACTACCTGTTAAATGGAGAAGATTAGCATGGCTTAATAAGTAGATCATTAAGCACATTGCATGAATATAATGGAAATAAAGATCACCCAAAATTATATACTAGTGATCTAAATTAACAACCCATATCCATTATTTCTACAAAATACCTACAAGAAACTGCAGAAGCCAAAACTTTAAAATTAACATAATGATGAAAAACAGATATATTTCCCCAAATGTAATTTCTAATTACAATGCTAAAGCTATTAATAAATAATTTCAAAAGAATGAATCCATTCATATACTCTATTACCTAGAAATATGTTTCTTTAAACACATACACATACTTTCCTCTGAGGTTTTTACAGGATTAATTTTAATATTATAACCAAATTATATACATTCTTTAAGCTCTCCTTAAAATCAAATGTCTTTTACTCATTGACATCTCCTCTCCCTGAATCTTCTGAACAGCAATCAAACAATGAAACAAATACTAACTACCTATGTATAACCACTATAAGAAATATGCAGACCTATCTGATGAAAAATATTTAGAGATAAGAGAAAAATATTGAATAAATTGAGAGACTTACGATGTTATTGAATGTGAAGGCAAATGGTGAAGAGGTACTGTCTTCTAAATTGATGAAATAGTTTAAATTATATTTAAATTTTTAAGTATATTTTTACCATTTATCCAAGTACATTTTAATTTTTAAAAATGTCATATATCTTCTGGAACATTTCATGTGGGAAAACATTCACTAGAAGGATAAAATGTAAAGTGAATATTACTAGTAATATTGAAATATATTGTATAGTTATGCTATAATGCTTAAGAGAAAATGGTAATTTTGTCAAAAGTACATAGACAATTTAACATGAGCTAGGAGATATCCAAGAGAACGTCCCCCTCCCCTAAGGTTTTATGTTGGTTACAATTTATTTCAATAAGAAAATAATATCTTATTTTATAAATGATACGGCAACTATACCATGTCTTAGACAATAATAAAATACATCTTTACCTCATGGTATCCATCAAAATAAACTTCAAATACATTGAATATTGAAATGCAAAAATGTAAACCTAAATAACGTTTTTAAGTAAATACAAGTAAATAATAAATATATTGATTTATGTTGGATTAGGTATGATTTCAATATGTGTTTCTATACGTTTATATAAATTGCATATATACATATTGTATATATATACATATACATACACACATACACAGGTATATACATATGTCATAATATAGGTTACTGTAATTCTTAAGGGGTAAAATATCTCATAAAACAAGAAAAAAGAAAAGGGTGAGTGCTAAAAAAATGGTAAAAAGGGGTAAATACAAAATTTATAATGTATATATTCAAAATATACAAAATCATAAGAATATATTATATAAAAAGTGTATTTACATAAAAAAATCAGAGTTCAAATACATAAAAATTAAATCAATAGTGGGATTTTTTTGCACCTGTTAAATTTGCAAAGCTTAAAAGATAAGAACCTGTATATTATCATTATAGCATGATAATAGCCACAATGTGGAAATAACTCAAATGTCCATTAATGGATGAATGGATAAATAAAATATGGTATATCCATATAGTAGAATATTATTCAGGCATAAAAAGAAATGCAGTACTGATACATGCTACAACAATGATGATACTTGAAAATATTATGTTTAGTAAAAAAGGCTGGATACAAAAGGCCACATATTATATGGTTCCATTTATATATGGTCAGAATAAAAAATTTCTATATAAAGTAGATTAATGGTTGCCAGGGGCTTAGAGGTAGGAATGGAGAGTGACTGCTAATGGATATGGGGTTTTCTTGTTGGGTGATGAAAAAGTAGTGGAACCATAAAAAGGTGGTGATTGTACAACCCTGTGAATATACTAAAGTAAATAAGTTAATTAATTAAATAATGGCATTGTACATTTTAAAAAAGTGAACTTTATGGTATGTGAAGTATATTTCACTAAATCTTTTATTAAAATGAGAGAACAAAAACATTAATCCAAGAAGATATATGCATTCCTATGCTTACTGCAACATTATTTACAATGGCCGAAATATGAGAACAACCAAATGTCCATCAGTAGGAGTGGATAAAGAAATGAGTTACATATGTACAGTTGTGCCATTTGTGACAACATTGATAGACCTAAACAGAATAATGCTCAGTGAATAATTCAGAGAAAGACACATTCAGACAGAGACAAATGCTTTATGATTTCACTTATATGTGGAATCTAAACAAACAAACAAAACTGTAATAGACTCATAAACAGATGGTTACCATAGGTGGAGGGATGGATGAAACAGGTGAAGCAAAAAAAATTAGACTGTTGGCATCTTGATCTGGACGATTGTTACATATACACATCAAGATTTACACTAACATTTGTGCATTTTACTGTATGTACCTCAAAATAAAAAGAAAATAAATAAAGCAATAAAGAGAGAAAGCAAACCAATGTAGATAAAAATGTCCATATTCTTAGACTTGTATATGTACAATATTTCTTGGGGCTAACTTGAAAATACCTATCAAATATTATTTCAAATGTGTGTGGTTGCAGTATAATGGATCTTGCAAAGACATCCATGTTCTTATCTCTGTGAATGTTGTTACATAACAAGAGGGAATTAAGGTTGCAGATAGAATTAATTTTGCTTATCAGCTGACCATAAAATAAAGAAGTTATTCTGGGTAATCCAGGCAGGCCCAACGTAATAACACATGTGGGTCCTCAAAATAGAAGAGGGAGAAAATGCAATCAAATAAATTCATCCCTAGAACCTACAAAAAGCACAGCTGCCCGGACACCTTGATTTTAGTCCAATGAGACCCATTTCCCTTCTGATCTTAAAAGTAAGATAATAAATTCGTGCTATGTTAAGCCACTGAAGCTGATAGTGATTTGTTACAATAAGAATAGGATATTAACACAATGTGCATATGCTATGTAAGCAATTCTGATTTCAATAATTAATCATACAGAACAAGTATAAATATTCACGAAAATGTAAAACAAATGCAATCATTATAGTGGTACTCAGAATAGTTAAAAAAAAGTAGAAACTATTTCCAAAAACCACATTCAAAAGTTGGTTAAATACACTAGGCTATATTAATATATAAAATGATATGTAGCCATTAAAATGTCACAGATGAAAATTTCATTACATAAACAAAAATTCCCTATATGTGATAATATTAAAATGACAAGTTGCAAATGACAGTATAATTGTTTTTGGTAATGGTTACAAAAGGCCATACATAAAAATAGTAATTACTTATGGGTGTTTTGAATTAGATGTAATGTGTTTTAATTCAGTATTTGTAAACTTTTCTGTATTTTTTTAATTTTCTAAAATGGTATGTATTTGTCTAGTTGGAAGCTCCCGGCCCTAATACATTAAATGTCAAAACGGTACCATAACTCAGCTTTAAATAATATCATTCATCATGGTATTTTCCATATTTATTCCTAATTAAGCATACTAGTTTTTTTAGTTTTACATTATATTAACACATTTATTGAAAAATACATAATTAATATCTTGTAGAAGAGTCAGATTTTGGCCAATAATCAAGACAGATTCTTCAAATACTACTTCAAGGAAAAAAAAAGCTATAGAAAGCACTGAATTAAAAAATTAAACTTTTAATGTAAAAATTTAGTTTCCTAAATATAGTTTGCATCAATGGATATTCTGTGAAAACTGAAAATATTAATGCAATATATCCTTTTTTGTTTAACCTATGCTCCAGGAAACATGGGATGCAGATATCTCTTCAAGATACTGTTTTCACTTCCTTTGGAAATATATGCAGAAATGTGATTGCTGGATCATATACTCGGTCTTCTTTTCCTTTTCCGAGGAAACTCCATACTTTTTTCCATAATGGCTGCATCAATTTACATTCCCACCAACACTGCACAAGGGTTTTCTTATCTCCACATTCTCACCAACACTTGGTGCCTCTTGGGTTTTTGAAAAGAGCCATCCTAACAAGTGTGAAGTAATATTTCATTATGGTTTTGATTTGCATTTCCCTAATGAATACTGATGCTAAGCATCTTTTAGGCACCTGTTGGCCATTTGTATATCATCTTTGGAAAAATGTCTATTTATGTCTTTTGACTATTTTTAATTGGATTATTTGTGTTTTGTCATGGAGTTGTATAAATACCTTATATATTTTGGATATTAACCCCTTACTGATAAGATTGCTGATACAGCTTCAAATATTTTCTCCCCTTCCATAGGTTGCCTTTTCATGTTGTTGTTTCCTTTACTGTGCAGAAAGCCTTTTATTTGGATGTAGTCTCTCTTGTTTATTTTTGCTTTTATTGCCTGTATTTTTGGTGTTATAACCAAGAAATAACTGCCAAAACCAATGTCAAGGAGATATTTTTTTAGGGGTTTTATAGTTTCAGGTGTTGTGTTTAAGTCTTTAATCTGTTTTGAGTTAATGTTTGTGCATGGTGGAAAATAAGGGGCTAATTTCATTTTTTTTGTATGTGGATATCCAGTTTTCCCAACATCTTTTATTGAACAGACTATCCTTTTTTCCATTGTGTATATTTAGAATCCTTGTCAAGGCTAGTTATCCATTATATCAGTGGGCTTATTTCTGTGCTTTCTGTTTTGTTCCATAGGTCTGTATATCTGTTTTCATGCCAGTTCAGTACTGTCTTGATGATATAGCTCTATACTATCATAATATTACTTCATGTAATATCATGATAATAGAGCTTTGAAATTAAGAAGTGTGATTTCTCCAAGCTTTGTTCTTCTTGCTCAAGACTGCTTTGCATTTGGCATCTTGAGTCATTCCATATTAATTTTGGAATTATTATATTTTTATTTCTGTGAATAATGCCATTGGATTTTGATAGGAATTGCATTGAACCTATACATCACTTTGGGTAATATGGATGTTTTACAATATTAATTCTTCCAGTCAGTGAGCACAGGATATCTTTTCATTTATTTCTGTCTTCAGTTTCTTTGATCAATGTCATATAGTTTTCAGTGTAATGATCCTTCATCTCCTCAGTTAAATTTATTATTAAGTATTTTATTATTTTTGATGCTATTGTAAATGGGATTGTTTTCCCAATACCTTTTTTGGTTAGTTCATTGTTAGTTTATAAGACTACAACTAATTTTCATATGTTGATTTTATACCCTGATATTTTACTAAATTAATTTATTAGTTCTACCATATTTTTTTGATAGAGTATTTAGGGTTTTCTACATATAAGATCATGTCATCTGCAGAGACAATTTAATTTCTTCTTTTCTGATTTGGATACCTTTTATTTGTATTTCTTGCCTCATTGTTCTGGCTAAGCTTCCAGTGTTATAAATAGAAGTGGTGAAAGTACACACCCTTGTCTTGCTCCTGATCATAGAGAAAATCTTTCAGCTTTTCCCCGTTGTATATGGTGTTAGCTGTAGACTTGTCATATATGGCCTTTATTATGTTGAGGTACATTCCTCGATACATAACTTGTTGAGAGTTTTTAATCATGAAAAGATGCTGAATTTTGTCAAATGCTTTTTCTGAATCTATTAAGATGATCATATGATTAATGTGCCATATCTCATTAATTGATTGTCATATGTTGAATTATTCTTGAATCCTAGGAGTAAATCCCTCTTGATCATAGTATATGATCCTTTAATGCATTGTTGAATTTGGTTTGTTAGTATTTTGTTGATGATTTTATATCTATGTTCATCATGCTTTTTGGCCTATAATTTTCTTTTCTTGTAATGTCCTTGTCTGTCTTTGATATAAGAGTGATGCTGGCCTGGTAAAATGAATTTGGAAGCATTCCCTCTTCAATTTTTAGGAAGAGTTTGAAAATTATCAGAATTAATTCTTTAAATGTTTTGTAGAATTCACCTATGAAGCTATCTATCCCTGGAATTTTTTTTCTTTGTTGATTTTAGATTACTGATTCAATCACTTTACTCATTATTGGTCAGTTCGTACTTTCTGTTACTTCATAGTAGGTTGTTCTTTACCATATTTTTTCACTAATTCACCCTTAATGTCTACTTAGTGCTCATTCCAAAGCACAGAATTATCTTTCTTAGAAAGTTCAAAAGACACCAGCATTTATTGATCCCATTCCATGTGTCCAATCCTTTCTCCAACTGATTTTCCCTACACTGATCACAACTGTCTGCCTTACTTACACCAGCTATGAAATGTCCTCCTGAATCTTTTTTTCTATTCAAGACATTGAAATTCTAGTCATCTAAGTTCAAAAACAAATGTTACCCTGTCCTCATTATGATTTAATTTCTTCTTTTCTATGTCCCAGTAAGCCAATTGCAATGCCAATCCCATTGCATTTTACCTAAATGTTATATGTCTGTGGTAGTTAATTTTGTAGGTCAACTTGATTATTCATAGAATGCTCAAATTAAACATTGTTTCTGAATGTGCCTTTAATGATATTTCTGGTTGAGATTAACATTTGAATCCATAAGCTCAAATGGAAAGTAGATTGCCCTTAATGTGAGTGGGACAAAATATAATTCATTGAGGATCTGCAAAGAACAAAATATGTAAGAAAGGAATTCAGCCCTTTTTGCTTCTTGCCTATCTGATTGAGTTGGGACATTTCATTTCATTTGCTCCAGCCCTTGGCCTGGAATTCACACTGCTGACTCCCTCGGTTCTCAGACCTTCAGACTCAGACTAAGTTACACCACCAGCTTTCCAGGGTCTCCAGATCACGGGGATTTTTAGCCTCCATAATTATGTGACTCAATTCTTCATAAGAATTGCTCTCTCTCTTTCTGTAAATGTATATATAGTGTTACTAATTCTGTTTCTCTGGAGAACCCTAACAGTGTCCATTAGTGGTTGAGCCATTCACAAAACATGGATACGTTTTTATCTTTGTGTTCCCACAATCTAGCTAAAGAAGGCCTGATGACAGTGCATAACAAATAACTACAAGATTATTTATTAAGCCAAATAAGATTGTTTATGTATAAATGATCCTTCACTATTATTGGTTTTAACATTTATATCGATCATGTTAGAGTCAACTTCTTCAATATTTCTGTCATCCCTATTTTAGTACTTGTCACAGATAGAGCTCGCATAGGCAATATCGTTTGCTCATTATGGACTATAATTAAGAACCGTAGAATAATACTTCCTCAAACTAGGTCTGAGTCCTGGGTAAAAACCTCACATGACAACAACCAAAAAAAATCCAAGCCAAAAAACAAATCTTTTACAAAATCACCGGACATAAACATCAGTTTCTATGTTAAAAGAAATGCTCTTTATTCTGCAAGTCTTTGTGAAATTCCCCCTATGAAAAAGTAAATATCTGTTCTCTAATCCCTCAGCATATTAGAATCATGAAATAGTAGGAGGAGATTGACTAGTGTCTGGAGACACAGAGAGTACTGAGAAGTGACAGCATAGAAGCAAGGAGAAAGCACACTGCTCTGGGACAATTTATGGGAAAATAAAACAGTCCCATAAACTTCAATAGCTCCTGGGACTGTCACTGTATTAACATGGCACAGACCAATAATAGATGTTTGTGTTTGATGACGAGACATCAAAACAAGATAAATTATACATCTAGGAAAAATAACAACATTAGGGCAGGCATTTAAATCCTCTCTTCCCAAATACTGATTGATAGAGGCAAAGGAATATATTAAAATGAATAAACTCTTGGAGTAGCTTTTTTAAAACTAAAGCATGACTCCACATAAAGAGTCAGCTTTAAGCAGTTTTTTCTAGACTTAGATTCAATGAGGCCAAATGGAAGAAAATATTAAAATGACTCCTAGCCTCCAGCTGTAGTATGGTGTTTCTGGGGCACAAAAAAATCAATAGAGGAGACTATGGTAGGGCTCCTACAGTCATTAATTCCAGAGGTCAGGGTAAGCCATTGGACAAATGGAGATCTCATTTTGGTTCTCTTTCTTCAGCTCAAAAATCAATAGCAATGGAAAAACTCAAGAAAAAAAAATCTAGCAATATCAAATAGAATGAGGCTGATTTCTCTGTGGCTATACATTTAATACTAATTTTTAAAAGCACCATTCTAAACCAGACCAAACAAAGAAGAAGAAAAGATATGGAAATCTGCTTCAGTGGCTTCATGAAACAAAGGAAAGCACTGCACAGAAAAAGGTCCCTGCTGGGTATGCTTGCAGACTTAGCTCATATCCCACATTTCATTCAGTCTGAATAGAGATTTTAAGATCATTTGGATATTACTAGGATATGGAACAAATATCAGACAGATACTATAAAAGGTTTTTATGGTCAATCCATCAATAAATAATCTACAAATTTAAGAAGTGCTTAAGACTACATTCCCTGAACACCTACTATAAGAAAATATATGTAAGTGATATATTCATACACATATATAATCTACATAAAATAGGTAAAAATGTTTTGAAGGAATGATATAAGGGAATGGCAAATATCTAGATTTTATAAACAAAGTTGTTACAGTGATAACTGTTACTATACATTGTTTCAAACTAATGATACTATAAATTAAATTTTGCATTAAATGCGAGGGTTATGGCACTTAATTTGATGCAGAAATAAGGAAACAAATCAGTATTAATTGCCTTCATCTCTGAATAAAAGTATAATTTCTAGAATAAAAAAGATACTGTACAAACTTATTAATAAAATACCTCAATAGTCATTAAAGTTATTTGAAAACAATATTTCCCACATGAAATAGAATTGAAGGATGAGAATACTAATGTGAAAAAAAAGTCTGTCAGTGTCAACATAATGGTGTTATGAACTAATTTGAATTATTTGGTTAAGGCTACAGGGTGAAATATCCTAATTTTAGAAAAGTAAGGTCTTTCTTCAATAGGAGCTTTCTCTCATTTCCTAAAGAGGAGGTCTTTTGAGCTTACGGAAAGCTGAAGTACAAATAAGATAGTTGGCATTTTTAGTCTCCCAAATTATTTTTAGTTTTCTGTAGAGTTACCTACACAATACTAAACCTTTTTCCAACTTTCCTCAAAAAAAGAGGGGGCAGAGTCTGGTTTTTGTCCTAGAAAGATTGGGACACACTTACTTTTCTTAATTAGAAGAAAGGGATTTTTACTGCAATTAGAATTGAAAACATTCTATGTGGTCATGTCTTATTGACTAAATTATCTTTGTACACTCAACAGTCTTCACCAAAAAATTCAGAATTATTCTTACTTCCTTCCAGAAGTAAGAAAATAATTTTATAAAGAAAATATGCACAAATATTTTTCTTTTTCCTCATCTTCTGAAGACAGATGATCATAGAGCTTAAGAAAACTGCTGAGATCAAAACAAGACGAACAGATTGAAAAAAATCATGAGTAAATGAGAAAACTTTCTCCATTATTGGAGGAGGATATCTTGATAAAACAAGAACAGACTTCAATAAAGAAAATAGCAGAAAACAACAAAGAGACAAAGCACAGAGAATATTGAACAAAGACAATGTGGCAGCAACTTTTAAAAATCAGATTTAAATGACTTATGCCTGAGTCCAGGACAGAAACCCAGGCAAATGCCTCCCATAGAAGCCAGTTCGTTTAATACACTTTTCTATTTCCATGCCCCTAGTGTGGCTATTTTTTGCTTTTCCAATGTAAATCAAGTAATCAACTTATATCATTTCTTTTCTGGACTTCTGTGCTCATGATATTTTTTATGTTAGCCTATTGCTATAATAATTTAAACTCCTAATTTACCCAGTCTTACTAAAATCTATACAAGAACTCACTTCTTTCTTCCTTAAAAATTCCACAATAAAGATGCATACTTCTGAAAATATGAGTTCATTAGAAAGCAACTTGAGAATTTCTAAAAGAATGCAGTTCAATAAAAAAATTAAAACAATGATTAAAATATATAGAAATTAATGAAATCAAATAGTCATTAGTGTAATTTCCACAATATATACAGAAATTTAAGACATAATAAAAGGATTTTTTTCATGAGACAATATTTAAATTTCTTATTGAAAGGATCTACCAATGTCAAGTCAGGAATACTGATTAAATATACACAAATAGGCATTAGCTGGTGGTACTTCTGAATTTGAATTTTAAGGAGGAGCAATAGACTCCATTCTGTAGCAGCTAAGAGAATAGGTTTTGTGTGAGACTAAACAGATTAAATGCCCTGTTCTGCCAGTCACCAGCTATGAGACATTAGACAAGTTACCGTACCTTATATAAGCCTACGTTTCCTGTCTGTATAACAAGGGTATTAATAGTATCTACATCATAGTTTTGTGGTGCAAATTAAATGCATGATGAATATGAAACAGATGCAATAGCCCCTGAGATAGTTAAAAATCTAGTAACTCAAGCTTCAAGTTTTCTGGAATCTCTCTTTTCACCCTTTGTCTGTGGGTTTCCCTCCATATATCTCTTCACATGCATACACACACACAAAAAAATAAATAAAATAAATATTTTTAATTTAATAATTTTTAAATAAAAAAAATCTAAAACACTGCATTAGAAAACAAGAAAAAAAAGGGCAAAATAAATCCAGTGAAGGCAGAGAAAGGAAATAAAGGTAATAGCAGAAATAATTAAGTTCATATGAAGAGTGAAGAGGATTAAAGCTGACGGTGTGAGAGGTGAGACAGAGGCTTCCTCCAAAAACCGCATATAATATGAAAATATAATTAATACAACTACTCCTGAAAGAGCAACAGGAAAGAGGACTGCACCAGACTGCATACACCTGGAGAAAACAGCAGACCTCACAGAACAGGGTAACATACCAAAGCTGTGGCCCGGTGGGACCCAAGCACTTCCCCCACCCCAGCTCACCTGGGGGAGGAAGAGAAATGGAGAGGGGTGGGAGTGAAAGCCTGGGACTGCTGAACACCTAACTCTGGACATCTGCTCTGGGAGCACAAACCTACATTTCATGGTGCTTGCATGGTACTCTCGTGATTAGGTGGTTGGAAAGTTCAGACACGCAGAATTCCTGGAGAGACTGAGATTCCAGCCTCTTGTGGAAAGCAGGGATCCATATCTGGCTGCTCTGGGACAAAAGACAGGCAGGCAGTCTGGGAGACTTCCTAACAAGGAAGCCTTTAGCAAGAGGGATGCTAAAGGACAAGGATTGAACAGAGCCTACTACTCAGGAGAAAGGACAGGTAGACAAAATTGTCCAGGTGCACTCTGCCCAGCAGGTTGGGAGCTTTCAGATGCTCCAGCTCCCTGGTTGGCTACACAACTCCAAGGATCTCTCTGTGATATGCAGCCTAGTGCGCCTTTCTCCCGGCCAGATCCAACTGGCTCGCAAACTGGCAAACCCTACCCTGGTGTTAGGCCAGCCAGAGGGAAGATCTGCCTACAGCAACTACAAACACAAAACATAGAGGCCTATACCTGTGTGCTCAGCCCACTGGTTCAGGCAGTGGAGACAGGCATAGCAGCCAGGAAGCAGGAAACAGCTCATTCCTCCCCGCAGGCACCAATACCACTCCCCTGAAATCCTGGACATTGCTTCAGGGGCTGAGAAGCTCCAGAGAGCAGAGCTTCTGGGCACTAGAGGGCACCATATACAAATATGAAATGCCAAAGGAATGCAGTTCAAAGTAAAATTATGAACACAACTCTTGAGAAAGAGTTAAATGACATCGACCTCATGAATCTTCCTGTAAGGGAGTGCAAAACAAAAATCATTAACATGCTCATGGACGTACAGAAAGATATTGAAGAACTCAGGAATGAATTCTAGTTGGAGATACAATCATGAAAAGCACAATGGACAGTATTAAAAGCATATTAGATATGGGGGAGAAGACAATAAATGAAATAGAAATTAGAGAAGAGGAATACAAAGAAGCTGAGGCACAGAGAGAAAAAAGGATCTCTAAGACTGAAAGAATATTGAGAGAAATGTGTGACCAATCCAAACGGAACAATATTCACATTTTAGGGGTTCCAGAAGAAGAAGAGAGAAAAAAAGGGATAGAAAGTATCTTTGAGAACGTAATTGCTGAAAACTTTCCCTTTCTGGGAAAGGAGATAGTCTCTCAGGTCATGGAGAAGCACAGATCTCCCAACACAAGAGACCAAAGGAAGACAACACCAAGACATAGTAATGAAAATGGAAAGATCAAGGATAAGGACAGACTATTAAAAGCAGCCAGAGAGAGAAATAAGATCACAAACAAAGGAAAGCCCATCAGGCGATCATCAGACTTTTCAACAGAAACCTTACAGGCCAGAAGGGAGTGACATGATGTATTTAATGCAATGAAGCAGAAGGGCGTCAACCAAGATTACTTTATCCTGTGAGATTATAATTTAAATATGAAGGAGGGATTAAACAATTTCCAGATAAGCAAAAGCTGAAAGAATTTACCACCCACAAACCATCTCTACAGTGTATTTTGGAGGGAGTGCTATAGTTGGAAGTAATCCTAAGGTTTAATAGCTGTCACCAGAGGTAATAAAACCACAGTAAAGAAAGTAGAACAGCTAATTACTAAGCAAATGCCAAATTAAATTAACTATACCCAAAGTCAATCAAGAGACAGACAAAGAGTACAGAATATAATACCAAATATATAAAGAATGGAAAAGGAAGAAAAAGAAGGAGAAAAAAAAACAAACTTTAGATTGTGTTTGTAATAGCATTTTAAGTGAGTTAAGTTAGACTCTTAGATAGTAAGGAAGTTAACCCTGAACCTTTGGTAACCATGAATCTAAAGCTGCAATGGCAATAAGTACATACCTATCGATAATCACCCTAAATGTAAATGGACTGAATGCACCAATCAAAAGACACAGAGTAATAGAACGGTTAAAAAAACAAGACCTATCTATATGCTGCCTACAAGAGACCTACTTTAAACCCAAAGATATACACAGACTAAAAGTGAAGGGATATAAAAAGATATTTCATGCAACTAATAGTAAGAAAAAAGCAGTAATTGCAGTAGTTGTATCAGACAAAATAGACTTCAAAACAAAGAAAGTCACAAGAGACAAAGAAGGACATTACATAATGATAAAGGGGTCAGTCCAACAAGAGGATATAACCATTATAAATATCTATGCATCCAACACAGGAGCACCTACATATGTGAAACAAATACCAACAGAATTAAAGGGGTAAATAGAATGCAATGCATTCATTTGAGGAGACTTCAACACTCCACTCACTCTGAAGGACAGATCAAACAGACAGAAAATAAGTAAGGAGAGAGAGGCACTGAACAACACATTAGAACAAATGGACCTAACACACATCTACAGAACTCCACACCCAAAAGCAGAAAGACACACATTCTTCTTAGGTGCACATGGAACATTTTCAAAAATAGATCATATACTAGGCCACAAAAAGAGCCTCGGTAAATTCAAAAAGATTGAAATTGTACCAACCATTTTCTCAGACCAAAAAGGTATGAAACTAGAAATAAATTACTCAAAGAAAATGAAAAATCCCACAAACACATGGAGGCTTCACAACATGCTCATAAATAACCAATGGATCAATGCCCAAATAAAAACAGAGATCAAGCAATATATGGAGACAAATGACAACATTAATTCAGCACTACAAAATCTGTGGGATGCAGAGAAGGCTGTGCTAAGAGGAAAGTATATTGCAATACAGGCCTACCTCAGGAAAGAAGAACAATCCCATATGAACAGTCTAAACTCACAATTAACAAAACTGGAAAAAGAAGAAAAAATTAATACGCAGAAATCTGTGGCATTCCTATACAATAACAATGAATGATCAGAGAGAGAAAACAGGCCAACAATTCCACTCACAGTTGCATCACAAAGAATAAAATACCTAGGAATAAACCTAACCAAGAAAGTGAAAGACCTATACTCTGAAAACTACAAGACACTCATGAGAGAAATTAAAGAAGATACCAATAAATGGAAACACATCCCGTGCTCATGGACAGGAAGAATTAATATTGTCAAAATGGTCATCCTGCCTTAAGCAATTTACAGATTCAATGCAATCCCTATCAAAATACCAACAGCATTCTTCCACGAACCAGAGAAAATCATTCTAAAATTCATATGGAACCAAAAAAGACCCCTAATAACCAAAGCAATTCTGAGAAGGAAGAATAAAACTGGGTTGATTATGCTCCCTAACTTCAAGCTCTACTACAAATCCACAGTAATCAAGACAATTTGGTGCTGGCACAAGAACAGACCCATATACTAATGGAGCAGACTAGAGAGCCCTGATATAAACCCAACCATATATGGTCAATTAATATATGATAAAGGAGCCATGGAGCAATGGGGAAATGACAGCCTCTCAACAGCTGGTGTTTGCAACACTGCACAGTTACATGCAAGAGAATGAAACTCGATTATTGTTTAATGCCATACACAAAAGTAAACTTTAAATGGATCAAGGACCTGAATTTAAGTCATGAAACCACAAATCTCTTAGAGGACAACATAGGCAAAAATCTCCTGAATACAAGCATGAGCAGCTTCTCCCTGAATGCATCTCCTCTAGCAAGGGAAACAAAAACAAAAATGAACTCATGGGACTACATCAAACTAAAAAGTTTCTGTAAGGCAAAGGACACCATCAACAGAACAAGAAGGCATCCTACAGTATGGGAGAATATATTTGTAAATGAAATATCAGACAAGGGGTTAACACCCAAAATATATAGAACTCACATGCCTCCACACGCAAAAAGCAAATAACCCTATTTAAAAATGGGCAGACGATATGAAGAGACAGTTCTCCAAAGAAGAAATTCAGATGGCCAACAGATGCATGAAAAGATGCTCCACATCCCTAATCATCAGGGAAATACAAATTAAAACCACAATGAGATATCACCTCACACCAGTAAGGATGGCCAGCATCAAAAAGACTAAGAACAACAAATGATGGCCAAGATATGGAAAAAGGGGGACCTACACTGCTGGTGGTAATGTAAGCTAGTTCCACTATTGTGGAAAGCAATATGGAGGTTCCTCAAAAAACTGAAAACAGAAATACCATTTGACCCAGGAATTCTACTCCTTGAAATTTACCAAAGAATGCAACTTCTCAGATTCAAAAAGACTTATGCACCCCTATGTTTATCGCAGCACTTTTTCCAATAGCCAAGATATGGAAGCAACCTAAGTGTCTATCAGTAGATGAGTGGATAAAGAAGGGGTGGTACATATACACAATGGAATACTATTCAGCCATAAGAAAGAAACAGATCCTACCATTTGCAACAACATGGATGGAGCTGAAGGATATTATGTTCAGTGAAATAAGCCAGGTGGAGAAAGACAAGTGCCAAATGATTTCCCTCATTTTTGGAGTATAACAATGAAGCGAAAATGAAGGAACAAAATAGCAGCAGACTCAGGGACTCCAAGAAGGTACTAGTGGTTACCAAAGGGGAGTGATGTGGGATGGTGGGTGGGGAGGGGAGGTAAAGGGGATTGAGTGGTACTATGTGTAGTACACATGGTGTGGGGGATCACGAGGAAAACAGTGTAGCACAGAGAAGGAAAACAATGAATCTGTGGCATCTTACTACACTGAAGGACAGTGACTGCATTGGGGTATGGGTAGGGACTTGATAATATTGGTAAATGTAGTAACCACATTGTTTTTTCATGTGAAACCTTCATAAGAGTGTATATCAATAATACCTTAATAGAAAAAATTTAAAGCAGTTAATAAATTCAGATAAAAACAACAACAAAAAAAGATCATATGAAGAAAAACAATGGAAAAATGTTAATGAGACTTGAAGTTACTTCTTTGATCAATAATAATTCATCACTACCAAGATTAAAAAAGATAAAAAGTGAGTATATAATATCCTAAATGCCAACATCAGTAATGAGAGAGAACATTTCTTTAGGTATTAAACATATTAAATGGCTAATAATGGAATATTAGTAATGCAGTTATGCCAGTAAACTTTATCTTATAATGCAATGGATAAATTCCTTAAAAGACATAAACTCCCATAGGTTACTCATTAAGATTTAGAATCAGTATTGTCCTAACACAAAGATTTTACAATAGAAACTGAAAACTTCTAGAAACCTATACATTTCAGAATTGTAACCTCAGAAATCCTTAGTGAAATATTGTAAATGGAATCTCACAATATATAAAGAACTTTCATATGATGACCAAATGGGATTTATCCCAGGAATACAAAGTTGGTTCCACATATATGCAAATCACCATATCAACACTGGAGAAGAAAAACCATATAACTCTCTAAGAAATGCAGAAAAAGCATTTGGCAAAATCCTCTATTCATTCATGATTAGAATTTTCATGAACATAGAAATAGAGGAGACTATCCACATATTGATACAAAAACTCTTAGGAAAATTGTACAGTTAACAAACTTAACATGAAAAACTGGATGACCTCCTTGTGTGATTAGATATATGCTCTCATCATTTCTATTCAATATTGTGCTGGTAAACCAAACAAACAATAAGGCAAGATTTGAAATAAATAAATAAAAGACCTAATAGGAAAGAAAGGAAGAAAACTATCTTTATTATATTAAACATTGATGAAAAAATAAGATGTAAACAGGAGAAGGACTCATAGACAGGGAAGGCCTTAAGTCTCTATTTCCTTCCAAAGTGATCTATATATTTAAAGTAATTTATATGGAAAAGAATCTTGAATAGCCAAATCTGTTTTTCAGAAGGCTGAGTTTGTAGAACATATGCTACCTGACTTATAAAACACTACAGCAAATAAAGCAGTGTGGAATTGGCGTAAAGATAGAATCATGTATTAATGAAACCCAATAATACATACAATACACAGAAACTATGATTTATTAGGAACAATGTGTTGCCCTCACTAATGAACATAATTCTCTTCTGAGCTGTAATAGTTCTGTAACTGTTTAAATTGGATATTTTAGGTATATGTGCATATTATCTATAATTAGTAATACTTTTATATTCACATTTATTCTTTATAGTATATTTTTATATTTCCAAATTGTGTTGAATATTCCCTCCAATACAATAGTCAATATTTGTGTGCATCCTTTTTTTTCATGTTTTAATTCAGGAAAATATTTTATTTTCTACATTTTACATTAGTAGATATATTAGAATATTTCTATTATCCATTTATAGATATTAATAAAAGTATTACTGGCTTTAGGAATTATGTAGACATATATATGTGTATATTCATACAATATGGTATTAGGAAGTATCCATTCCTCGTTTATGGACTCTTATCAAGAGTAATTATTACAAATAATCAAAAACATTTTCAGATTCCAAGAACATAGTAATTTTTTTCATAATTTATTAGTATGGAGAATTAGATTTCCTAAACTTAAAACAGTTTTGCATTATTGACAAAAAAATATAGCTTAAAAGGTTCTTCTTTTAATGTTCCCCCCAAATTTAATTGCTAACATTTCAGTTAGGACTCTTACATCATTATTCATTAAAGATTAGCCTGTGGTTTTTGTTTTATAAGTATTTTATCATATATTCTAAGAAGTTCATTAGTGTAAATATGCCACAGGGATAAATATTTTACCAGAAGTTACATTTAACACTGTAAAATAGGAATGCATTATTCTTTTTTTATTTTATTGAAGTATCATTGATACACAATCTTATGTTGGTTTCAAACACAGAACACAGTGGTTCAACAGTAACCCATATTATTAAATCCTCACCTACTCTAGTGCAGTTACTATCAACGTGGAAAGATGTTAAAGAATCATTGACTATATTCTCCATGCTGTAGTACTGTCTCTGTGGTCAAATTATATTGTAATTGTGAATTACTGTGTCTCTTTACCCTCCTCCTCCTCCCCCCAACCTGCCCCACCCCTCCTCCTTGATATAGTCACTTGTCAGTGTCTATAACTCTACTGCTGTTTTGTTCATTCAGTTTTTTCTTTGGTCTTATACTCCACAGATGAGTGAAATCATTTGATACTTGTCTTTTACCACCTGGCTTATTTCACTGAGCATAATACCCTCTAGCTCCATCCATGTTGTTGCAAATGGTAGGATTTGTTTTCTTCTTATGGCTGAATAATATTCCATTTTGTATATGTACCACCTCTTCTTTATCCATTCAACTACTGGTGGACACCTAGGTTGCTTCCATATCTTGGCTTTTGCAAATACGGGTGCATATATTTTTGAATCAGGGATATTGTTTTCTTTGGGTAAATTCCTAGGAATGGAATTAGTGGGTAAAATCATCTATTTTTAGTTTTTTTAAGGAACCTCCCTACTGCTTTCCACAGTGGTTGCACCAATTTACATTTGAACCCAACAGCATTGGAGGGTTCCCTTTTCTCCTCATCCTGACCAGCATTTGTTATTTCTTGTCTTTTGGATAGGGCCATTCTAACTGGTGTGAGGTGATATCTCATTGTAGTTTTGATTTGCTGTAGCTCCAGGAGGCAGGGTGTTCCCAGCCCGGCACAAGTTCCCCATGAATCCAATAAAACCAAAGTAAGTCAGAGGAGAGGGAAGGCTGGGAGAAAAGCTTTCCAATTATACCAGGCACAGAGAGGAGGACAGCATGGCGGTTTTCTCTCCACCCCTTGCCCTGGATCAACTAGAGACCCTGCAGTGGTAAATACCCATTGATATATAAATAAACGAAGGCCAGGCAGGAGATTCTGGAGACTCTGCCATTTACCCCATATTTGCATTACCCTGATGGGTAGTGATGTGGAGCATCTTTTCATGTGCCTATTGGCCATTTGTATTCTTCTTTGGAGAAGTGTCTGTGCAGGGCCACCGCCCATTTTTTAATCAGGTTATTTGTTTTTTGTGTGTTGAGGTGTTTGCATTCTTTATATATTTTGGATATTAGCCCCTTATCAGATGAGTTGTTTATGAATATATTCTCCCATACTATGGTATTCCTTTTTGTTCTGCTGACGGTGTCCTTTGTTTTACAGAAGCTTTTTAATTTGATGTAGTCTCACTTGTCCATTTTTTATTTCATTTCCTTTGCTCAAGAAGATATGTCCAGGAATATGTTGCTTATGGTTATATTCAAGAGGTTTTTGCCTGTTTTCTTCTTTTTATGGTTTCATGACTTACATTCAGGTCTTTGATCCATTTTAAGTTTACTTTTGTGTATGAGGTTAGACAATAATCCAGTTTCATTTTCTTACATGTACCTGTCCAGTTTTCCCAACACTAGTTGTTGAAAAGGCTGTCATTTCCTCATTGTATATTCATGTCTCCTTTACCACATATTAGTTGGCCATATGTAGGAATGAATTATTCTTTTAGAGTCACTCAGTAAAATAGCAGCTCTTCTTACCCATGCTTTTTGATTTGTGATGTAAGTTATAAAATTAAGCAAAGCTTTGATGGTATAATAATCAATATTATAAAATGTTAAGTGTCCTCAATTTCACCTATACATTTCATGGAAAGATATTGTTATTTTGTAGAAATTAACAAACTGATTTTAACATTTATATTAAAATTTTTTAAATGCAGACTCACCAAAACAACTTTGAAAAGGAGCCAGTTTGGAGAACTTACACTACTTCATTTCAAAATTTATTAAAAATCTATATTAAACAAGGTCACGAAGTATTAAATTCCAGTTATACAAATAAATTGGTGGGACAGATAAACAGATATAGGGCTAATTAATATTAAATGAAGATTCAAAGGTAATTCACTAGCAAATGGACCACTGTTTCAATAAATGGTGCTGGGACAATGAGATTTTCATAGGCAGAAAACATGAGTTTCAATCCATACTTAATAACACATGAAAATAAATCCAAAAGCAACCATATAAGCAAACCTAAAACTATAAACCTGTTTAAGAAAATATAGGGGAAAATCTTTGTAACTTAGGCAGAGATTCCTTAGATGCAATAAAGGAACAAATTGGAAAAATGGACATCCTCAAAATAATTTTTTTTTCAAAAGACACTAGTAGTAGAATGACAAGCCATAGACTGGGAGAAAATATTTGTAAACCATATATTTTAAAAAATACTTGCATACAATATACAAATAACATTCAGATATCAATAATAAAATGAAACGAAAACCATTTAAAAATAGGCAAAAAATTGAACAGTTTATCAAGTAAGATATATGGATGGGAAATAAGCACATGAAAAGATATTCAATATGATTTTTCATTACGGAAATGCTAATTAAAACCACAATTAGATTCCATTACATAGTTATTAAAATATGTAAAATTAAAAAGACTGACCACATTGAATGTTGTCAGGAATGTGGAATAACTACAAGTATTATATGCTTGTACTACTCTATGACCCAGTCATTCCACATCCACATCTTACCAAATAAATGAAAACAAATTTCTGTGCAAAGACTTGTATACAAATGCTCTTTGCTGCTCTACTTAAATAGCTAAAAACTGGAAAACCAAATGTCCAATAAAAACCAATACCCAAATATCCAAAACTAGTAGTGATATATTCATACAATAGACTACTACTCAGCAATAATAATAAACAAATAAACTTTTGAGACCTGTAATGACAGAGACGAATCTAAAAATATTCATTCTGAAGGAAAGAAACAAGACAAAAAATGCATTTTGTATGACTCCATGTAAATAAAATTCTAGAATATGCAAACTAATCTACAGTGACAGACAGTATACCAATGGTTGTCTGGGGATTCCAAAGGAGCATGAAAAATCTTCAAGGGGAAATGGATATGTTCATTATCTCAGTTGTTATAATTTTACTGGTGTTACACATATGTCAAAACATTAAATTTTCCCTAAAGATGTGCATTTTGTTGTATGTCAGTCACATCTAAATAAAACTGTTTGAAAAAAAAAGAAATGAAGTATTGTATTTACCAGGGATAAATCTCCTAATTCTAGATTCAAAATTAAGCATATCTAAGACTTTTACATTAAGTAATATACACTTCTTACAAAGTAGTAGACCATGATTATAGTGTTTTCTATATTTTAAAAAGTTATATTTGAAGCTTATTTTTCTACTTTTTAGAGTAAAAGTTATGTAGCTTTCTATATATCTACTTTGACATCTGACTTCAACCAATCTAAGAATTCTTGGAAAAATTTTTTCTAAGTGTTAAGCATATAACATAGTTTCCCTTTCTGAATTTTGATATAAATCATCCTTTCACAACCACCCATTCACATCCTCTAATCTGAACTATTTGCTCTGTAGGATTGGTGGATGCTGGTCACCCTTGAATTTCAGTTTTTTATTGGTGCTGAAATAATGGCTCACGTTCCCTGGATCCCGTATCTTCTGTTGTCTTGATTTAGTCTCTGATTCTGCTGTAGGATTCTCTAGCAATATTCTAAAACTGAGGATGTGCTAGGTACAGTTTTTTAGTCCTTGCATGTCTGAAAATCCCTTTATTTAAACATCACATTTGATAGTTTAGGTGAGAAAAAAAAGTTTTTAATGAAAATCATTTTCTGTAGTAATTTTAATGTATTGTTCCATAGTCTTTTTGCATCCTCAATTGATGTTGAGGAGTCTAATACTATATTGAGTCCAGTTTCCTTTTATGAAAAAATTTTTTTAAGTTTTTTCTGAACATGTCTAAGTCTCCTTTTCATTATTATTCTGACATTTCACAATGGTGTTCTTTGTAGTAAGTTTTTGGGGTCAATTTTCAATGGAAAAAATACTTAAATGTGAAGGCAAAATAATATTTTTGAAGTTGATACAGATTAGTATATTTTCCTTTGGGTAGATAAATATTTCTGAAATTCAGCAAAAGCAAAAATTATTAAGGAAATGACTGATCTATTTGGTTTTTTTTTCAGTTTTGTTTTGTTTTTAGTAAGAACTTGTGGTCATAAAAATTTTAATTAGGAAACTATCAACCTAGGAAAAGACATTTGTGATAAAATGGGCAAAGAAACAGTATCTTAAATATTTATTATACCTAAAATCAATTTGAAAGGAAAGATAAATAACACAGTAGGAAATTGGGCAAAATATTTTACATTATATAGGAAGGGGTGGGAGGTAGAGGAAATATCTCTGTAGCTGATAGGACATGAGAAGGGGGTAGAAAGTCCCATATGTTGTGTTCTAGGATCTAATGCTATTTCATTTTTCTTTCCTAGGCTCGTGAGAAGTTTCTATAATTCTTTTATGAATAAGAGAACAGAATCTCATATTTACTTTCTACTATTTCTCTGATTATTAATTGATTCATTCCTCTTAGTTTTATTGGATCATTTGATTCCTTATTTTACCATGCTCTTGTGGTGAATATTAACAAATCGTAACTTTTTTTTATCTTGGTATTCTTAATGTACAATTACATGAGCAACATTATGGTTACTAAACTCCCCCTATTATCAAGTCCCCACCACATACCCCATTACAGTCACTGTCCATCAGCGTAGTAAGATGCTATAGAATCACTACTTGTCTTCTCCTTTTAACAAATCTTACTTTTATAAATACTTTGTGCTTACTGCTTAGGTTATAGTCCATTCCATAATTTTAAGTATATAGTATTGTTTTATTTGTATTTTCCATTCTATGCATGCAGATATTACTTCTACTTTGACAGACAATTTGGAGTGTTGTTTTTACCATACAATTTAGACAAATGCATTTTTTTCTCAAGTGATGCAAGAATAGTACATTTCATTTTTATTTTACTATGGTGGACCTAATGTAAAGATGGTTGAAATTCATGTTCTTTATCAAAATCACAGGACTATAGACTTATATAGTGACTATCACACTGTATCATTCTTTAGAAAAATATATTTCACAGTCTTATTTATCCTTTTCTCTATCCATTGCTCATATTTTCTGATAAATTAAAATTTTCAACCCAGATTGTTATTTATGAAATTATGTATTTTTCATCTTAAAGGAAACCTTGAATTTTTGTATTATTTCTCACAGTCATAAACACAAATTATTAGGCAATGTTTCTGACTTTGCTGCTCACTACCCTTTTTTTTTATACCATATCTTATTCATAACCCCATTCACTTTTTTTGACATCAAGAATCACAGGAAGGTATGTGGAGTGCTTACATGTCAGAAATTCCTGTTCTTCAGTCTTTACAAAAACTATGAACTAGCCTTATATTTTTTATATATTCATAGACTTGTTTCCTTAAAATAATAATTTTTTCATTCATTTATCACATAATGTGGAAAAATTTGGCATTAACTTGATTTTGTTTAGTAATGTAGACAACCTGATCTTTTATTTTTTAACTATATATGATTGCAGATTTTTTTTCTGTTCCATTTTATGTACACCTGGGAAATTTGACTATGACATCTAATTGTGGGCTACCTCTAATCAACTTTGAGATAGAGTAATATATTTTTGCTCGTTTCTTACAATGACATTATTTAACTGGATAACATTTACTTTGCTTTCTCTGAACGATCTTTTCTATTTGGTATCTATCTGTTCAGACAGCAAGCTCTTCTTTTGCTTCACATTTACTCATGTTTAAAGAAATATGTGTGCTTTCTTTGTCCAAGGTTTGGATCTGAGATAGTTACAGTTTATAGATATTGCAGGCTGGTATTTAAAACATTTAGTCTTCAACGAAGACTAAAAGAAAAAGTTGATATTTTCAGTGATGAATTTTTCTATCTCATGAGTTGATAAACTATGGCCTGAGGGCAGGCCACAATTGCCTAGCATCTTTTATTCCAAAAAAAATTTATTGGAGATAGACATTCCCATTTATTTGTATAATGTCTATGGCTACTTTTGCACTGTAAGAGCAGACTATAGTAGCTGCAGTAGAGACTGGGCTCTATGGCCCACAAAGCTGAAAGTAGTTAATATTTGTGTCTTTACAAAAAAGTGTGAATTCTTATCTAGAATGTAAGTCTGTTTTCCTCTGTATCAGATGGGGTAATTGAAAAATGTAAATGGTGCAATAAGAACTTCATTACACTACAAATACTTCCTTCCCACAAGTGGTGGAAGTCCAAAGTTCACAAGATGCAAACAGCCTCCTTTGAATGGTATGCTAGCTCACTCTGGGAGCCAGTGGCAGTAGAGTCTCCAGCTTCACTAAACATGGCATCTGCAGCACATTGGGACTTTTAAAATACCCAACATGTAAATCTTTGCCACCTTGAGTATGAAGCTACTTTTTGCATTTCTGGCAGTCTGTTCCTCTATTTTCTTTATATATACTGGCTCATGGACTGCTCAGGCTTCCTCCAGCTAGCTCCATCTTCATTGTATCTTAATGACTGTGTTCAGTCTTTTTGCCTACTTAGGAACACTCATCTATTTTCTAGCCCAAATATAGGTATTCCTTAATTTGTGCACAGGAGTTTAGTCCTGAAGACTACTGCTTAAACTAAATAAGTAATTTTGTGCAGCTCATAAGCATTTTATTATGAGGACTACTGGAACAATATTATTAAACATGTTGTTAAAACAGTAAACATTTTAAGAGTCTCTGTATTGGGGGAATAATTAATGATACTTTCAGACATTATGTGGAAAACAACAAAAAATAAAGGGCATGGCCTTTTCCTTTTAAGAAATTCATTGTAAATAGAATTAATATATAAGAAGCAATCAACTGGTGATTAGATTTTGGCATCAAATAGAAAGTACTGGAATAGAAACTATAGATACCACTGTGACCAATATCACCACATTGAATCTATAAAGTCCTCATTTTTATTTGACCTGTATATCCCTTAGAATGGACACTTTAACAAATCTAAGTACATTAGGTGATCATCAATATTTGTCAAAAGGCAGACTGTCAGTCCTTTGTCTTATACTTCTGGGAATCCTGTAAAGAGATTTAAATCTGCTGTGATTCACACCACTGCCTGCTCTTGTATCCCAACTTTCCTCAAGACTTCAGTTCTGTTATATATATATTGATTTTTGTCTAAATCTTCATTATAAAAATTCATCATAGTACTCCTCTCCTCCTCCCACTCCCCACATCCAGAGCTCTTGAGCCTACTACTTGGGGAATATGGCTTAGTTCACTATTTTACCCTGAGGACACTTGAAAGCCCAAGGAAGATATTTAGAAGTTGGAATGTTCCAATTTCTTTGAAGACTTAGAAAGATATGAATGTCCATGATCAATGCTCAGATATGTTTCCACACATATTATATAATTAACCATTGAAAATAAAAATCCACTTACAGTGACTAAAGAGAAAATGAGAATTACTGACCTCAGTGCACTGACATGTCTCAAACAGGAGCCTTTCCTCGTAAATCATGGACATCATACCGCCTCATTTGGGTTGTGATGTGGATTAAAATTACCAAGAAATTTGAATACATCCTATGCTCTAGGCACCATGCTGGTTGTTGGGAATACAAATAAGTTGTAATCCCTGTATTACATCTACTGTACTGCTACTGTACAATAAACAATTACTATAAATATATATATAATACTAAGAATTAGAGTGATAAATGACATGAGAGCATATAGAAGGGGCACATGATTCAGGTAGATGTCAGCAGAACAAGATTTTACAGTACTGTAAAGTCAGTCCTGACATGAATTGGAATCAGGAGTAAGGAAAATATCCATGTCATTGGAGCAGCATTGAGATATTGAAGAACAGAGAAAAAAAATTGCTTTTCTGGTAAAGCTGAGAAAAATATGCAGTTGAAATTGCAAGAGGGGAATAGATGGCAGATTAGAAGTTTTCAGCCATTATTCCTTCCAGAGAATATTACCCTGCATGAGAACTGCATTACCCCGATACCAAAGTCAGACAAGGACACCACAAGAAAAGAAATTACAGGCCAATATCCCTGATGAACATAGATATAAAAATCCTCAACAAATTCCAGAAAACCAAATTCAGTAGCACATTAAAAGGATCACACACCATAGTCAAGTGGGATTTATTTATTTATCCATGATAGGCAATAATATTTTGGCATTTACAAATCAATAAATATTATATATTACATTAACAGAATATAGGATTAAAACAGTATAATCATCTCAATAGATGCAGAAAAGCATTTACAAAATTCAACAACTTTTCATGATAAAAACTCACAGAAGAAATGTACCTCATAATAAATAAAGGCCATGTATGGCAAGCCCACAGCAAACATCATATCAACACTAAAAAAAAAAGCTTAAAGGTTGTTCTCTAAGATCAGGAACAAGACAAGGGTGTCAAATCTCACTACATCTCTTCAACATAATCCTGGAAATCCTAGCCAAAGCAATTAGGAAAGAAAAATGAAGATATCCAAATATGAAAGGAAGAAGTAAAATTTTCTCTTGTTTGCAGTGACATGAACTTATTATATAAAGAAAATCCTAAAGATGACAGTAAAAAATTGTAAGGACTAATAACTTCAACAACATTGCAAAACGAAATGAACATACACCAGTAAGTTTCATTTTGATACACTGACAATGAAGTATCTGAAAAAGAAATTAATAAGTCAATCCCATTAACAATGGCATCTGAAAGAATAAAATACTTAGGAGTAAATACAACCAAGGAAGTGAAAGATCTATATGTGAAAACTATAAAATATTCATTTAAAACATTGAAGAAGACACAAGTAAGTGGGAAAATATCCCATGTCCATAGACTGGAAGAATTAATATTGTTAAAATGGCCATGCTATCCAAGACCATCCACAGATTCAAAGTAATCTCTATCAAAATCCCAATGGCATTTTTTACAGAAATAGAAAAAATAATCCTAAAATTTGTATGGAGCCATAAAGGTCCTAAATAGCTGAAGAATTTTTTTAGCAAGAAGAGAAAATGTGGAAACAACACTCCTACTAATTTTAAACTGTATTACAAAGCTGGATGACCAAAACAGCATAGTACCAGCATAAAAACAAACACATAGACCAGTGGAATAAAGTAGAGAGTGCAGAAATAAACCAATTAACCTTTGACAAAGGCACCAAGGATACATGATATGAAAGGACAATCTGTTTAATAAATGATGCTAGGAAAACTGGATATCCACATGCAAAATAATGAAATTAGAACCTTATCTTACACCATCACAAAAATCAACTCAAAATGGACTAATGTTTTAAACTGAAGACCTGAAACTATCAAAGTCCATGAAGAAAGCACAGGGGAAAATGTCATTGACATTGGTCTTGCTAATGATTTCTTGGATATGACGCCAAACACACAATCAGCAAAAGCAAAATGAACATGTAGGACTGCATAAAAGTAAAAGGGTGTTGGGGGGGCACGAGGAGGGCTGTACAACTCAGAGAAGACAAGTAGTGATTCTATAGCATCTCACTACGCTGATGGACAGTGACTGTAATGGGGTTGGTGGGGGGGACCTGATGAAGGGTAGTTTAGTGACCATAATATTGCACATGTAATTGTAGATTAATGATACCAAAATAAATTATATAAAAAAAGAAAAAGAAAGTAAAAGGGTATGCACAGCACACAAAAGGAAACAATCAACAAGATGAAAAGGCAACCTATGAAATGGAATAAAATATTTCCAAACCATGCATCTGATAAGGGGCTAATATGCAAAATACACAAGTAATTCCTACAACCAAAGAGATTAGAAAATAAATAAATAACCTAATTAAAAAATGGGCAATGGACCTGAATAGACATCTTTCCCTTAAAAAAAAAACATAAAAATGGCCAACAGGTGTATGAAAAGATGCTTAATATCAGTAATCAAGAGAGAAATGCAAATCAAAAGCATAATTAGATATCACTTCACACTTATTAGGAAGGTTGTTATAAAAATTTGAAAAAATGACAAGTGTTGGAGACAGTTTAGGGACAAGGAAACTCTTGTACACTATTAGTGGGAATGTAAATTGGTATAGCCTTTATGGAAAACAGTTTGGTGATTCCTCAAATAATTAAAAATAGAACTACCACATGATCTCACAATTCCATTTTTGGGTATATAACCAAAGGAAAGGAAATCAGTATCTTGAAGAGATAACTGTACTCTATTCATCACAGCATTATATACAAGAGTTAGCATGTGGAAATAAGCTAAGTATTCATCAACAGAAGAATGAATAAACAAAAGATGGTATTTATACAATGGAATATTATTCAGCTGTGAAAAGAAGGAAATTCTGGCATTTACTGCAAGAAAGAACTTGTGGGACGTTATGCTAGTGAAATTTCCCAAAGAAAGAGAAATACTGCATGATCTTACTTAAATGTGGAATTTAAAAGCTGAAGTCATAGAAACAGAGGGTACAATGGTGGTTACCAGGGGATGGGGGTAGAGGAATTGGGTATATTTTAATAAAAGAATACAAGCTTTCAGGTATAAGATTTATAAATTCTGGAGACCTAATGTATGGCATGATGACTGTGGTTAATAATAATGTATTGTACGCTTGAAATTTTTTAAGAGGATAGATCTTAAGTTTTCTTGCCACCAAAAAAAAAAAAAGGTACCTATGAGGAGAAGAAAAATGAAGTGTGAGAAGGAAAAGTCATGACATGGTTGGTAAATTGGGACAAATCATGAAGGTGGCATGACATCATTAGGAATTTGGCATACGTATATATATTTTGCACAATATATATTTTATTACATAACCAATAGGAGGTACACACACACACACACACACACACACACACACACACACACACACACATATATGTAACATAATATGTATTTTATTATAAGTACTTGGCTGATGCCAAAAAGTCCTAAGATCTGAAGATGGCAAACTGGAGACCCAGGGATGCTGACAGGATGGTTCTAATCCATGACTGAACAGAAGCAGGAGAACCTATGGTATAAGTTCCAATTTGAGTGTGAGTACAAAGTCTGGAGAAGACTGATGTCCCAGCTCAAGTAACCTCACACAGAGATCAATTACCCTCTCACAGGGATCAATTACCCTCTCACAGGGATCAATTACCCTCTTACAGGGATCAATTTACCCTCTCACAGGGATCAATTACCCTCACAGGGATCAATTACCCTCTCACAGAGATCAATTACCCTCTCACAGGGATCAATTACCCTCTCAGCCTTTCTGTTCTATTCAGGCCTTCAACAAATTGGATGGGGGCCATCCACACAGGGAAGGGCAATCTGCTTTACTCAGTCTACTGATTCAAATGTTAATTTCATTCAGAAACACCCTCACAGTCTCACCCAGAGTAATATTTAACCAAATATCTGGGCACCTCCTAACCCCATCAAGTTGACACCTAATTTTAACCATCTCATTAGTCTAAATCATTAGTTTATAGGCTGGCATTACCACTTATAAACTGAATTATTGTTAGGTTGCTATGCGTAGCCTCATTACCTGAAGCATTGTTATTACTACCTTAAATGCCTGTAAAGATTAAAGGGTGTGAGAAGAGAGGGTGCCTTGTGTAACATATCATAACAAAGCAGGCACCATATTTTATTTACTTTGCTTCCTCCCAAGATCAGAGGTCATGGGAGAAGATAGAAATACCAGTTTGGAAATTAAATATAAATATTCAGAGTAGAGCTCAATCATCAAATCACTTTCCTACCTATCCTTGTAATTAAGTCCCTTCTTCTTATCTTTCTGTAGAGCACTGCTCTCTATACCACTACTATACTATACTATCCTACTTTCTAGCAGAAAACACTGACTGGACCTTAAAAACAACCTTTTATTCTGCTCCTCAGTTTTATTATAGAATGCAGATGGATTTGAAGTCAGAAGTTTGTAGTAACCGAACAACTATACTACTTAAATATTACTTTATGATAGGATAAATACTACAGCTGCCTAAAAACATCCCCTATAAACATAATAATATTGTGTTTGTTACTAAACATAATAATATGCCCATTATTAAACATAATGCTATGGTTATTATTAAACATATTATGCTATTAAACATAATTTTATTATGTTTAGTAACAAACATAACAAAATGCTCAAGGTCATTTACAACAGTGGTAATTTACATCACCTTGGTGTGATGGTTCTGATACCTACTTGACAACTCTAACACATGGAGTTTTAACTAAGTGGACCATCTGCTTGTTTTTCCTTTACACAATTATGGCGAGGTTGCCCCAGTCTACATGACAATTTATCTGAGCTTCCTTAGGTACACCTGGTCATTGGCCAGTGGGGAGAACCCAGACTGTTTTGCCTTCATACATGGAATTGTTTCCACTGTTCACATTTTGAGAAACACTACAGTTGGCAGTTTTACCAAACAATGGGGAAAAACAGCAAATGCAGAACCATGTGATTTATAAGGGGATTTATACAAAACTGTAAGGTGAAATTATAGGTAAAATAAAGGAAGTGTTTTGAAGCAATCTTTCCACTAACAGTTTATGGAAAGTTTAGTATTGCAGCTGTCCAGGAAGCCTAATTATTCCAGTCTCTGTGGATTTAAAAAACGTACATATAATAAAGAAAGCAAGTGGAAAGACAGTAAAAGACAAACATTCTGTTTTCTCTTTATTCCAGATATACAATTAAAACTTTGCATTGTGAAGAATTACATAAATTCAATAAAGAATGGAAAACAAAACTCTAGTTTCAGTATCACATAAACTTCCTAAATAAACAAAGTGGGAATGCATGTAATTAAATACCTTACTACTATCATAATAATAGAAGAAAGATGCAGAATAAAAGTATGAAAGTGAGAGGAATTTAAATTTGTACACCATGATGATTCAGAAATCATCAGCTATCATAATTACATATTAAAAGTTGAGATACCATTTTTTACTACAACAGATGGAATATAATATCATTCCTATAAATTACTCTAAAATAATTTTTGGAAGCACAGGTATAGTGATGCCAAAATATTTAAGAGAAATACACAATTGAATGGCAAATGCAACTTACTTAAATAGGGTATTTTTATATTTTTTTAAATATCTGCTTCAGAGTTAAATGTGGTTTTGTCACTATTCCTTATGGTTAGTGATTTCACAATAAGGAAGATATCTGAAATTATTTAAAAGGTAGTAATCCATGAAAAAAAATGGAGTAACTCTCACTTTACCTAATTATTGCTTTATCATTTTATCTGTATGCCTCTGTCATCTACATAATTAAAATTTCCTTATATTTTCATAAAAAGTAATCCTCCATTGTTTTTAAATCATCTTCTTATAAATCTGCCAGAACTGCTCCTATAACATGATCTACTCAAATAAAAAAGAAACTTTTTTTATTGCTGCACAGGTGTCACCACCATGAAACACAGTATCAGCGCTATGAAGCAGGGCATTCCCACTCCTGGCTGGGATGTGGAAGGACATGAAAGATTATTGCTCTTGTTGAAACAACAGTTAGTCACCAGATAAACCCAAACAGTCGTTGTTTGTTATAAAAACAGTGGCAAGCTGTAGACTCAAAACTAAAAGAACTAAACTCTAGAGGTATGAGTCCTTCTTCTGGAGCCAAAGACTGGAGACATTTTCATATCCATAGGTAGCTGATGAGGTTGGGGGCAGATGTAGAGAGAAAGAAACTCTTCAAAGAGGGACAATTTCTTAGATGAGAAGACAGAAGCCAAACTGGGCTGGTAAGTCTGGAGGAGACTAAAAAGCAAAGAAACTTCTGCCAAGGAATTATTTCCTAGGAGAATTTTGCAGAATAAACAGAGGCTGATGCAAGGCTGAAGAACAGACAAAGGATTCCTTCCCAGTTTGGGAGAGTGTCTGTAATTCTGGTGGACAGTATGAAACCTAACTTACTTCATTTCCTGGGAACTTGAGGTAGCTGGTCTCAGAGTTCATCTGGAGGGAAAGAAATCCTGAATTCACCTTCAAAGTATTAGAAGCCAAAACTTAATTGAATTATGGAAGCTATAACAAAATCTCCAGTGAATTTAGCTTCAGATAAAATCAATGATAGCAGCCCTTTGGCTGAGCAGAAGTTTGGAATCAAACTGAAAAACAGATCTTAGAATTTCAGAGTTGGACTGTCATAGCTCATCTGAGAGAAAGGTTGTGCCTTTGACTGAATAGTACAAATTCCTGAAAAACACAATTTACCAGACTGAAACAATAAAAAAATAGACAACCAGAATAGACTATATCGATTAAAGAAATTGAATTGACAGTAATAATAATTTTAAGAAGTTCCCCACAAAAAAGTTTCTAGGTCCAGATAGCTTCATTGGTGAATTCCATTAAACTTTTATGTATAAATTTCACCAATGTTACACAAACTCCTTCAGAAAATAGGGGTAATTCATCATAACTCATTTTATGAGGCCAGCATAATCAAGATAACAAAATTAGACAAAGGTATCACTCACACATATAAATTACAGAATTTGGTTTAATGTTATTGCTGTCTTGAGCCAATAATTTTTGAACATGGGTCCCCACATTTTTACTTTTTACTGGGCACAATTAACTGTAAAAGACTGAATTATTTTGTCCTAAGGGCAGGATGTCCACTCTCTCCACTTCCATTTCAACATTGTACTGGAGACCCAACTGATGTAATAATTTAAGGAAGAGATAAAAGACTAAACCTTGGAAAGAAAAACAAAAAAGTAAAACTGTGTCTACAGGTGGAAAGATTGTTTAAGTAGAAAAGCATAAGAAAACTACTTTAAAAATTAGTAGAATTAAATGAATTTATCAATCTGGCAGATAAAATGTCAATATAGAAAAATCAACTGCATTTCTATATGTTAGCAATAAACTATTTGAAAAGGAAAAATTTTAAGTTACCATTTAAACTAGTATCAAACATAAAATAATTAATTTAACAAAAGGTGTGTGAAATCTATACACAGAAAAATACAAAACATTAAAGAGGGAAATTAAGGAAAGCCTGAGTTAATGAAGAAATATGCCATGATTATGACTTGGAATAATCAATCTTATTACAATAACAAGTCTCCTTAACTTGATTTATAGGTTAAATACAATTCCAATCAAAACCCCAAGTGTGGTTTTTTTTTTAGAATTTGACAGATTGATTCTAAAGTTTATAGAGAAAAAACATCTAGAAAAGCCAAAACAATTTTTAAAACAACAAAATTGAATTTTCACTACTTGATATCAAGATTTACTAAGAATCTGCAGACAATGTATCATTTTGGTGTAAGGAGTAATAAATACATCAAGTGTATAGAATAATGAAACCAAAAAAAAGAATAAAAACTTACTGTCAATTGATTTTTTAATAAAAGTGCCAAAACTATTTAATGGGGAAAGGATCATCTTTTCAATAAATGGTAATATAAAACCATTTATTGTATGGGATTGTAGAGGGTAATCCTTGACTTCTATCTCACACCCTATAAGAATATTAACAGAGGGTGAATCATAAACATAAAAGCTAAAGTTATAAAGATTCCAGAACAAAATGTAAGAAAATATCTTAGTCATTGTGAGATGCAAAAAGATTTCTTAGGACACCTGTTAACACTAAGTATAAAAGAAAATGTGATAAACTGGACCTCATCCATAGTCCTAAGTATGTTTTTATGGTAAGATTTTATTTTTTATTAGTATTTCCACCACTAATCATCATAGCCACCATTTATGGAAGATCTCTTATTTTCCTGGCAATATGTAAAATAATTTGTATACATTATTTCATTTTAATCCTCAAAATCATCCTTTAGGAAAAAATTCCCCCTAACAAGCAGTTGGAATATTGATTTTCATTCTCTTTTTAAAAAAAGAATTAAAGTATTTCAAATTATGCATTTGTCTCTTAGTATAAATATGCTCACTTTCTAATAAATCAGGACTATTCTCATTACTTTCTACATAATTAGTACCATTTTCCCCTCCATTTTTTTTCTAGAAACTGTACCAACAATTGTTTTTAAGTGCATTAAATTCTAAGCAGATGTGTATTGCCTAGAATTTTTAGTTGCAAGCAATAGAATCAACTTTAACCAGTCTTAGAAGAAAGTGATGTATTAATAAAGATACAGAATTATTGGAAGGGATGAAGAAATAATCTCTGAACTTCTGAAGGAATGTCTCTTAGAAGTTAACCATAGAACTGATTTGCTGAGGGACTGCTGACTTTCCTATATTTAGGAATGTGTTGGTGCAGGATATTGCTAAGATTCCCTACAGCTGTAAAGATAATGCCTCTGTCCCAAAGGATAAACTGCCATACTTGTTACTGACTGCAGAAAATAACCATAAACAGACACTCTTCTCCCTGTCTGTTTTTCCACCCATCGATTTCTTCCACATCAAAGAAAGTGAATCCCTTGAGTACATCTGACTGGCATAGCTGAGATCACAGATATGCATTCTGATGGAAAATGAAAGTGGAAATGCAGAAGTTTGTGGTTCATTCATTCATTCATTCATTCATTCATTCATTCCTCCTCCCATCTAGTTAATTATATTCTATAGTGAGAAGTCAGGATACAATAAGGAAAACCCTCAAAATATGGTATGGAAGTTCAAATATTTTTAGGCAACTGTGAATGACAAAATCACAAATTCAGTAGTTAGATCATCATATTTTAACATTCATCCTCACTTTCTATTTTAATGCACTTTTTTCAAATCTGTACTGTTCAATTACTTTATTTCATAATTTATTGAGGTTTCTTTATGACTCATGCATGAATGACTTTTTAATACTACATAAGCACTGAAAAAATTGCATATAATTTTTGTGTTATAGTTTGACACACATGACAACTTATCAATCTTCCATATCTATTCCTATTTGTCATAGAACCATATTCAAAAGTTACTTGATCTCACAATGCCTTCCAATTACTAATCCTACTCTTTTTTGCTGTTTGCACCAGCTGCCTGAAAATTGACTTCCATTTCACCCTGCTTAAATTCTGTGTCTCACCTCTATAATTTTACCCATATGTAATCCCTCAACACCCTTGCACATATTTCCATCCAGTGTTGTCACATGGTAAAATCCAAACCGTGGTTAAACCCATCTTTCTATCAATTCTGGGATTCTACACAGGAAGCTGAATCCATCTAGAGAAATACTAAAATCAAGATGACAAATCTCACTTTAAATTTCTATCTACAAACACCAAGTGGATCCTCAGTACTTTCAGTGATTCTGTTATGCATTCCTTATTAATTAATTCTCCCAGTCTCCCAGAATGCATTTTGTAAGTTTGGTTCTCAAACCTCTCAAAGGTTGGTCTCCACTATGAGTATTCGTCTCTAAAATCTCCAGAAAGAATGCAGCTGTGCTAACATGCTGATTTTAGTCCGATAAGCTCCATTTTCAGATTTTTGACCTCCAGGCCTGTAAGATAAAAAATGAGTTGTTTTAAGCCACTAAGTGTGTGGTAATTTCTTACAGAAGCAATAGGAGACTAATTACAGATGCACAGCCATCCTCGTATATAAACTGGCTCATTCCTTTTGGATGCATCCGATCCAGAATTCCACTCTCCTCTGATTGTGCAGTGCGTCCAGTGTCTTCTTCTTCCTTACAGTTGGCCTGGTTTATCTTTGCTCATCCATTCATTCACTTTGGTTTTCCCTCCTTTAGGAGAGACCTATCTCTTTTAGAACACATCCATCGTGCTTTAAAAAAGTATTCTTTTTAGAGTTTAGCCCATTTATAATTGTACTTTGATCATATGTATTTGGCCTAAATTGAATCAGTTTACTCTATTATCTTTGTATTCATATTTTGTTAGTTTTTTTAATCTTCTTTATCCCCTGCATCTATATTTTTTTTGCTCTAACCTTCCTTCTTCCTTCTTTCCTTCTGTATATCATACTAGTCTCTACTCTTTTAAACCGAGAAACCCTTTGTAAACCTTTAAGTCCCTCCTGAAGCATACTGAAAAATCTCGTTTATTCATGGAGAAATTAGTTAAAAATCAGACATTTACATTTTTTCAGAGAACTTTTACATACATCATTCATTCGATTCTCACAAAAATCCTGTAATGCAGGGAGGAAAGATCTCATTATCCCCATTTCATAGACTCCCAGGTCTTTAATCTCATTATGTTCCCTTTCTTATCATTACCACCTTCCCTTCCCAATTATTCCATGTAGGAACAGAAAAAGATGCTCTCCATGGAGAAACCATCATTACTTTGCTATATTATTATTTATACAGTTGTATCTGTATTATAACTTGTTACTTTAAAATAAGTCTGCTCTTGCTGTGGTCCTGATTCCAATGTGACTTTAATTTGAAGTCTGGTAGAAGAAATTATATAATCATAGTGAAAAGGTATCTGAAATTAAATTATGATAGAATAGCCAGGATAAGCGGAAATGGAACCTATCCTAAAGTTGCTAATGGATAATTTTGTCATTAAGTCATTTTACTTACTCTGATACATTCTCTGACACATAATGCAAACTGGACTTTTGTTACACATATTTAACCAGAAAAGAGTGGCAAAGGGTGTTTGTAGTAAAAAGCACATAATCTTAGAGAAATACACTTTGGCAAATTTTTTACTAAACTCTGATATCTCAATTTCAGACATTGATACAGTTATAGGTGGGCCAGTGTTGTAATAAATGGTGCAATCAACAATATGTTTTTATTCTTTTTTCACTTTGCTAGGAAGGAAATAAAGCAGCATTTATTGAGTGCCTATGAATGGTAAGTATTGTACTAAAGTACATTTATACATATTCCCAATTAGATGTGTCCCAATAAATCAGGTATTTTTATCATACTCAATGTATTATTGAGAAAACTGTTAACAGAAACATTTAAAAATGACCAAGAGCAGAACATATAGCAAACAGTATTTCAAATCACCTACAGCTTACAAAATCAGTCTGATGTGGAAGACAGAAAACTGATGTTTAATCTATTTTGTTAGAACATAAAATTCAATTCTGAAAAATATAACCCTTCTGTGGTAAATGGTTCTCAAAGTGTGGTCCTGGATCAGCAGAATCAGCATCACAAGGGAACTAATAGAAATGTATATTATTGGGTCCCTCCCTCCCTATACCTACTGAATCCAGCAATCTGTCTTTAACGCATTCTCTCTTGATTCTGGAAGCCTCCTCAAGTTTGAGGAGCCCTGCCCCAGGCTTTGCCTCCCAGCTTTACTCCTTTTTCCTTTCGCCCTGGAAATGCTCTCTGTAAAATCTTCCACAAGGCAAAATTCTCTCTAAGTAAAATTTTTGTCCTGTTTCCTGCGCTGTATTTGCTTCTAGAGTGGATCCTTGATGTAGTATGTCTGACTCTCACCCCTGCATCCCACATTACAGAGTATCATATCTTCTTCTTCCCAAGAGCTCCAGTTTATGGGTTAAAACCTGTTTGTTATACCCACCTTTGCAGTGTCCCTTTGCAGAGAGCGGAGTAGGTAGTTAAGGGAAACTCATTGGGATCTTTGGACAGTCGTAATTGCTTGATATGAATTTTGTAATTTCACTAAGCATAACAGGGATGAAAATGTAGAGTGTTTTCTTCTTAAGGGAGTGGAGATGTGGACCTGGGCTAAGCATTATTTATCCAATAATAGTTATTATTTATCTATTTTTTATATATATATAATTTTTTTAATTTATATATTTATCTAAAATATATATATCCAATATAGTGTGGGATCCTGGAATCTTTTTTAACAGAACTGATTGTGGTGGACATATGCTGGGAAGACTCCTAATGATTTCCACCTCCTGGTGTTCACCCCTTTGTGAAATTTCCTCCCTTTGAATTTGGATAAGACCTATAACTAGACTATAATTAATGGAATATGGCAAAGGCGATAGAATGTCACTCCCATGGTAAGATTTGTTATATAAGATTTCATCTTCGCCCACTGGAGCCATAAACTCTCTTTGCATGCTTGATGAATAAGTGGACATTTGGGATATTCCACGTGGAAGGAAATGTAAAAGCCTAAAAGCAATCTGCAGCCAGCAGCCAGCACAAAGCTGGAGCCCTTACACACACAGCAACAAGGAAATCAATTCTGCCAACAACCTGAATGACCTTGGAAGTAGACTGTTCCTCATTTCAGTCTCCGCATGAGAATGTAGACAGCCAGCATAGGCCCTGCAGACAGTGAGACCAGTCACGTTCAGAGGACCCAGCAAAGCCATATGCCCAGACTCCTGATTTACTAAACCTTTGAGATAATATATTCAAGTTATTTAAAGCTGCTGGGTTTCTGGCAATTTTATTACACAGCAGTACAAAATTAATACATCATTTTCCCCCAGTTTTTCAACCTTTGTTTCCCTGCTTCACACTTCTTGGCAGCCGCCTAAGAAGGGAAAAGACAAGGAGAACTTGAAAATATGCGCCGGGCCATTGCTAGTGGGCACTCGTCTTGCTCTTCCCTCCAGGCAGCCCAAATCTGCCCTAGATCCCATCTTGCTTAATTTCTTTTTTACGTGCAGTCCTGTTTTTGGCAGAAATAATTATCTCTGGTCTCTCTCTCATTTTCCACATGGAATGGGAGAAACACATCCCAAACCTTGGGCATGTGCCTGCCTGATGAACTCTGTGACTGAGAAGGACTTCTTTTTCTTCGGGGGTTTTTGGCCTTTTCTTCTGGCCACCTAATCGTCTCCGTCTGCTCTTCTCCAAATGTGAAGCGCTTGTGAGATCATGGCCCATTAGATTACCTGCATTGCTTCTGGAAAGGCTGAGGTAGAAACTGAGAGTTTATTACTGCTTTCTTCCCTCTCTTTCTCTCTCTGGTCACCACTTATTAAAAGATGATGGCATAAGACTATGACCCTTCCCTAGTTTCAGTAACATAGCTATTGCTTGCTAGTTTCCATCTTATTTTTTGTTCATATTTTAGAAAGGATAATATTTGTTGGTATCGTTCATGTCCTGAAAGTCCTCTTGCCCTCTGGCTTCCCTCTCTTTGAATCAATGGATTTTAATGCCGCAAGGGAAGGATGAATTACCAGCTAGAGAAATAAAATCATTTCTCATCTTGACTGCTATTTCTTCTTTGTTCCTTGCAAGGCAATAGTTTTGAAAGCCAGGCTTTGTTTAAAAAATTTTTTTTACAAATGTTTTGAATTACCACTAACTCATCAGGAGCATAATTTATACACTGCATGATTCCATTTATATGAGGAATCTAGAATAATCAAATTCAGAGAATAAACTGGTGGTTGCCAGGAGTTAGACTGAAGGGAAAATAGGGAGTTGTTTTTCAATAATAAAAAATTTTAGCTATGTAAGATGAAAAAAGCTTGGAGATCCGCTATACAACATGATGCGTGTGGTTTGTTTAGAGGGTAGATCTCATGTTAAGTGTTCTTTCAGGATCAGAGATGGGAAAGCTGTCTTCCCTGACAATGCAGCCCGCCTTGAGGCAGAGATTACAAAATGTGAGGTGACACATACAGTAGCTGAAGCAACGAGAACCCAGAAGGAAATAAGGCCTGTTACTCACAGGAGGAATTTGAGGAGCCCTGGAAGGGTTACGAGGACCCATATGTGGGTTCATTTGATACGGGCAGGAGTAGATGGAAGGAAATTAGATGGGAAGTCAAATAGGATCTTACTAGAGCTATGGCTACAGCTGAAAGCAGAGCAGCAGTTCCAGCCATTAAGACCAAAGAGGCAGAGGTCAGAGACAGAGCCACGAGTCCGGCCAGTGTGTCTGCAAGACTTTTTGCTGGAGAGGCTGGACAACAGTGTTCGAGCTTCCTTGCACAGGGACCTGCAGAGGACTAAGGGCAAACAGACTGAGAAGAGAGAATCCTGGAGGGGTGGAGTGTGGATAAAATGAGAGTTTCTGTGGCCAGGATTCTCACCTGGCCCTGGTTGATTAGCTCACTGCACACCTGTGGGCAATACATGGCTGTTGACTCTATATGAAGAGCTCTGCCCAGTGCTCTGGGCGCAACACGGTGGTATGGCTGCAAGGCTGCAGGAGAGCAGAGGCTGGAGTGGTGGCAGCGCCAAGGACAGAGGCCCAGAGGACGGCTGTGCGGGACGACTGTGCAGAGGCCCAGAGGACGGCTGTGTGGGACAGTTGTGCAGGCAGAGGGGCCCAGAGGCAGAGACCGGCGTGCTGCATACAGATTCACTCTGAGTGAACGGGATTTTAGTGACTGACCTGCCACCTGGAAGTAAAGTTGGGTATAACCCTTTCACCCCCCAAAAAAAACAAAAACAAGGGAATTTTGGAGGTAGTTAATATGTATATTACCTAGATTCGGTAATAGTTTCATGGATGCACACTTATATCTTAACTCATTAAGTTGTATTCACTAAATACATGCAATTTTGTTTTTATCAGTATAATTCTGGTCACCAATTCCAACTTGTGGGGTTTTTTCCCACCTACCACTTGGCAATTTTTGGACACCAGCTCAATGTCTTACTATTGAACTGAATTCTGACATTATCTGCCAGAGATAGCATTAGATGCAATAGGTTAAGGAATCAGTCCCATAAAATTGCCCCTCACTTCAGATGCCAAGCACAAGTCCAGGCTGCTACCTGTGTGTTGGTAAAATTGCAGTATTTCTAGAATCTCTTGCCTGGCCTTAGTGCATCTCCATATCAGTAGGCATTTCCAAGGGGTGTAGAGAAGTAGTCCATCTCCATGTGAATAGGTAATTGCAAGAGCATATCTGGACCAGAGAGGTTGGGTGAGACCCCGTTTTGCAGCTGGGTCCCAAGAGACATGGGAGAGCAGAAGTGGATGACTGCTTGTGAGCAATAAATAGGTTTCTCCCACTTTATTTCTCCCTTTGATTGATTCTGTTTCAAAGGTATTTTGACCTGGACTGGGAAAATATTTTCCCCCAGAAGTTATACTGTGCTTCAACCAACTAGCTAGAAATCAGAGGTTCCTATGACCTCTTCCTTGGATTTGATTAATTTATAGAGAAGTTCATAAAACTTAGGAAATCAGTTTATTCATTAGACTACCAGATTATTACAGAGGATATTAAAGGATGCAATCAACAGCCAGACAAGAGACACGTAGGATAAGGGATGTGGAGTGTCCACACTCTGTCCAAGCATACCATTCTCCCCATTCCATGTGCTCACCAACCCAGCAGCTCTCCACACCCTGTCCTTTTGGGTTTTAATGGAGGCTTTATTAAGTAGGCACTATTGATTAAATCATTGGTAATTGAGGGTTAATTCAATCTCCGGGCCCTCTCTTCTCCCCAGAGGTCAGCAGGGTGGGACTGAAACTTCTAATCCTATAAACACAAAGTTGTTCTTCTGGCAACCAGCCCCATCCTTAAATACTTTGCAAAAGTCAGTTCATTCATATAACAGAAGAAACCCTTACTGCTGTCATCACTTAGGAAATTGCAAGGGTTTTAGCAGCTTTGTGACAGGAATAGAGGATGAAGACCAAATATACATATTTCTAATTGTAAATAAATACATCAGAGCTAATTATACCTCAATAAAGTTGTTTTAAAAAAGAGTAATGCTTATGAACTTGAAGTAGTCAGTGCTTCTCAAAGAGTGATGCCTAGACCAATAACATCAGTATGATACTGGAACTTTCTAGAAATGCAGATTCTTGGGCTCCTTCACAGAACTATTAGTTAAAAACTCTAGGAATGAAGTCTAGAAATCTGTCTTTCATCAAGCCCTCCAGGTGACTCCTTTGCATAGGGAAGACTGAGAACAGCTATTACGAAGATAAGTGGTAATAGGTGAAGACTAATGATGTTAAGTGATAATATGTTATGAAGAAAATTGCTGAACAATGTAAAAGGCAAAAATTCTACCCCTCCAAACTCAGAGCTGGTGGGAAGAAGTGAGGAATTGTAAATAGTGAAAATATCCAGATATGGGTAGGGACCTTGAAAATATTTGAGGCAGAGCCTGTTGTTTTGGGTACTGCCTGAACTTTGGATGGGATACAAGTCTCAAGAGAAGTTCCATATTTACTTAGTGCTATGTTTATAATGGTGCCAGTGGTATGGTAGTGAAGGGTAGTGAAGGACATTGGTGAGATAGATGACGTGGAATAACGCTGCCGCTTCTCCATGGCTTAGGCATGGTCTACAGGATACTGAGATTTTCTTCCTTTACCCTCACATAGGGACACAGAAATATAGAAAGGACTGCCAGGGAACTGTGGTTGGGAAGAGAAGGTTGTTATGTGTGAAAAGCTCAGTGACAAGAGATGATGACAAGAGCTTGATGTACACACAGTCAGTGGTCAGTAGCAGTGAATACCAGCACATTCCCACAGACCAGACAGCCTGGTGTGTCACAGGTGGGGTCAGTGTGGGCAGGAGCTCCTGCCCAGGTGTGAGGGACATGCAGCAGCTCAGCTGGGGCCCTGTGGAGGAACATGGGGTTTGTACTTCCTCTCCCCTACCAACAGTCTCCAGGAAGACTCATTTCATGACCTCCAGTCACCATATTGTGAAGGAAGACAGGGAGGAAGGGGAAACAGAGAAATTCATTTCTAACTGATGCAATATTTACCAAAAAGAGAAAGAACTACTCCTGAAAGCGCTATTTAAACCAGTGCTCACTGATTTATCATTGAATAACAAGCTTAAATGTCTACCTTACAACCCCCTATCCTGCTCCCAGCTATGGTATAGGTGAAGGAGCATGGTGATATGAATTATAGAAAATAATGTGACTTAATTTTGTAGCTTAATATAAACGAGTTAAATATTCAGTATTGGACTATTTAAATTCTTAAGAACTAGGATTTTGGATTCAGCTTTCTTCTGACATCTTACAGTACCTATTGCAGAATATTTTCATTTAACTCTGCCTCTCAAGGATGAAACAAAGTCAGGGTTTTTTCAATTTAGATAAAGTATTTTAAATCTTTGCCATATCTTATGCAGTTGATTTAGTTTTAGTCTAAATTATAAAATCATAAAAACTAGCTAAAATTATGTACTCTTTTTATCTGATCGTTTTTGGGATAACTTTAAGAAGACATCATTGAAAAAAGAACAATTTTGATTAAATTACATACTGAATTGCACATATTTTTTCTGGACTCAATATAATTTTATTTTTAAGTGATTTGTCTTAAATATAATATGTACATGTTATTACAACAATAGCTAACCATAGTTTTCTTGATGGCAACATTAATTATTATTTAAAAGACCATTTTAGAACAATGATTAAATAAGTTATTCCACCTCCATCTGTGATGTTAGGAAGTGCTTTCCAGGTTAAGAATAGAAATTCCATAGTTAAGTTTGGGCCTTGACATCTGCTTTTCCTGTATGTACAGATATGAAGGACTTCTGGGTTAAGGGAAGTTCCACAAATGATTTGGGGGAATGTGAGAAGAAAAGAATGCTGATTTCACATGCTTGCTTCATTCATATTTTAAATGATTATTTTATTTAGTCTAAGTTCTAGGGACTCCAAAATGGGGGTAGAAGGGTAGTAGTAGCTACTCTTAAGGAACTTGTTCACAAAAGAGTTCAAAGAATATGTAAACAAATATATAAGCACTAATAGAGTAATCGATAATATCTAAAAACAGAATTGTATTCAAAGTCCAGTCATGTCATAGGAGAAAAATACACTAAGTCAGCTTAGAAGCAGTCGAGGGGACTCTACCAAGGTCGTAACATCCAAGCTAAAATTTTAAAAAAGGAAATCTTCCAGGGACACACAAGAGAAGCATATCTCAGAAAAAAAGGTCAAGTCTCACCCCATATATACTTCTAAGAAGGACTGGAAATTCAGGGTAACATACTCTCTTGCAAGTTGCAGTGGTGAACAGTAAGAATTGCAATTGCTATATCCAGAAAACAAAGGCTGAAGGACACTGACTGGTTATTCTCCATCACTGAAATAAAGACAGAGGAATTGTGGTTAGGATTAATAAAAGAAGCTCACAGATGCAGTTGGCAAATCCTGGAATGGGTTGTGGAGGCTGTTTAATGTCCTTCCTAAATATAAGACAAATCACAAAAATGCCCTTGCTGTTGCTTTGTTAGAGAGAAAAGGAAACCCAAACAAGAAAGTATTTAACAGTCAGACTTTGCATCCTTGCACTGGCCTTCAACACAGAACATGAACCACCTTCTGATTATGAAGCAATAACCAACCACCAGAGTATAAGGTGCATCTCATAATATTAACACCAGTTGAAACCACAAAAATATCAACTGGTGTAAATGAAGACTTTCTCTCTTGCTAATAAGCCAGAATTTGAAAGAGCTCTTCTGTGACCTGTGAAATTAATGTACAGTTGATATAATTTCAAACTGAACTGTCCTTTGAAAAACAATGACAAAAACATACAGTAGGTAATGGCAGAGTTGATCTCATTGACAGAATTTCAAATACCTTTCTTTTTAATTGAAGTATAGTTGACAGACAATATTATATCAGTTTCAGGTACAACATGGTAATTCAACATTTACATACATTAGGAAATGGTCACCACAATAAACTTAGTTATCATCTGTCACCATACAAAGTTTGAATATTCTTGATTGTATTTCACCTGTATCACCCTACGTGAGTTTCTGTCACGTTCTTTCTGTTCCTTGCTCTTTTCAATTTATCTTACAAACAGTTTCTGACAGGCTAGCCAAGTGGCATTGCTCTGAACATGACCAACTCTGCTCCCTAAACATAGTGTAAGGCCACCAAGTCTAATCCAAGACATTAAATACTGTTACATAAGAATCCCAAAACTGATCATCAGATTACTACCATTCTTCTCATGAAAATTCTCGTTTCAATGGCAAGTTTGTGAGAAGACACTCACTGATCTTAGGTTTGTTCAGTCCCACTGAAAAGCACATTTTGATCTATAATAACAATCTTTTAAGTTCTATCTTCTATGGTTTTATTTTGGGTAACAAAACTCATCACTTAGCGTATAGACAACATTTTTTTTACCTCTACATGCAGTGACTAAACTCAAATGCCAATGAATTATAGCGTCTATATGCTTTTTCTTGGTGTATTTTCTTTCTTTTGATATACACATAACAGTTTTGCTCACTAAACAAAGTGAACTCATCCTTAATAGCATGACCTTTCCAAGATAAGTGACATGCTATCAGACAGTTATAAATATGTGGCAATTGAAGATTTTTTAATCATTGTAAATGAAACAAAATACAGAAACTGTTGTAAAATGTGTCCTATGATATATGTACTATTTATACTGTATGGAATAATATAAAGAAAGAATTTGATCTGTCATGCCCTGGAATGAGTTGCTTTATTTGTTTTCTGGGATCCCTACAGGCTGGCCTGGCCACTCTAACCTCCCCTGTGGCATTCAGAGCAAGATATGGGCACTATTATATTTTTCCAGTATTCCATGGATGTAGGGCATTAGTTTAGTCTTTCATGTTGCTGAAATCAGAAATTATTATCCCTGTTTAACATATTAGAAATCAAAAGTTTAATACATTACTTTTGAAGGAAAGGAAATTTTCTAGCAATTATTTTTACTTGTTTTAGTCACAATTGAATTAATTTCATGCAATGGTTATGTCAAAAATACACAGAAGACAAAATGAATGGAAGGAATAGTAGAAACTAATGAAATAATGGGGACTTCTATTTAAATAATGGAAATTTCAAGTATACATATTGATGCAGAAAGAAATCTTTCCAATAACTATCTCTTCTGACATTAAATATCATATCATGTACTATGCATGCCAGTTGATCTGAGCTTTAGCTGGTACTTTGAATGAATTTGTGTACCAGAGTTTAAGTTAAATAATAGGGAAGAAACAAGTCAATTGGTCTTTTGTTTTGTTTTGCATGAAAGCCAATTTACCTGTTTAGATAAAATAAATATCTATTGTTAAATACAAATCACTGACATTTTTAAAATACAGGCTATTTGTTGCCTTTCAAACACATTCAGTGACATCCTGTTCGGGACTGTGATGTTTAAAGGAATGCAAATTTCAAATTGCCCTTCTGAGGACTATATTTTCAAATATTTTAACACCTTAATGACTTTGCACTGAACCATAAAAATATTTATGCATTCATTTTTCAAAGCATTTAGACTATAAGAAGCTCATAGTAAAAAAGTAAAAAACAAATTGTGATTACTAGATCATAATTTTTGTGTGTGTCTAGGTATGCCTAATGAAGGGAAGGAAAAATGCTTTACCAAAGTGAATTCTTACAGATAATCATAAAATGGAAGGAAGGGAAATAATTAATAACTTTCTCCCAGTTTGTTATTTATACAAACCTCTTGACAGGATGAAGAAACAACCACCCATCCTCAATTTGTCGTAAGTGTTTTCATATGGTAATGGATGAAATAACTCTGAGTTTAACAAATTTTCAAATCTGCTACTTTTTATGTCTCCAATGTTTTCCAACTGCTCTATCAGTCATCAATTTTTCTTTTATCACATGAGTGATTAAAGATGGGCATTATAGGTAATCATGTTTACCTCACAGACTATTCAAATTGTCATAATAAACATTAAAAAATGGCCTCATGTTGTGTCATAAATAGAGCCAAATGATGATTCAGAAAATTTACTCTGTCGTATAAGAGTCAGTGTAGAGCAATTTTACATGCACATGGAGCAGGTAGTCCTCTGAGCAGCTTTATTTGAGAGGCATTCAGGAAAGTGTCTTCTAGGCAAGGGTTTTGCGCATTATTTGACAAAGTTCTTGGAATCGCGCATTTAGGATTCGTTCCTCTTGCTTATGACACTGGACTTTCTAAAGCTCCCATTTTTTGAAAGCAAATAGCCCTAGATATTATGGTTCCCAATCTTGCTATTTATTCATTACTGCTAACAGATCAACTGATTTTATATCAATGATCAAATTCCATCATTTCCTGAACATTTTCAGTTTGAGTGCGGTAGCCTTCTTATATTCGACTCTCCTTGCTCAGCTAGCTCTTTGATTCGTTCCCCAAACTGACAGAAACATTTATCCATGTGATAACCTGTGTTATAATTCTGGAGATATGATTTACACGTACCCTGTGAAATACTGAGAATAGCTTGTTGCCTTCTCATCCCCAACCATTCCTCCCCTTTAGGTCATTTATTTTCTTTTACATTTATTTCTCTACTAAAATTACAGAAAAGTACAAATGTTCAGTGGAGGCCTTTGAGCATTTATTGAAAATCATGGAGCTGAGTTTATGAAAGTCTAAAAACAAAACCCAATGTGGACACTGAGCGGCTATATGATCTTGGGTCATTACATCTAAATCCAGATTACCATTCACCTGCAATGGGATGTGTGTGGTTGGAGGAGAGTGGCTGCTGTCAGGACCTGCTACCAGAAATTTAGATTGTAAAAATTGGCTGGGAATGCCTCACCATTTGTATTCTGGAACAAGTCATAACAAATGGAAATTTTATTTAAATTTTGAAACAAATTTCCCTTAAAACCATCTGAGACTAGTGATGTCATAGAAGTAATTCACTGACTTTTTTTTTTCAGTATATTGTGTGATTTTTTTCATCTGTTCATCTAGCTTGCTAGTTCTTCTGTTACTTAGACTTTTTTTTTACTATGAAATAGTATATTTTAACCAAATTTTCATATACTGATTTTTTATATTTTTTAATACCTTCCATTACTATTGTTACATGAACTTCCTTATTCCACAATTTGACTTTTTGATTTTTACAATTTTTCTCTTGCTATTCTTAGCATAGAAAAATCCAGTCTTTATTATTACATTTTTTCTCAGAAAATATATATTGAGTAGAAATGCCATTTAAAAATATTAATGAGATATTTTGTAAATATTACATACTAGTGGCAAATTGAGAACAGATTTATTTGGTAGTTTTAGGGCACGAGCTACCTAAACATATTCATTATTTGCAAAAATGTCTTTGATTCTATAAATTCTTTAAAAAGTCAGAATTCACTTTTTATTTTCATCATTCATGTAGCTAAAGTGCATTTCTCAGAATAAAACCAGTATTACTCTGATCCATAGAAATTTGAAGTAAATAGGAGTGAAGCTGCAATTTTAATTCAATGAAAATTTTCCTTCTTGTTTCTAGGCCTAAGAATAAACAAATATTTACAGCCAATTTTTAACAGCACTTCTTGAAGAGGAATTGGTAATGTGTCTTGGCTAAATAATAGTAACTGCTAATGATTATGTGGGGAATTACCAAGAATCATGTCCCAGCCAAGTGTCTTATTAATAATCTTTTAATGTTGCCTATCAGATCATTACTTGTGTTATCTCTCATTTTGCATATGAGACAAATTAAGTGAATTTCCTAAACTCAGATGACCAGAGACAATAAATTCTGTTTTGAAATATTGTGTTGAGGACCTCTTTCTTTCTCTCTTCCTGCCCTCTCACCCTTCCTTCCCTCTTTCCTTTTCTTCTCTCTGTCAGTGATTTCATATTTACTTTTGAAATGAATAATATTCCAGTGTCATCTATATTCTTAAGCCATATTTGAACATAGTCTCCAAGTTCACAATTCATACCCATCAGATGGATCATCGCCGTGCAAACATGATACAAATGATATTACAGAAATGAGGACATGGGACACTCATCTGACATCCCTGCTCAGGTTGCTTTTTGCCAAATAGGGACTGGGGCAGAAGGTATAAATTGAGGATGTCCAAACTTATTACTTATTTTCAGCATTGTACTGGAGGTTCTAGGCAATGTAACAAAGAAAAAATTCACAGCATCCACATTAGATATGAAGAAGTAATATTTTTATTCTAAGCTGACATGGTTTCCATATGTTGACAATCCTAAGGAATCAAAAAATACAAAATAAAATAAAACTACTTGAACCAATGAACAGGTGTGTCAAGGTTGCAGGATTGAAGATAACTATATAAAAATTAATTGCATTTCAAAATACTAGTAACACAATTTGAAAGTGAAATTAAGAAAAAAATCCATTAAAATATCATCACGAAGAATAAAATACACAGAAATAGACTCATAGACACAGAGAAGAGACTGGTGGTGGCTTTTGGGGTGGGGGGTGGTAAAATAGGTGAAAGGGATAAAAAGGCACAAAATTCTAATTACAATATAAATTAGTCATGGGATGAAAGTACAGCATAGGGAACACAGTCAATAATCTGATAATATCTTTGTATGTTGACAGATGGTAACTATACTTATTGTGGGGAACATTTAATAATGTAGATAATTGTTGAATCACTACATTGCATACCTGAAACCAATGTAATATTGTATATCACCTATACTTCAATTAAAAAAATAAAATACTTTGCAATAAATTTAATAAATGAAGTACAGAACATAAACAATGAAAACTACAAAACAATACTGAGTAGAATTAAAGATCTACATGAGTGAAAAAACATTCCATGTTTATTTATCAGAAGAATCAATATTGTTAATGTGACAATTCTCCCCAAACTGATCTATCATTTCAGTGCAGTTGCTATGAAAACATAATTTACCCTAAGATTTATATGGAAATACAAATAATCCACATTAGTCAAAACAATTTTGGAAAAGACAAGTTGGAATACGTCTATTATCCTAATTCAAAACTTACTATGAAGCCACAGTAATCAAAACAGTGTCATATTGTTCTAAGGATAAGCACGTTGATCAATGGGGAAATGGGGGGGGAAACACAAAAATACAGAAAGAAGTGCTCGTTTGTTTTCTATGCATTAGACTTCACACCTCTGTTCCAGGATGTGGTACAGATATGTCTACCCTAGAACTACAAAATCTGGCCCACTGCCAAGGGTTCAGTCTTAATCCCTGTATCATCATGCATCTCATTAGCAACTCTGGATGAAATAAAGGAACAAAACAATCTTTCAGCGTCTTATTTCATGGCCTACAAATTGAAGGAGTAGAGTCTTAAAATGGCATTCTTGATGTGAAACAGCTCGTTCATTTCTGGACTCATCATAGCCCTTGTTTCATGACCAGTTCTCAGGTAAAGCTATACTGAAAGGTTTCATATATTATTACTTTTTTAATACATTGGTGTGTGTGTGCATGTGTGTGTCTTTCATCTTCTGATGATGGTCCGAAGCTGTTCATGTGCAAGAGGAGACCTTCTACATGATTCTTGAAATGACTTCATCCACTTACATGGACTTTCTACTTAGCTGTGGCCTGTGGCCATTAACTGATTATCTTCCCTTGTCTCTCTCCCTCATTTTCCAGCCTTCAAGTCACTTAATTTAAGACATTTAAGAATTTTTCCTTATGGGTGCCAAAAAGTGCCCTTATTTTTTTTTTCTTTAAGATCAAATTGTTTAGTCATTTCTTCCCATGCATATTAACAGCTCCATTAGCTGAAAGGATCCAGACATACCAAAGTATTAGGAAACAGGAAAAGAGGGAAGAATGCTAATAGGAAAAGGTTAGGCCATGGATCCTTTCCAGTTTAATTTTCCATTGTGCTATCTTCAAACAAAATTCTCAGCACTAACAGTCTCACATAACTGGGCCAGGAATGGTCCTTGATGAATATCTAAATGGCAGATACACAAGAGAGAGAATTCACAAATGTGATGAGGACAAATATCTTTGAAAAAGCCAACTATTTCAAGGACAGTTCATTTCAAAAATTATTTTTAAAATAGGCAGCATTTGAGTAGTGATCATTTTGTGAAGGGTAAAAGAAACAATTTCACTGCTGCGTTTGCTCTTACTTGCTCTTGCTTTCTCATACAAGGCTGGGTGATTGCAAAGACCAATGTAATAGCAGAAAATTTGGCCCTCATTTTAGCTTTCCCAGTCCATTTTCTCAGAAAAGTTATGTTAATGAAATTGAGGAAATCCTAAAAGTATAAGGGAATTAATAGTAAATCACAGTTTTAATGAATTTCTATATTCTTTTATCTGCCAAGATTTACCATTCTTCAAAATAACATTTATTATAATATATATAATTTATAAAATTATGGGAAATAATTTATGTCTCCCTAAGAAGTCATGTGACCTGCCTAATACCATTCTGTAAGTCTACAATTTGAGCTGAAATTAAAATCATTTTGATTTTCAAGTACTACACATTTTCACAATACTTCTATCTTTCAAAGATACTGAAAATACAGGCCACTCATATATTCTTGGACATTCAAATTGCTTTTCTCTCTCATTTTTAGATTTTATCATTTATATATTATCTAATGTAGAACATTTAGAAAATTGCAGTAAACTAAAAGTGAAAAAATAATATTAAATGTAATCTTAACAAGTAAGGCAATTTCATCTATATCCTTCCAGTTCATTTTCTGCAAATTTGTGTGGGGAACACCGTGCTGTATTGCCACAGGGGGGTCTGAGCCTGTTGCATGTATTTTTATGTCTGGGGTACTTTATTCAATTCTCATGACTCCAAGAGAAAGGTACTGTTATAATTCCAATTTTACAGATAGGGAACTGCTACACTTTCCAATTTTATTTTATACTGACTTTCCCAGACGTAGATTCTGCAGTTTCTCCCAAGTGGCCTGTTTCTCTTTGGTGGAAAATGATATTTGGAGAACTCATTCTGGGAATTAGAAGACCCACTGATTTTAGGCATTTTCATTGGATAAGGTTGGTAAATAAATTTTACAGATAAAGTACATCATGAACTCATACTGATAATTCCAATTCAAATATATCTGACATAGTAAGCATTTGAACAAACAAAATAACAAAATTAATAAAACAGATACAATGTTTTATCCCAGTTCTTTTTATCCTTCTAATATCCCATAAGAATATATAGTCAAAATGCTTTTTTGAAAAGTGACTTGGAATGGTTTACCTCTGCTCATTCCACCAACATACTAGATACATACTTAGGTTCTCTTCCACTTGCTTTGACTTTTGATAGGGAGTTTTACTCCATAAAATTCTGTTTCATAATTGTTTAAACTATCTACCTTCTTTTCCTATCTGTTCTACTCTCTTTCCTCCCTCTCCATATATGTAAATATTTTAACAATTACATAAGTTATCCTTTCACATAAAATATGTAATCAAATAAATAAATATACTCAGATTACCCTATTCTTAAAATACAATAACGTATCATAACATTTTTTCTTTATTTGCTTTTTTCATTTAAAAATACCTTAGAGATCATTCTATCAAAATAAATGGCTACATACCTGATTCTTTTTACAGCTACATAAGACAGCATTTAGTTTATTCAAACAGCCTGTTATTGATGGACACTTGGGCTTATTTGTCTTTCACTATTACAAAAAGTACATCTATCTTTTGTGTTTTACAACCAGTGTGTCATTGGAATAGACTTTTAGAAATAAAATCACTAATCAAAGTGTAATTGCATTTGTGATTTTACTAGATATTGCCAAATTCTCCTCCTGGTGGTTGTACCAGTTTGTATACCAGTCAGTAACTATGAGAATGTCTGTTTCTCCACAGCCTTGCTAGCAAAGTATGTTGTCAAATTTTTGAATTTTTGCCCATTTAATAGGAAAAAAACATTATTCCCTGTAATTTTACTTTGCATTTCTTTTATTATATGTCAGGTGATAATTTAATCGTATGGTTAAAATAACTATTTGCATTTCATTTTCTATGATTTATCTGTCTGTATTTCTAACTTACTTCTTCCAAAAGTTTATTGGCTTTTTCTTCTTTTGTATAGAACTTCTTTGTATATTAGGAATATCTAATATAGATGGAAATGTTTTCTTCAGTACATAATTTTCTTTTTACTCTGACCATATATAATTCTGAACATATTTATTTATTCTGAATATATACATATTATCCTGAAAATAAAAATTATAAAATGCTGTGTTTAAATATGTTATGGGTTGAGATTGTTCTCCTCAGTTCTTGTCCCCACCAAAACAAAAAATTGGAAGGCAGAGACATAATAATGAAGCATAGTGAAAGTTTTATTTTATTTGAATGCACTTCAAGGGAGGAAAGGGCCAAGGCCAAGGCAGACAAAGGCCTGTATCTTTTAGGGAGGATCTATTTATCATGTTCCAGCTGGAAGGAGCCTCTTTGATTGACAGAGTGAGGTCATTTGATTGAAAGTTCTAATTACAAACCCATTCCTCTTGGTCTTTTCCCCAAATGCACACAGAAAAGCCCATCAGAGCAGCTGGTGGGCAGGAGATGGGGAGAAAAACTGCTATTTTATCTTAATGAGATTATAATGAGGTGTGGTTTGTGCAGCTCTTAGTTTTATTCAATTGTGTCTGCACTGTGGACTGGCTGGGACCAGTTTGGCCTGGTCCTAATAGACAAGAAAGTTATCTCCCTGCAAAGCCTTTGCTGTCTTCACATGGGACCCACTACCTGGGCAGATTTGGGGCAGTTTTTTCCTTGAAACTCATCTTCCCCTTCCCCATTGTGGGTAAAATTGTAACATTTCCAGAATGTCTCACCTGGCTTTAGTGTATTTGCATATTCTCAGGGATGGAGAGAAGTTCATCTCCATGTCAATGGGTAATTACCTGGGAAACCAAGGGCGTTTCTGAATCTGAGAGGTTAAGGGGAGGGGGCTGGCTTTCTTACTGGCTTCTTCCAGAGCATAGGAGAAAGACAACCCTGGACTGCAGTTTGTAAGCAATAAACAGGTTTTAAACTTTATTTCTCCCTTTGACTGATTTCACTTTTTAGAGGTATTTTACCCCAGGATTTCCTCTACCCAGACTTACACCCAGCTACTCATGTCTATCTTTGTACCTAACTATATATATATGGTTCCATGCCAAAATTTCCCTTTAAATTTTTGTTGCCCTATTTATCTGTATTTTCCCTTTATCTCCCCTGGATTTAGAATAGTCATTAGAAAAAATTTCCCCACCCCAGTTTATAGAGGAATTTGCCCATTTTTCTTATAATAGTTGTATGGTATCCTTCGTTCATTTGTGCATTTAAATCTCTATTCCATTTGGAATGTATAATGATATATTGTGTACACACTAGATTCAATTATATCTTTCTTTCATATGCCTGTTTAGTGAGGTTTCTTTCACTCACTGATTTGAGATGGCATCTTTATTGTTTAGTAAATTTGTATATGCAATTAGATAGCTTCCCAAATGTTCTATTCTCTTCCATTGATTTTTCTGAGTATGTGCCAATATTAATATTATAAGCTTTATAGGATAATGTAATATGAGAAGCTTAGAAAACCCCTCCTTGCATTGTGTTCTTGTTTTTACGAGAATTTTCCTGTTCATTTTTTCTTGCTTGTTCTTACAAACAGATTTTATATCTAGCTTCTGAAGAAAAACTGATAGCATTTTTAATTGGGATTTGTGTTAAATTTTTAAATGCAATAATTTCTAACAAATTTAAAGTGAATGATAGTGTAACTCAGGGTAAAGGAAATCCCATGGCAAAATACGTAGCTGAAACTGAAATCAGTCAAAGGCAGAAATAAAGTTTAAAACTTTTTATTTCTTACAGACAGCAGTCCGGGGCCATCTCTCTCCTTCTTTGGCAAAAGCAAGCAAAGCCTCCCCCCAACCTCTCAGGTTCAGATGAGCCCTGGTGACCCAGGTCATTACCCATTGATACAGAGATGAAGTACTTCTCTCCACCCCTTAGGAACACCTGTTGATATGGAGATGCACTAAAGCCAGGCGAGAGATTCTGGAAATACTGCAATTTCATCCACAGCAATAAAAAAAAAATTATTTGGCAAACTCCACATTAGTAATTGTCTCAGTCTAGAATTACCAATGATTGTTAAAATTAGTGGGGAAAATATGAGAAACAATTTTTACATAACGTTAAAAGAATTACTTCAAAAAAAGAAAAATTAGTGTATTGTTAAAGTGGAAAATCCTGTTTATGTTTTTATCCTCAAATTTTATTTTTTTGGAAATTATCAATATTTTATTCCACATGCATTTAGTAACACAGAAGTTTATAAAATTTTGTTTAAAATTGATACAATTCCAAATTCTTAAACACCCAACAGTATAAGCTTTACTAGGTAATTTATTATATAGCCATTTCATGAATTGTATACGGTTCTATTTTTAAATTCTATTGATAATTTTGCTATAGGTATTCTTTGTCTTAGACAGATTATGACAATATGTTGTTAACCAAAACATTTAGCTTAAAAATAATACATATAATATGTTAAAGAAAAAAAAATGGCACCAGGTAACATAAGCAAACAAAATTTAGTTTTATTCTGAAATTATTGCTGCAATAGGGGAGAAAGCAGAGACCAAGTCTGGATACCTAACTTTGCTGAGACAAAATGCAGAGTTTCTAAGAGTTGGAATGGGGAATCTTAGGGCCCCTATTGGCTTTCCTCTTTTACCAACACTTGCTAATCCTCAACCAGTTATTGCCTGCAGTTTGGAGTCTCTGTATGAACATGTTTATATTTGTGAGAGGAGAGTGAGGGCAAAGACAGCAACACTATCCATTTCCCAGTTTATAAAAGAGTACCCAAAGTGGCACACGGAGATAGGGCTCCAGTTTTCTGATACTTTCTAAGCAATCTCTCTTAAAAGTAATAAAGCCAAGTAATATCAAAATCAGAAGAATGAAGGTGCTCTATTCTAAATTCTGGTCCATAATTAGTAGCAATTACTTTATCTATGAATTTTTTCCTTCAAAGCTCTTTTGTGTTTTTCTTCTTTCCATGTCATCCTCGATGATCCATTGTGATTTTGAATGATATGCCACTGGAGATTTCTGGGCAGAAACTATTTGAATGCAGAAATCAGCAATGATCTTTTAAGTACAGAAAATAATGATTGTATTATTCTAGGAAGTCTTCATTAAAATCAAGCAAATTATTTGAATTGTTAATAGACAGACAACATGACCTTAATTAAACCATTTGCAATAATTCTTCCTAGGAACTACTCAGCTTTTTCATTGGCTTTTTTAAAACCACAGAGTAAAACTTCTACATGTTAAGTTTTTATTTTATGTCAGTGGTTAAATTTTTTTTTCACCCTGAAATGATGGTAGCAATCTTCAGTGCTCATAAGTGTAAATTTCACTTATTTGTGGCTCAGTAACTCTGGTTTCAGTTTCCTACCCAAGCTACAAAATCACTTTGAAGAGCACCATATAAGTAAATTAAGCCATCAAGTCATCAAACTGGGAATGTCACACCCAGGAGGGTACTTCAACACTTATAGCAGCTACTTTGGGGCTCCAACAGAAATTTCCCAGAGCTGAAAGTGTTCTCAGTCTAAGAGACTTCATGGAACATAAACCTTTACTTCAAAAATAAACTTTGTATTTTGAAAACAAAACACTTATTGTTTGTGTAAAAGGTCCTTGCGTTTTGTTAGGGAACAATTTAAGGACTCCAGGTTATAAAAATGCTGTGAGACAATGATTGCAAATGTAGCCTTTACTTTCAAAGAGCAGAACCAATTTGACCTATTGGTTTTAACACTGTGTTGCTTGGCTAGTTGCACAGAGCACCTACGTGGGCACAAAACTATTTCCATAACTCTTATTTTATATTTTTTCATGGATTTTTATTTCCTAGTGAATAGCTCTTCCTCTCACACATAAAGGAAAAATTACAGAAATGTGCCTATGTTCATGGAATATGTGAACTTTAAAACAGGAGTCTTTTGGTTACGGAAAACTGAAAAACCTGGACTGGATTGCTGAAGGAAGAACCAAGTGGCACTTGGAGGTCTTGGAGGGTGGAGGTTTATTTTACACTGGCAGGCTCAGAGGAGAGTGATCTCCAAAGGTCTGAGCCCTGAATACAGCAGGGCCATGCCTGTTATACATTTACCACAAAGGTAGGGAGCAGTCAGCATCCCGGAACCATTGCAGTGGGAGTTATTGGGTCGCTATAGGTGTATTCAGGATGCTAGTTATATTATAATCCATTTCCATAAAGGTTACCCAGATACCATATTATAAACTAATGGGCTTCTAAGACTATGACCAAAAAGCTGTCCCATACCACTGAGTCCTGGTGGGGGGCAGGAGGGGATATATTGTTGTATTGTTTCAATCCCAAGCACCCAAGCACCTTGTGATTCCTCTACATTCCTGAAGCCTTAACAGAAGGCTTTCTTGGCTTTCTTGGTTTCCCACCACACCTGCCAAGAGGGGGAGGGATTTGAGAACTTTCTGAGTATTTCCTCATCATTCCCCTCTCTGATGCCCCTTTAAACAATTTGTTTTAGCGGGCATCACTTTTGGTTATAACTGTTTTAAAATAAACTTGTAAATAGCACCTAAAAGTAATTTATTATATATAGGACTGCCAGATTTCACAATGTACACAGTGTATTCAATATTAAGAATATACCTTAAGTTTCCTATAACCTTTTATAATAATGTTACAGATTGAGTTTCTTTGGTTCCTCCATTCTTGTCCCTGGTGAAACAAAGAATTGAAAGCCAGAGAAAAAATATTGAAGCGGAGTGGAGGTTTTACTTGAATACACTCCAAGGGAGGATCGAGCCAGAGTCAAGGTAGACAAAGGTTCCAAACTTTTTTTCTATTTATCACCACCTAGATGGGAGGTACTTCTTTTGATTGACAGGGTGAGGTCATTTGATTGACAGTTCTAGTTATACACCCATTCCTCTTGTTGCAGATGTCTTTTCCCAGAATGCACACAGAAAATCTCACGGGGGGTGGGAAGTTGGAGCAAAACTGCAATTTTATTTTAATGAGATTATGAGGAGGTGTGGTTTAGGCAGTTCCTAGTTTTTTCTATTGTGCCTGTGTTGGGACCTCAAAGGCTTTGTTGTCTTCAGCAGTTTTTTCCCAGAACCTAACTTTCCCTTCCTCAGCTGCTCATGCTTTCTATCTAACATTCAGAAGCAACTTGCCTTCAAATGATGGTTACAGATGATTTCTAATGTTTCTGTTAATATTTGTACAACCTAAATTATTACAGTCTAACGTAATATTTTTAAAGTTGTGCAGGTCCTATGTAAAGACTTTGTGTATGTATTCCTCCAATCGTCAGAGTAGTGGACTAAACTGTATAGATACCAATATTCTGAGCTTATGTTAACTTTTTAGCAATGCTTGAGAGCACATTTTAAATAATGTTTCCACAGACTCCTAGCTTTATTTTCTAAAGCATTAACATAGGAATGATATATAAATTGTTGAGAATGAATAATAAATATACATATGTTTATATACATGTGTATAGGTATATATATGTATTATGTGAATAATAAATATACGTGCATACATATATTATCACAGTAGAAACAGAAATGTTGATCCTGTCTTACTCTATTAACTGAATAATCACTACTGGACATTGACTTTTTGGTGAACTTTATAGTGCAAAGCTATTGTTAACTTCACATTTGTAGACTATGCTATCTTCACAAGTCTTTTTAATATACATATCTAACATGATCAATTCCTGGAAATGGAGCAGGAAAAGACAAAAGGTAAAATAATGAGGGGAGGGTTCTTGATTCTGGGGTAGTATTTGCTTTCTGAGGGAGCTCCCAGCTATAACCTTGAGAAATGTATGATGTTGAAGCTAATGTACTGGATCAAGTTAAACAGGTAAGGTGGTCTTTATTTAAAAATCTTTTCCCAGCATTATTAAGGTATAACTGACAGATGACATTGTATATATTTAAAGTGTACAAAGTGATGACTTGATATATGTATACATTGTGGACCGCACATCACAGTCAAATCAATGAACATATTTACCATCTCACATAGTCAAAATAGAAAACACAGACTTAAAACAGGAAACATTTTGATTCTTAGGACTTATCCAGATGAAACTATAATGATATAACATGTTTTTTAGTGGGGTTTCTATGAAAATCAGGACAGAATGATATTTTTACATGTTATTTACCTATGTACTCAAAACAGGATTATAAAGGTGGGCAGAAGATTGTTTATTATTACTCCAAGAAAAAAACAATGGCAATGTGCTAGTGCATTATATTGTCCTATATTATTTCTAAACTAAGGAGGAGAAAGGATCCAGGACTTCAAAGGGAAGGAACACAAGTCACTGGAAGATGAATACGCGTAAATGTTTCATAAACAAATGTCTGCTGGGCCTCACAGAAGCAATGGGACAGAGGAATTTTCACAGGCTTTGCCACTTTCCTCCCTGTCTCTGACCCCTATGTCATATTTTAATGTGGTATGTATGGTGATAACTCCCTTCCTGGAGCAGGTCCTTTCACTAAACTCTTTCAGTCAGTGAAGGGAAAGGTCAAAGTGACTTTCTGAGTCTTTTGGCCTTGATTGTTTTCAGGTCCGCATAATCTGCATCCCAAAGTGGCACATCTTGGGGCGGCCTGCCCCTACAGCAACGTGGATAAGCTATTTAGGGGAAAATGACTTTGTTAAATGGATAATTTCCTCTTTAAAAATAAAAATAATTAAGTAAATAAAAAGCTTTATCATCTCACGTTATGTAGGGCTTATTTTTAAATAGCTTCTTTATTTTTGAACTGTTTTGTCTTCGTTAAGCTAACAAAAAAAATTATTGAAATATAGTTGATATATAATATTGTATTGGTTCCAGATGTACAAATAGTTATAATAGTGATTTAACAATTATATACATTACGAGGTGCTCACTGTGTTGTGTAGTTAGCATTTGTCACCATACAAAGATATTACAATATTATGAACTATAGTCCCTATGCTGTACTTCCATCCCGGTGACTAATTTATTGTGTAATTTGAAGTTTGTACCACTTTAACCCCTTCACCTATTTCACCCCTTCCTCCTTCCTCTCTTATGGCAACAACCAGTTTCTTCTCTGTTTTTATGAGTCTATTTCTGTTCTCTTTGTTTGTTTTTTAGATTTCACATGTAAGTGAAATCTTACAGTTTTTGTCTTTCTTTGCCTGGCTTATTTCATGTAGCATAATACCCTCTAGGTCCATCCACAGTTGCAAGTGGCAATTCGTTCTTTCTTATGGCTAAGAAATATTCCACTGAATATATGTACCGTGTCTTCTTTATCCATTCACCTATGAATAGACACTTAGTTTGCTTCCATATCTTGGCTATTGCAAATAATGCTGCAATAAACATTGGCATGCATTTATCTCTTAAACCTAGTGACTTCTTTGGGAGGGTAAATTCCCAGAACTGGAATTGCTAGGCATATGGCATTTCTATTTTTAGGTTTTTGAGGAACATCCATACTTTCCACAGTGTAAGCTAAGAATTTTTGGTTGGGCCTCCACCAGCTTCCAAGAAATAAGATCTGAATAAAGGTAAGAAGTGGAAATATGATATACTAAAGCTACCTTCCGGAGAATGTATATATAAAAATGACAAATACTCTACTTGCCACTGAAATGACAACAAAGAAAGCCAATACTTCATAGTAGCTGATCCCTGAATACCAAGCAGTGAGACAAACAGGTCCTAAAGCCATATTATAAGCCAGAGGTTTTTTGCTAAGCAAGAAGTATATACCTTGTTTTAATTGTAGTTATTGGTTACCAACAACAGAAATTTACTCTGGTCACTCTAAATAAATCAAAGATGTGTTCTGGAAGGGTGCTGGGTAGCTCTGCAGAATGGAAGAACAGGGCCTGAGTCAGCACTTTGCAGGAAGAGGCGTTCCACTGGAAGAGCCTAGACATCAACATCAGCACCAGCAAGCGTTCTAATGGCCCTGATTCTTTAGCTCGTCTCTGTGCATCCAGGCCTGGACCATGGATGAGAGATTTCACATGACTATACCCTAGGCAGATCCACGCTCTGGTTTCTTGTCTGTGCTAGTGGGACAGGACACTATCTACCATCGTAAACACGTTAACAATGGATTCCATAAGTAGAAGAGCATCTTATATCCCACGAGCCACCACTGTCCCTCTTGCCTCTGACAAGTGACTACATTCCACTCCATATGCTAGAAGTATGGGGTAGCATTGATATAATTACATATATTACTTTTTTTGACATTTCAAGATATGTTAATCTATATATCATTATGATATGTCACCAAGGAGAGTTATATTATTTTCACTGATTTTAGCTGTGTTCATCTGGCATGTTAGAGTTTATGCCTAACTGGAAGAAGGGGCCCTAGGTTCTAAATCTAGCTTTGGTTATAATTGTTACAACTCTGCCAAACTACTGACCTCAATTTTTCTCCTTTATAAAAGGAAGAGTATAAACACTTGATCTTGAATGCTGCTCAGGCCATCTTCAATGCTGGCTCTGTAGAAATAAAATTAAAATCCTCCTGAAAGTTGAGACTGTAACAAAGCCAGACTCTGACTTGACTATCTACTAACAGAGGATGGAGATTAAGAATTAAAGGTACTCTTAAGAAGTTACCTGCTAGTGATCACATTAGTGATTATAAAACCTGGGGATGGATGGGGTGGGCCGACAAAAGGCAGCAGGGCAAAAAAAAAAACAGTCACGTTAAAGGGAATTGGGGAATTGGATTTAATAAAAAAAAGTAAGCGGCCCTGAGCATCTGGGAAAGTGGGAGGCCGGCCGCCCGCGCACGCGCAGTTCACCCCCGGGGCTGGCTTGAGGCGCCGGTCCCTGCACACCTGTGCGCTTGAGGCGTGTGCACCTGTGGGCTTGAGGCGTGTGCACCTGCTGGCGCCCAGGAAACCTGCCACCCCGCACTGTGAGTCTGAGTGGGGAACGCGGTGAGGCGGCCTGCTAGGTGTTCTGAGCCAGACTTCTTCCTAACAAGTCTGGGACCAGCCGCTTCTGGCCCGGGGGCACCCAGGCGTTTTTCTTCCCAGCACTCGGCCGACGGCAGTGGTGGAACTCCCAAAGGAAAAAAAATATATGGGTAAGTGGAAAAATATATAAAAATTATGAAATATTGTCATTTAACACATGCAGAAAACCAAAAACTCAGGGGAAACGTGGTTCTTTAAAAAGGGGGGTAAAATTACACTGATTCCATTAGAGGTTTGGTAACTGATCTTATAATGAAGTGATTCTCTCGTCGACTTTCATGGTTCAGGTCATCATTTACATACCTGGAGCAGAATAATGTTTTTTAATGTATAAAGTTATATGTTTTTTCTTCTTTATTTTGCTCCTCACGCTGCGTGTACTTCCTCAAAGGAGAGATGTGGTAGGCAGATGGCAAAAATGCCTGTGAGTCTTTAGTTTTTCTGTTTAAGAGCTTTGGGGAGACTTAGTATCTTCAGTATATGCAGAAAGGTCTGGGAGAACAAGTGAGAAGAGACTGGTGTTTCTCTCCAACTAGGGGAAAAAAATCTGCTCAGGTAGAGGGAGTAAAGAAAATATAAGGAGAGGTCGGCTGGGGGGTGCCTGCTAATGAGAGGTCAGAAGACCTCCCACACCTTGAGACCATGAGTGGTGTGACCCGGAAAGAACGTGTCTACTTGATCCCACCAGTCAGATGGGCCATGGACACTTCTGCAAAGATTCCTGCACACCAGAATGTTGCAGAAGCAGCCAAGTGCACCCCCTGCCAGCCCAAAATGGCACTAGAGTAGCAGAGGGAGCTTCCGAATCTAAAGTGACCATGTGAATTGAAGGGGGCATGTGAATGTGGAGCCCACAAGGAAGGAACTTCAGCTTGCTCCCTGTATTTCCCCAGCCCCTAGAACACGTCGAGCACATCATTATATTTCAGTTAATATTTGTTGCACAATAAACAAATGAGTAAAGGTGGATGAGAACTAAATAAGTCTTACGGGAACCCAGTGGAAAAAAGGCCAGGCAGGAAGACGTGACAGTGCATTCCTTCAGGCACATATTCTTGAGGGCTAGCTGCTCCCATCATCTGGCATCCTCCTCTGATTCGATGTCCTAGCACTGCCTACTCCGCAAGGACTTCAGGTATAACCTCAAAGAAACTGGTGAGATGTGTGATGGAGATAAAGTTCTTGCCAACTTTCCAGAATGGGATTTCCTACTAGAAAGTAGCTCATTTACTTCTCAACAGTTATTATTGAGCCCTTATTATGTTCTAGGCACTGAGGATGTATCAATAAACTGGAGATACAGAAACAAAAAGTTACCATTTCTTGCGCATAACTAGTGTTTTTAATCCTTACTAAGTCAGGTACTATTAAATGTATTATGAATAATTATTCAAGAAAACCCTTAAGTAGATGGTATAATATGTGCATGACAGATGAGTCAACTGAAGTACAGAAGAGTATTATGTGCAAAGCCATAAAAGTAGAGAGGGTAGACTCATGATTTTAACTTAAGCCATCTGAGTCCAAATCCATGCTCATAGCTATAAGTTTGTCAACTGAAAGTTTTATTTTCTACATTGAGGAGTCATCACTACATCCGCAGCTAGGACCTCTCTGTGGGGCTTCACATTCCTACACCAAAATGCTTACTGGCTATCTCCCATGGGATGTTCCCAGGTATCTGAAACTCAATTCACATAATCAGAATTGAACGCAAAACCTCTTTTCCAGTTTTGCCTTGGTTTACTATCTGAGGGATAGGTATCCCTCTCAAACTTTTGGCTACACCACACATCAGCTTTCCTTCCTTCTTCTCTCTCACTTTTCCACAGGCCTGGCTTCTGATCAAACACCAGATCCTATTGCTTCTCTCGTCTTAATACTTAGTAAGGCTCTTGCTATCAAGCCGCTCTCACCTCTTGTTTGTGTTATTTTAATATCCTCTGGGCTCCTTCCTCCAGCCCAGACTTCTGCATTACATTCCCTATAATCCAGCCAGCCAGACTTTCATGAAATGAAATCTGACCATTCCACACCCATGTCACCATGGCTTAAAGATGAAGTAATGATATGGGCCCAGTGTACTGTGTACTGTCCAAGCTTCACCTCTCACTCTTTTCCCCTTCAGTCCTACTGAGCTAATCAGAATCCATCAGATGCACCCTTGGCATCTTTGCAAATAATTTAACTCATTGAAAAAAATCCTCCATCAATCATTCATCAGAGTAAAGGCAATTTATTGTTATAGTCTCAGTGTAGATATCATTTCCTGTGAGAAGTCTTTCCTAACCTCCCCAAAGTAGGTTAGTTGCCCTTTGTGTGCTTATTATTGTTTACTCCTTTGTCTTCTTCTCCAGACCACACTTTCCTTGGGGGCTGGGACTATCGATATCCTGGTAACTGCATCCTTATTTCCCAGCACAATGCCTGCTGCATAGGAGGAGTGCAATAAAAAAAAAAAAAGCTGTTGAGTGAATGAAAAAATAATTACATTAATTCATTCCTGCTGAAGAGGGAGTAAGCAATAAAACAATCCAAATATGGGAGAGAAAATATTTTTAAAGCAAAATTTGGCAAAAGAGGACTGTGAAATTAAAACAAGGATGGGATCATAAATCTTACTCTAACTGGATCAGATTAAGCATTTTCACTTTCCATCAGCTGAAATGCAGAGCAGCAGCTGCAACTGTCTTTTCCTTGAGATCCAAAAATAAGAAGTTTTCACTGCATTAATTCACTGCACTAGTGGTTATTAATAATTGGGAATATCAGCTTTTAAAAGAGCAAACTAGGTTGATCAGATTAAAACACTCATGAATAAGACCTGAAAGAACAGAATAGCCCAATTCAAAATATTCCTTAGAGTGATTCTGGTCAGCAAGGGACTTAAATCTCAGGCTAAGCTGATTAGATCTGAGTAGTTTATGCTGAAGGGGAAGTACTAGGTAAGAAAAGAAAAGGAGACCTCATCTTCCTTTAGGATAATAGGCATCTTATCATGGTTTTGAAACTTTCTAGTCCCTGAATTTAGATCTAAGTCAATTTATCTCCTTCATATTTAAGTTGGGAATAACAATATCTCTTCTGTCAGTTTGCCTGGAGTGTTGTGAGGCTCAAATGAGAGCAAGATAGAGACTTCTTACTAAAGTCCAAGGCACGCCAATGATATGATAACTTGGTTTCTCCTATTTGAAGACTGGTAAAGTGAAGGCTGACACAGTGGCTCTCAGTGGGTGTGGCACCGCCCTGTAGTCTGTCTTAGAGATCTGTGTGTCAGTTTTAGTTGGCAATATGGGAGGAACTTCTGAAGTTAAATGTGCAGTGGATAGTATTGCCCTACAGTGAGCAGAGAAATCCTTCATAATAAAGAATTTTCTAGCCTATGATAAGAAATAATGAAACATTCTCCAGCCTAGGAAAAAACTCTGTAATACTTGAAACAAGTAGAAAAATCTCTTTACGATTATTAGAAGCTAAAACAAAGGCCTCTTCAAATGTTTGTTCCCAGCACAAGGATGCCTGACTATGGGGCTAAGTAAGGCCAAAGTCTAGCCAAGCCATGGGCCCTGGGTGAGGACTGCATTTGGAAGGAAGGGTTTCTTTTAAAAATTAATTCAAAGGTACCTGTGGAGTCTAACTCACTGTCTATTCAATTAATATTTTTGCACTGTTTTAATATAAATTGAATTGTCAGAAAGGCAACTACCAAGTAAAACTAGAGAATATTGTACTTTGGTTTTTGGAAAACTTAACAAGCTTTTTTCACCATTTAAAAAAATCATGTTCCAGTGGCAATCCTCATCACAATATTTGAGATACCAAAACCTGTTTGTCAGCCTATCTATCATCCATCCATCCATTTATCTATCTATATCTATCTATCTATCTATCTATCATCTATCTATCATTTATCTATTATGTGTATATATACATACACACCCAATTGTACATAATTTCTGATACTCAGTGGTTAGCCAATACATTTTTTCTTATTTCTTCCTTTACAATCCCAAATATTTATTCAAATAACAAAAAGACAAAGGCTTTCCCACCTGATTGCTTTTAGCTAAAAATAATTCGCTGTTCTGCCAAAGAGGTGAAATACATTTCAGATAGTACTGGGGCTGCGAGTGGCTGTGAGGGAAGTCAGTACTGTAACAAATGCTGGGCCAGAGCTTTGGAAAGAACGTTAACATATGCCCAGAGCTAAACTTTCCATGTATATTATTTAAGGGTTGATTATTTTTTCACTAGGATGCTGCTGGTCTAGAGAACGTGACTTGGCTTTTGCATTTTGGGAGAAAAGATATTTATTCTGAAAGATCACTAAAAAGAATTTTATGAGGCAGCCTTTAAGTAACTACAAAGTCCTATTTTATGACATTTAATCTTTTTAGAATAGTTTAAAACATTGGGAAAAGAAGATTAGCAGTGACATGAATAAAATACATCTCAAATGCCTCTCTATAACATAGCTGAAAAAATTCCAGATAAATAAGGAGTTAAAGAAAATTGCTAATGAGTAAAAGAAGAAATAATGTTTGCATTATATTGGTTAAGTCAACCCTTCTACTTCTAATCTGGGACATAAATTACACACCTTTACCAGGAGGCACTCACAGACTAGTGGAGGAATCGTGTGTTTATGTAGAACATTGTGGTATATTACCATGTAGGACATACTGTAATCATATATATATATGGGTGTCTAAATTCACCCAGAGAAGTCAGAGAAGAAATGAAATTTCAAATGAGTTCTAAAGGTGGTATAGGAGATTTTTGGAGAGAGAAAGGTTAGGAAGACTTCCTCAGTGTAGCAAAGAATATAGGAAAATACTTGGAATCATGGCAAAGTTATCACAGAGATTCACATGTCCGGTTGACAGTGCACTCTGATAATACTCACAGTTGACTATTACCTGCAATCACTGTCATTTACCACGTTCTCTCTGTGCTGTGTACGGGGAGACTAAAGGCGAAAGCCATACCTCCCAGAAAGAAAAGGTGAAAGAGAAATAAACTTTACTGAAGAAACTCAAAAGCAGAGGATTAGCAAGGTGATACATGTAGTCCCCTGACCTGGCGTCGTCTGGCAGAGAGGCATACTGAGGCCATGCTGTGCTGGATGCCCTCTGGGTTAGGCTCCAGGAAGAGGCCCCTGGCATCCTGCTTCTCAATCTTTTAGAGGATGAGCTTACACAAAGCCCTGTGTGTCTGAGATGGGGTGGGGTGTGGCCAGCCTGGGCTGATAGGGCACCTGCTGGTCCAGTGTAGAAAGATGGTGAACCACCCTCCCTGTCAGGGAGAAGCTAAGCCATGAATTCCAGTTAGGTTGCTGCCGGGCCATCTTGAGAGAGCCAAAACCAGACACCCATTATTTCATTTAATGATTATAACAGCCAATTCAAAACTAAGAAAAAGATTCAAGTTCCAGCTCTGCCATTTGTCACTTTCAACAGTTTATTAAACCTAAGTCTCAGTTTTTCTTATCCATGGGATAGGAATGCTACTATATTATCACAGCATTGGTTTGATTATATTATATTATTAGATTACTAGTATTGAAATAAATATCAATATTAAGATTTGATGTATTCTTTGTTACTTATGTCTCCATCCTCCTCCCAGGGTTATACTGTACTTATGCATTTATCTTTTACTAGTGAGAAGTACCAGTAAGCTTCATGATGAGTGTGGCAAAAGGTATTTAATCATAATACAGGGATTTGGGGAGGATAAGGAAGAGGATATTTCTGTGTTTTGTTCTGTCTTCAAAGAAGAACCAAGGAAAGAATTAAAAAAGAATGTGATGACAGAGTACTGAATTTTCCTAACCTCCAAGATGTGCAAAGCAAACTGACATGTGTAGAACATTAGAGGACTTTGAACTACCAAGGCTGCAGCACAAGCAAAATAATCAGGCTGTGATTTTAGAGGGACTGTTAATGTTCAACAGAAAACCTGGCAGATGCTGAAGAGTAATGATGTACAGATCCCTAAAGCTTGTGGTGGAAAATAGAGCAATAGTGTTAGAGACTGAGATAAAAACCCCTGTGTCTGTACAGGGTGGTAAGCAGTGTGGCTGCATATTTTCAAGGATTTGAATTCTGGAGGATTTTCATTACAAACTGCAGACTTAGTACTTCTTAGGACTTTCTGTTTGTTTTTGTTTTTCCAGTTAGTTAAACCTCTTTCTTTAAACTTGGGTAGAGTGATTCCAAGAAGCAAAATTAGGGCTGGAAAATATTTTCCTTCCAATCAGGAGAGAAGGTGGATGACATATAATGCAAAACAGCTTGAAGAGTTACCAGAGTTCCCTGTGGGAGTTTAATTTCTTGTCTAAGTCTAAACCATATGATGTTCTGCCACAAAGTAGGAAAGAAAAGTGTCTCTGGAAATTCGGTTAGACTTCTAGGTAGGATTGAGCTATCATTAGATGAAACTGATCAAAGTTCACAAAACAGAGAAATTAGGCTCATCTTTATGAGTTCACTCTATTATGCCCAAAAAAAGTGCATGCACTTTACATCGCTTTTACTTTAGTTCACACATAGGGAAATGTAGCAGCAATAAAGTGTTAAAAATGCAGCTTCAGAAACTGCATTGTGAATGTGGTGAAGTTTTATGTTATTTATGGCTGCAAGTATAAAGAAAAATTCTTGAGGTCAAGACAGTTTATATAATTGCTTTTTCTTCTCTGTTGTCATAAAAGGAAAACTTCATAATTATGTGGTAGTGTTTACTAGGCATTTCTAATTTGGTCATTCTCTTTGCTTTTGCTCTTTCTTGCATTTTTGCCTCTTCTTTCAGAACCTAACCATTGCAGATATCATCTGAGCAAAGAACCCCCTGAGACTATGTGCACCCTGCCCACTTTGCCAGGCAGTCAAATGGTATTCTGGAGCCAAGTTGCTTCAATATTAATTTATGAGAATAATGACAATAATAAAAAAGTAATGTACATTAAAATTATCATAGGGAAAATAGTTACAAAAAATAATATATTCAAACATATACATACATATATTTTAATTTTGCTTACTTTAAAATTTGAGAAGCTCTATATTTTTTTCAAACATTTTGAAGGCTTTAATTTAGTCTGAGCATTTTTCTATGACACTAAATGTTTTATCAAAGTAATAGAATTTCATTAATTTATTTAGAAAAATAATACGTCTTAAAGGAGAACACTTGGGAACTAATATTGTAAATTAAAAGCCCATACAACACCTCAGTCCTGCCGTACAGACATGAAAACAAAATGGGTACATGTCTGGCTTGTCTATCTTCAGTCATTCATATGTGTGGCTATATAGGTATGTTGATATATAGATATGCACATATTTTATATTTCAAAAATGAGATCATCCAGTAATATTCATATTTTCACTAAACAATATATTATGGCCTATATCTTATGATTTTTCCTTCTAGTTCTTGATTTTAAATTATGTCTCTGTATATCACATAATTTAGTTTATTAAAACAAACATCTGTTAGACATTTTCTATTTCTTGTTACTTTAAGTGAAACAGTAACTAATATCCCTATATGTATCTATGTACATGTCTATATTTGTCCCATCTTTGATTATTTTACAGTACATTTCTGAAGTAATTACTTTAATCAATACATTCATAAAATTTGTGATATCTGAGAGAACAAGTGTCCTCAACTCAGTTTTCTCTCTACTGGTGTCATGGCAATTCTGCCATTTGGCACTTTTCACATGATGTTGAATTGGCTTATCAACTTCCATGAAATCTTCTGATGGGTTCTAATGGGAATTACATTAAACTTGGAGAGACTAAGTATCTTTATTATATTGAGTCTTTCTAAACACTGCCATGGTAAATCTTTCCATTAGTTTTGCATGTTTCTGTGTGTTACTTTATTGAAGTATAGTTGATACATAATATTATATTGGCTTCAGGTGTACAACATAGTGACCTGACAGTTATCTACATTTTTAAATGCTCACCACAATAAGTAGTTAACATACAAAGATATTACAAGATTATTGACTATATTTTCTATGCTATACTTTTGTCAACATAACTAATTTATATTGTAATTGGAATTTTATGCCTCTTTATCCCCTTCACCTATTTCACCCATCCCCCTCAATCTTCTCCTATGGCAACCATCAGTTTCTTCTCTGTGTCTATGAGTCTATTTCTGTTTTGCTAATTTTTTTATTTTTTAGATTCCACATATAAAGTGAAATGGTATTTGTCTTCCTCTGCCTGGCTTATTCCACTGAGCATAATACCCTCTAGGTCCACCTGCAGTTGCAAATGGCAAGATGTCATTCATTTTTATGGCTGAGTAATATTCCATTTTATATATGTACTACATTTTATCCATTCATCTAGATGGACACTTATGTTGCTTCTGTATCTTGGCTTTAATAAATAATGCTGCCATAAACAATAGTGCATATATATTTTCAAACCAGTAATTTTATTTTCTTTGGGTAAATTCCCCGAAGTGGAATTGCTGGGTAGAAAGTACTTATATTTTTAGTTTTTTGAGAAACCTGCATACACTGCTTTCCATTGTGGCTGCACCAGTTTTTAATCCCATCGGCAGTGTAGGAGGGTTCCTTTTTCTCCACATCTTCATCAACAATTGTTATTTCTTGTCTTTTCGGTAACAGCCATTCTGAGTGGTGTGAGGTGGTGGTTTGTTTTTTTGGGGGGTTGAGTCATTCTTTATATATTTTGGATATTAGCCTCTTATGAGATATATCATTTGCAAATCTAATCTCCCATATAGTAGGCTCCATTTCTGTTTTGTTGATTTCCTTGGCGGTGCAGAAGTTTTTTGTTTGATGTAGCCCTGCTTGTTTATTTTTGCTTTTGTTTTCCTTCCCTGGGGAGATGTATCCAGAAAAAAAATTATTAATGTTGATGTTGAAGAGTTTACTACTTGTTTTCTTCTAGGAGTTCTATGGTTTCAGGTCTTACGTTTAGGTCTTTAGTGCATTTCAAGTTTATTTTTGTGTATGATGTAAGATAGTAATCCAGTTTCATTCTTTAGCATGTAGCTATCCAGTTTTTCCAACAGTTTGTTGGAGAGACTGTCTTTTCCCCACTCTGTATTTTTCCCTTCTTTGTCATATATTAATTCACCATGTAAGCATGAGTTTATTTCTGGGCTTTCTATTCTGTTCTGTCTTATGTTAGTTTTACCTTTTTAAATTTTTCAGTAAAGTTGAATAACTTTTCCATGTAGGTCTTGTATGTATTTTCTCATATTTATTCCAACATTACTTATAAATCTTATAACTATTAATATTTTATAATAATTGATAAATAGAAGATTTTCTGAATTTTATTATTCATTCTAGAAATTCATATGCATACTTTTAAATTGTGTAGATCATATAATTTGCTATTAAATGAATTTGATTTCTCTTTTTTAAATTTTTATTTATTTATTTATTCATTTTATAATTTATTTTGGTATCATTAATCTAAAATTACATGTGCAATGCTATGGTTATTAAACTACTCCCTTCATCAGGTCCTCCCCACCAACTTCATTACAGTCACTGTCCATCAGCATAGTGAAATGCTATAGACTCACTACTTGTCTTCTCTGAGTTGTACAGCCCTTCTGGTGCCCCCAACATTACATCTGCTAATCGTAATGCCCCTTTTTCCCCCTTATCCCTCCCTTCCCACCCATCTTCCCCAGTCCCTATCCCTTTGGTAACTATTAGTCCGTTCTTGGGTTCTGTGAGTCTCCTGCTGTTTTGTTCCTTCAGTTTTTTTCTTTGTTCTTTTACTCCACATATGAGTGAAATCATTTGATACTTGTCTTTTTCAGCTTGGCATATTTCACTGAGCATAATACCCTCTAGCTCCATCCATGTTGTTGCAAATAGTAGGATTTGTTTTCTTCTTATGGATGAATAATATTCCATTGTGTATATGTACCACCTCTTCTTTATCCATTCATCTACTGATGGACACTTAGGTTGCTTCCATTTCTTGGCTATTGTAAATAGTGCTGCATAAACATAGGGGTGCATCTGTCTTTTTCAAATTGGGCTGCTACATTCTTAGGGTAAATTCCTAGGAGTGGAATTCCTGGGTCAAATGGTATTTCTATTTTGAGTTTTTTGAGGAACCTCCATACTGCTTTCCACAATGGTTGAACTAATTTGCAGTCCCACCAGCAGTGTAGGAGGGTTCCCTTTTCTCCACATCCTCGCCAACATTTGTTGTTGTTTGTGTTTTGGATGTTGGCCATCCTCACTGGTGTGAGGTGATATCTCATTGTGGTTTTAATCTGCATTTCTCTGATGATTAGCGATGTGGAGCATCTTTTCATGTGCCTGTTGGTCATCTGAATTTCTTCTTTGGAGAAGTGTCTATTCATGTCCTCTGCCCATTTCTTAATTAGATTATTTCCTTTTTGTTTGTTGAGGTGCTTGAGTTCTTTATATATTTTGGATGTCAACCCCTAATCAGATACGTCATTTATGAATATATTCTCCCATACTGTAGGATCTCTTTTTGTTCTACTGACGGTGTCCTTTGCTGTACAGAAGTTTTCAGCTTGATATAGTCCCACTTGTTCATTTTGCGTTTGTTTCTCTTGCCCAGGGACATATGTTCATGAAGAAGTCGCTCATGTTTATGTCCAAGAGATTTTTGCCTATATTTTTTTCTAAGAGTTTTATGGTTTCATGATTTACATTCAGGTCTTTGATCCATTTGAGTTTACTTTTGTATATGGGGTTAGACAGTAGTCCAGTTTCATTCTCTTACATGTAGCTGTCCAGTTTTTCCAACACCAGCTGCTGAAGAGGCTGTCATCTCCCCATTGTATATCCAAGGCTCCTTTATCAAATATTAAATGACCATATATGTTTGGGTTAATGTTTGGATTTTCTATTCTGTTCCACTGGTCTTTGGGTCTGTTTTTGTGCCAGTACGAAATTGTCTTGATTACTGTGGCTTTGTAGTACAGCTTGAAATCAGGAAGCGTAATTCTCCCTGTTTTATTCCTCCTTCTCAGGATTGCTTTGGCTATTCGGGGTCTTATGTGGTTCCATATGAATTTTAGAATTATTTGTTCCAGTTCATTGAAGAAAGCTGGTGGTATTTTGATAGGGATTCCATTGAATCTGTAGATTGCTTTAAGTAGTATAGCCATTTTGACAATATTTATTCTACCTAGCCAAGAGCATGGGATGAATTTCCATTTGTTAGTGTCCTCTTTAATTTCTCTTAGGAGTGTCTTGTAGTTTTCAGAGTATAATTCTTTCACTTCCTTCATTAGGTTTATTCCTAGGTATTTTATTCTTTTTGATGCAATTGTGAATGGAATTGTTTTTCTGATTTCTCTTTCTGTTAGTTCACTGTTAGTGTATAGGAAAGCAACAGATTTCTGTGTGTTAATTTTGTATCCTGCAACTTTGCTGAATTCAGATATTAGTTCTAGTACTTTTGGAGTGGAGTCTTTAGGGTTTTTTATGTACAATTTCATGTCATCTGCAAATAGTGACAATTTGACTTCTTCTTTACCAATCTGGATGCCTTGTATGTCTTTGTTTTTTCTGATTGCTGTGGCTAGGACCTCCAGTATTCTGTTGAATAACAGTGGAGAGAGTGGGCATCCCTGTCCTGTTCCCGATCTTAGATGAAAAGCTTTCAGCTTCTCGCCATTAAGTATGATGTTAGCTGTGGGTTTGTCATAATGGCCTTTATGATGTTAAGGTACTTGCCCTCTGTGCCCTTTTGTTGAGAGTTTTTATCATGAATGGATGTTGAATTTTGTCAAGTGCTTTTTCAGCACCTATGGAGATGATCATGTGGTTTTTGTTCTTCTTTTTGTTGATGTGGTGGATGATGTTGATGGATTTTCGAATGTTGTACCATACTTGCATCCGTGATATGAATCCCACTTGACCATGGTGTATGATCCTCTTGATGTGCTTTTAAATTCGGTTTGCTAATATTTTGTTGAGTATTTTTGCATCTACATTCATCAGGGATATTGGTCTGTAATTTTCTTTTTTGGTGAGGTCTTCGCCCGGTTTTGGTATTAGAGTGATGCTGGCTTCATAGAATGAGTTTGGAAGTATTCCCTCTTCTTCTATTTTTTGGAAAATTTTAAGGAGAATGGGTGTTATTTCTTCTCTATATGTGTGGTAGAATTCAGAAGTGAATCTGTCTGGTCCGGGGGTTTTGTTCTTGGGTAGTTTTTTGATTACTGCTTTAATTTCGTTGCTGGTGATTGGTCTGTTTAGTTTTTCTGTTTCTTGTTTGGTCAGTCTTGGAAGGTTGTATTTTTCTAAGAAGTTGTCCATTTCTTCTAGGTTTTCCAGCTTGTTAGCATATAGATTCTCATAATATTCTCTTATAATTGTTTGTATTTCTGTGGGGTCTGTCGTGATTTTTCCTTTCTCATTTCTGATTCTGTTTATGTGTGTAGATTATCTTTTTCTCTTAATGACTCTGGCTCAGGGTTTATCTATTTTGTTTATTTTTTAAAGAACCAACTCTTGGTTTTATTGATTTTTTTCTAATGTTTTATTCTTCTCATTTTTTTTATTTCTTCTCTGATCTTTATTATGTCCCTCCTTCTGGTGACTTTGAGCCTCATTTGTTCTTCTTTTTCCAATTTCAGTAATTGTGTCTTAGGCTATTCATTGGGTAATGTTCTTCCTTCTTAAGTAGGCCTGGATTGCAATATACTTTCCTCTTAGAACTGCCTTTGCTGCGTCCCACAGAAGTTGTGGCTTTGTGTTGTTGTTGTCATTAGTTTCCATATATTCTTTGATTTCTGTTTTGATTTGGTCATTAAACCATTGATTAATTAGGAGAATGTTGTTAAGTCTCCATGTATTTTTGAGCCTTTTTGTTTTCTTTCTAAAATTTATCTCTAGTTTTATACCTTTGTGATCTGAGAAGTTGGCTGTTAGAATTTCAATATTTTTGAAATTACTGAGGTTCTTTTTGTGGCCTAGTATGTGGTCTCTTCTGGAAAATGTTCCATGTGCACTTCAGAAGAATGTGTATCCTCTGCTTTTGGGTGTAGAGTTCTGTAGATGTCTGTTAGGTCCATCTGTTCTAGTGTGTTGTTCAGTGCCTCTGTGTCTTTACTTATTTTCTATCTGGTTGATCTGTCCTTTGGAGTGAGTGGTGTGTTAAAGTCTCCTAAAATGAATGCATTGCTGTCTATTTCGTCCTTTAATTCTGTTAGTATTTGTTTCACATATGCCGGTGCTCCTGTGTTGGGTGCATATATATTTATAATGGTTATATAGTCTTGTTGGACTGACCCATTTATCATTATGTAATGTCCTTCTTTATCTCTTTCTACGTTCTTCATTTTGAAGTCTATTTTGTCTGATACAAGTACTGCAACACCTGCTTTTTTTCCTTGTTTGCATGAAATATCTTTTTCCATCCCTTCACTTTTAGTCTGTGTATATCTTTGGGTTTGAGGTGAGTCTCTTGTAGGCAGCGTATAGATTGGTCTTGCTTTTTTATCCATTCTATTACTGTGTGTTTTTTGATTGGTGCATTCAGTCCATTTACATTTAGGGTGATTATTGATAGATATGTACTTATTGCTATTGCTGGCTTTAGATTTTTGGTTACCAGTGGTTCAAAGGTTGGTTCTTTACTATCTAACAATCTAACTTAACTTTCTTGTGAAGTTATTGTAAACACCGTCTGATGTTTCTTTATTTCTCTCCCTTCTTATTCTTCCTCTTCCATTCTTTATATACTAGGTGTTTTATTCTTTGCCTTTAGTTAGTATTTGGATGGTCTGCTTTCTTTGCTATGATTTTATTTTCTCTGGTGACATCTTTTTAGCTTTAGGAGTGCTTTCCTCTAGAGCAGTCCCTGTAAGATATCCTGTAGAGGTGGTTTATGCGAGGCAAACTCTCTCAGCTTTCACTTGTCTGGAAATTGTTTAATCCCTCCATCATATTTAAATGATGCTGGATACAGTATTCTTGGTTCGAGGCCCTTCTGTTTCATAATGTTAAATATATCATGCCATTCTCTTCTGGCCTGTAAGGTTTCTGTTGAGAAGTCTGATGATAGTCTGATGGGTTTTCCTTTGTAGGTGATCTTTTTTCTCTCTCTAGCTGCCTTTAGTACTCTTTCCTTATCTTTGATCTTTGCCATTTTAATTATTATGTGTCTTGGTGTTGTCTTCCTTTGGTCCCTCATGTTGGGAGATCTGTGGGCTTCCGTGGACTGCAAGACTCTTTCCTTCCCCAGCATGGGGAAGTTTTCAGCAATTATTTCTTCATAGACCGTTTCTATCTATTTTTCTCTCTCTTCTTCCTCTGGTACTCCTATAATGCAAATATTGTTCCGTTTGAATTGGTCACACAGTTCTCTTAATATTCTTTCATTTCCTAGAGATCCTTTTCTCTCTCTCTGCCTCATCTTCTCTGTGTTCCTGTACTCTGAATTCTATTCCATTAACAGTCTCTTGCATCTTGTCCAGTCTGCTGCTAAGCCTGTCGATTGCTTGTCTCATTTCTGCATTGTCTTTCCTCACTTCCCTCACTTCCTCCCTCAGCTCTTGCACATTTCTCTGTAGATCCATCAGCATGGTTATGACTTTTATTCTGAATTCTTTTTCAGGAAGATTGTGCATTTCCATCCCTTCAGGCTCCCTCTCTGGTGTCTTGGTCTGGATAAGCTTTGTTTGTACCATATTCCTCTGTCTTTTCATAGCAATAGAAGTGGTCGCTGATGGGTTCCACATACGTCATCTGGGCTCTTTAAGACTTTAAAAAAAAAAAAGAAAGAAAAGAGAAAGAAAAGAATGAAAGGAAAAGAAAAGAAATATAAAAACAATAACAAAAAGACACCCGCCGGGAGTAAATCCTACGAGGATGCTGTAGGTGGCGCTGTTGCTCCACTATTCCGCAGCCGTGGCCGCACCGTTCCACAAGGCCCTTTATACCTCTGGCCAGGGCGGAAACGAATGGGAGGCTGCTAATCTCTGTGGGATGTCTCAGTGAGGCTACTTTTCCCAGTCGCCATCCAAGGGGTCTGAAATTCCCTGCGACTCCCAGCCTGCTAGGCTCATTGTGCTGGGATGAGCCTGCTCCTCTACTGGGCCCGTTTCTCTTTAAGACCACTAAAAAACAGCGCATGCTTTTCTTTTGTCCCGGGGAGCCGGCTGCATGGACCCGGTGCATTGCCCACTCAGATCCTGCACCCTCTGTCTCTCCGATCTCCAATACACTGTGCGATGTGTGTCAGTGCTCCTGGCGCAGATCACCGGGGCTGGTTATTTCGCAGGCCTGTACTTCCACTCCCTCCCGGCTCTGAATCCTCTTCTCCCACTGGTACGCTGGGGTGGGGGGTGCTCAGGTCCCACTGGGACGCGGCACCGTATCTTACCCGCCCCGCAGGGTGCTGAGTCCTCTCAGATGTAGATGCAGGCTGGGTGCTGTCCTGTATCTTCTGGTCTCTCTTTTAGGAATAGTTGTATTTGTTGTATTTTCATAAATATATGTGGTTTTGGAAGGAGATTTCCACTGCCTTGCTCATGCCGCCATCTTCCCGAAACTTCCGCCATTTTTCCTTTTTTTTAAATCCATTCTTTTCTTAACGCTCTAAATTCTATAGTACATTGTTGAATAAAATCAGTTTTCACAGGTATCCTGTCTTTTCCTGATTTTAGTAGGAATACTTGAACATTTCACTTATAAGTATGAGGCTTTCTGGAGAATTTGATATTTGCACTTTCCTTCACCAATGATTTGTAACGTCACCCCTGTCACATCATTTCCATATATGTGTGGATTTGTTTATTTTGCAATTCTCTTCCACTGATCTATTGTCTATCACTGTGACAATACTAAATCTGTAATTATACGCCTATCATTAGTCTTGCTATTTATAAGTATACATTCTCAATGTATTCTTCAAAATTATCTTAGCTCATCTGGGAAATCCCTTTTATATGAATTTTAGGATCACTTTGAAATTTATATGAAATTCTCTGCTTTATTTTGATGTTTCTTAAAATTACATTGAATTTGTAGAAAAAACTAGGAATGACTGACTCTTTAAAATAGTAATAGTTCTCATCTATGATTGTAGTACATTCCATTTATTTGAACGTATTTTGTGAGTTTCAGTCATATTTTGAAAATTGCACTTCTTGTACCTCTCATTTCTTTTTTCTCTTCTAATTGCATTGTTAAGTCTCTTTTGAGCAATTGAGTTGACAGCAGACATCTAGTTTCTGATTCTTTAAGGTTTTCATATTTTAAAGTGGGATATTGCTATTAGGTTGATGCTAGATTCATTTTGCTGAATAAGAAATTCTTTGTCAACTCTTAGTGAAATTTAGGAAGTAAAATAAGAGGATCTACTTAAATAATGCATTTTACCAATTCTAAGGTATACACTTTGTTTTTTCATGTTAAGCCACCTTTAAAATTAGGATGCATGATGTAATAGTTGTGATAAGAAAGCACTTTAATTAGCAAGTATACTTTTTAAAGTCATGAATTAGTGTTATATTTTACTGAAAACATTGATTGAATAAAATTTTTTCCATATGTTTTGATAATCTTTTAATGGTGGGGAGTTATACTGATAAATTTTATAATTTGATCTATGCTTGCATTTACATAATAAACCTTACTAGTCATGATATACACATATATAACACTCATACATTCATTAATATATATGTGTGAATACATATTGTATATGTTAAATTGTTCTGTAATTGATTTGTAATATTATATTTGCTATTTTACACTTGTATTCACACAGAGAAATTCAATACTTTCTTACACTAGCCTTATCTATTTGGGTGTTATAGAAGGGAAAATAATTGCTCTCCCTAAAGATACCTATGCTTAAATCTCTGGAGCATGCATATGTATTACATGGCAGTGGGAATTAATGTTGCAGTTGGAATTGAGGTTGTTAATCTGCTGAGAATATTCAGAGTTGTCCAGGTGGGTCTAGCATACTCACAGGATATTTAAAACATGGAAGAAGAAGGTCGATGAATCAGTGTTAGAGTGATACCAGGTGAGAAAGACTCAACCAGACATTGCAGGCTTTGGAAATGGAATGTGGCCAGCCTCTAGAAGCTGGAAAAAGTATGAAAACAGACTCTTCTAGAGCCTCCAATAAAGTAATTCAGCCCTGACATCATCTTAATTTTAGCTCAATGAGACCATCCCAGAATTCTGACTTCCATAACTGTAAGATACTAAATCTGCATTGCTTGAAGCCACTAAGTTTGTAGTAATTTGAAGCTAATAGAAATAGAAATAGCAATAGGAAACTAATACAGCTGCAATTATGATTTTAGCTTTTATAACAACTGTGATATTGTCATTGAACCTAAGATGTCATTCAATTGTAAGATGCACCATTATTTTATTATTATTACAAGTAAACTCATGCCAGTTAAACTCTGACAAAGTACTTTTTGATCACATTAGTTTAAGATGCAGACATCTAGTTTCTGTTTCTTTTAGGTTTTCATGCTTTTATGATTCAAAAATGTTAACATGGGAACAAAAGTGAATCTTAAGATATGTGAAATGCAATAGTTGTGAAGCTTTCTTTCTTTTTCTATTCCCTAAAGCAATTTGCATAAAATGAGATTATCAGCTTGAAGATTTAGTAAACTTAACGTTTGAAACAAGTGGTGGAAAGCATATGTTTGGAGGAGAGCATATGTTTATTTATTAATTAATCGTACCTAAAGTTTTGAATTTTTCTTTATCAAAATACTGGATATTCGTATATATAGATAGTTATGTGGGCAGGTATAATATATATTTGTGTACAGTTAATAATAATATTTCACTTCACAATTTGTTATGGGTATCCAAAAAGAGGTTAATCACGACTTCTGTGTCCTTCTTGTGAATTTTCTAACTGGATTTGTCTTACATTGTTTTACCTGGCAGACAGCTGTCTTTGTTTTGCTTGGCTGATCAGTGTCTTTCACTTGGAGGCTGACATAGATGCTCAGTTCTCCTCTGCCTTAAGATCCTTGTTCAAGGAGTAACAGATAGACTTTATCTAATTCTGCTTGTATTTTTCTAGTAATAAGTAATAGTATGTATGCAATTACAGAGCTTAATTTCAATTGGAGATTGTATGGATAGGGAAGGAGATAGTGACAGCTAAAGTATTTATTTTCATGCATGTCATCAATTGTCTCATTGCACCTTAACCCAAACTTAAGCCCCATTTGGCAGATATCTAGAATGATGTTTAATCTAGCAAATTCAGTCTCTTCGTTTTCATTAGTTGTGTTTAACTGTTGCTTTTTCTGCAAGAGAGGAACTAAAACATTTCTGAGCACTAGCAAAGGCAAAGATAAAGTTCAGTATCATGACTCCAAAGTGAAATGGTTAGAAAGTTCATGGCCATGAGAGCTGTTGCTTGGCCTTGAAATGAGAAGTGAACTTGTGCTGGACCTAAAGATTGTCATGACAGGCATTGTGAAAATCTATGATCTAGTGTATTCTAAGTACCTAGAAGGACAGAACTGAAATAAGAGACCAAAAGATTACTGGAGTATGAGGATTTGTGATTATAGTGTAGCTGATGGATTTAGAAAATAAGGAATTCAGTGAAGTTAAAACTAATCTCAGTAAATGTGAGGGATGAAAGAAAGGAAAGGAGGCTGTTTCACCAGAAATAGTCATGCTATGTAGATCCAAATTTTGCTGAGGTGAAGCGGAAATGGCATAACGATGAGAAAGAATAATGAGGGAGAGATGTTGCTGAATTTTTGACCTTGATAATGATGAGGTCAAGTTGTGAGTGAGCTACCAATGTGTTGCTGAGGAAATTAGGATTAGAATGGAAAGAAAAACAGAAATGTTATTGTGATTATCGACTAAGTTATTGGGGTCACCAGTTAGAATAAATAAAAGTTGGTCTGCGTTCGAAAAGAAGAAAGAATGTTGAACAGCCGTCCTGGGTTAGTGTTCTGAATTGACACTTTACACACACACACAAAAGCTCTGTCTTCATCCAGGGCATGAAAGGCAGGAAATAATGATCTCTTACCTATTAGATATTTCCAAGAAAAAAAAGGTTTGAATTTTAGGATGTTTGGGTTCAGTTAGTGGAGAGAGATATATTCCATAGATTGTAATACAGTTTTTGCATGTAATAATTTCTCAATAATTTTTGTTAAATTAATGAATGGTTCATATATCTACAAATTAGTTATTCTCCTTATCAAATATCTCTAATCTCAGTTTCCCTCCCTGTACACATTCTCATCTACACATTGAGTTATATAGAAATTAGTATTTAGACTTTATACATTTTAAATCAGCTGCACTATTTTCACTATTTTGCTGGTGATTGTATCCTCACACAGATCATGGGGGTGCTAGGGTCCATCATCTGTATACATTAGCAGGTATCATTTTTCTCATTAGGCTGAAAAGCTCATAGGATTATACTACCATCTATATGGTCTAGTAAGTGTTATTGTTCTTAATGATGGGACTAGGTCATTGTACTTTTATTGTCTTTCCCTATTTTCCTTTAACCTAGAGAATTACCAATTCCCAAACATTTGATAAAATTATCCTTCTTTATATTTTCCATTTTTTGGCAAATAATAATTAGAAAACTACAATACTGTGATTCTTTATTTTACATCCCTTTAGACCAAGTTATTTAGAATGAACCACTTGAGTATTTCATCCATAAATTAATCTTAACAAGTAATATAAATTTTTGAGGTAACTTAGAGAAATTAAACTGTTGTTCAAAAATTATGCCTAAAGAATACCAGAAAGGTTTAGGGTCCAAATAGGTGATATAAAATATTATGAGAAAATAATTTTTTGGAATTTTAAAATAGCTTTTAAAAGAGGCATTGCCTAAATGAAAAGTGCCCACACTTTTGAGGCATAGGTGAAAAGAATTAGAAAAGAATTCTTTCTTCAGACTCTATAAAATATATGTGGTAAGATTTGGGGATTCAGCTAATCACATTTCATCATTTTCTAGCACTAATATTTTTTTGTTGTTATTTTCTTGGTATAATGGCTTCAGCTTTTCAAAGAATTATTGTAAATATATTGAAACAAAGAGATTTGAAGATGTAAAACTGAAAAAATGATTAGTATAAATGGTTATCAAAAGATGCATTATAATTTAAGTATTGCAACATAGCACTGGACTTGGAATGAGAGTGTGGGTATGAATAATGGTTCATGACTTCATTGAGGAGATAATAGTGGGTCAATCACATAACCTCAATTCCTCAGTTTCCTTTTACGCAAGATGGGAATAAAAACATCAGTCTCACAATAGGAAGATTTGATTGGAAAATATATGTACAAGCACACACTGCTTCTCCAAACCAATGGCTTAGTTACTGTTATGTTAGGTGAATCTGAATCTGATTTGAAGAGGATAGAGACTATGCAACTATATTACATTGATATTGGTATATGATTGATATCTTGATATGATTATAGTGATAAAAATTGATATTTATACATTTGATATTTTTCTATAAGAAATAGCACAGGGAGAATCTCTATGAAGTCCCTGTGTAATTAAAAAAGTGATAATGCATAAAGCACTTAAAATAGGGAAAAATATGGTTGGCTTTAAAAATAAGTTTGCATAGTTTTGACACTGGTGTTGGTTTAAGTATTGCTATAAATGAAATCTGGTCAAGAGAGTAAATTGGATCTTCTAGGCATCTTAGTTGAAGGCTATAAAAATGATGAAGAGATGACAGTTATCAGTCATTAAAGTTGTAATTATGAATAAGTTTATGAATACCCTATGTATCTTGAATTATGTCTGTGCTTACAGCTACTTTTTCTTAGGGAAACATTTTTTGTCTGTGTAATTTGGACTGTATTATTCATTTCCAATTTATTTATAGTGAAAGAAGGCCACATATTCTTTCTTTACTGCATCTCTGTTTATTCTTAATGGAAATTTCCACTCGAATTAGTGCCTGAGGTTTATTTAGGTCAGAACATAGTCTCGTAGCATCCATTATGTATATTGCAGAAACTGCTGGGATCCGTAGACCTGCAGTCTGTTTCAATCCCTTAATGCATGATTCTTGGATAGCTTTATGCATATGTCTTCTTAGTTGAAATCTTAAAACCTCAGGATTGTTGAATAGAAAAATATCTTTAGTATTTGGAGTGATAAGTAAAATTGCATAAGAAAAATGAAAAGCTATCCCATTTGTTACCAGATATATTTTATACATCACGTCACTTATATTTTAATGTATACATTTGTGTTTATATACAAGCTATAGTACATAGAATACATTGAACATTGGAGGCTCTTTCAGCTTGAGAAATTCCTAAAATTTCTGAACTTCTGCACCTTAAAAATGAAAGAAAAACTCCAAATAAATTATCTTTATTCTTTATTCTTAAAACTAAAAATAAGATTTAAGAAAATGCACCCTGTCATCATCATAACCATCATAACCATCATCTTCATCTAACATTCCCTGAGCATTGTTAAGATGTCTTGTGCTAGTTTTGTGTGAACAAAGCAGCCTAGGAAGACAGAATATAAATGGAAATACAAGGCTTCTCCTTGCGAGGGCCTAGAGTTGGTGATGTAGATCAGGCACAAAAGGGACGTTAGACTCATTGTTTGAAAGCTTGAAGTCGTGCCACTTGCTAAGCCAGGGTCAGAAAATATTTAACATGGCTCTTTTGCAACAAGCAGAAGGGAAATATTAAGCGGGTTCCCTCACTTAGACTCCTTGACTTTATGTATAAATGTATCACTCTTCATTAGATTTCATGAACACAATGTATGTTTATAAAAATGACCTTTTCCTATTCGTTATTCTATGCCATTATTGTGTAGTGGAATAATACACATGGCAGGTCTCAAACTGAAGCATTTCGAAGGTTAACTGGCATAACTTAGGATCCTCGGTCTCTTTCCCAGACCTTGAAGTCTCCTGAGTGGCCATTGCTTCTCTCTGAAAACTTTATTTAATGTGGGAAAGAACTTGGACCAAGTGACCCAGGAAGTCTTTCTGTGGTTTAATTGTTTTTATTGGCCTAGTTAATTTAAAAAGCTTAATTATGAAACCACATGAGTGCCGTGCAAAGCCTGCAAAGTACCATTCCGTGACAGCGGGTGAAAATGCATCAGTAGCTTTTTTACCTGATTATAAAAATAAACCATAGATATTTATCATACAAAATGTAGATCCTAGATAAAATAACTTCACTCCTAAATTTCCATGGAAACGTTAACGGGAATTTTATTTCATTTTTAAAAATCGTATCACTACGTCATCATTAAGAAGTTACCATATGTTCCAGTTATCTATTGGTTCACAAAAAATCAACTCAAAGCTTAGTGGTTCAAAACAATATCAGCAATAGTATTTTTCTCTCTCATAGTTCCGCGGTTGACTGAACTCAGCCAGGGAGTTCTCACGCACAGTTTCACGTATTTGCCATCAGCGCTGGGCTGGGCTCCTGTGAAGGAGGCTCTCTTACTCACGCCTCTGGCGCTGGGCTGGGAAGACTCAGTCCGCTGGTTAAACTGGAAAATCTGGGGCCCCTCAGAAACGCCTCTCTACCAGTGTGTTCTTGCTTCACACTCCAGGACAGAAGTCGTGGGGTAGCTGGGCTTTTATATGGTTCCTCAAGGCTTAATGGCTAATATTCCGTTAGAAAGGGAGCCTGGCAGACACTGTACCACCTTTGTGACCAATCCTCAGAGATCACACAAAATTGCTTCTGCCACCTTTCATTCACAAAACAATCACAAAACCCATCCAGAATCACTAGAAAGGAAGTAGACTCCTCCTCTCTGGGGGAATCACCAAGACTCTGGCAGTGCATGTGAACTGTAAAAATATATATATAGTCATTTATGGTAAGTAGACTCTACACCATCCTCATGACAGGAACTTCATATCCATATCTCAGGCAAGACACCATGTGATTTACAATGGAAAGAAAAAAACACATTTAGGGTGTCAGGGCCAGGATCCCCAGCTCTCTGTACCTCCTCAACCAAAAACCCTGACTTCTGCAGGAGATACAGGAAACGCTGGGGTCTGTGGACAGTCATGTTTAGAGAAGACATTTAGAGGGAGGAGGAAGGGAAACCCAAGAAGAAGAGGAAGCGAGAGAGCAAGAGAAAAAGAAAACTGGATTTTTAAAGCAGAAGTTAAGAAGCAGAAAGTTAAGTGGCCTACAGAAGTTCACAAATCAAGGTTCAGTAAGACCTTTCTTCAAGACACTGGAGGAAAACTCTTAATGATTTTTGAAAAAACAATTACCAACAGAGATACCTGGGTGTGGATGTGGGCTCTGCAGTTTTCTATCTGCGTGAAAATGAAGAATCACTGAACCTCTCTAAACCATTCTCCTGACTCGTAAGTTGTAAGTAATATTCATACTTAAACCTTATGGTCATTGTGAAGATCAAATGAGACTGTGTACAGAAAATGGCAGGCACTGAGCACGAGGGCCCAGATATGGTCACTATCTCAGCAAGACATGTCATGTATCAAAAATCAATTTTATCTTCACAGACTCCACGTGCTAACTTCAACATACATTAAATTCATATATATTCATGTATATTTCTTGCTATTCATTATATTTTCATAACTTTGTATGTGCCAGTGTCAAGCATCCTGTTTAAAGGACTGCAACCATTATCAACTATTTATATACCTGTTAGTACAAGACTTGCCTCATTTGTTTTCAGAAGAACTTTATTCTTACACAACCAAATGTCCAGAGTGTTGACATGGAGGTTTTACTACTGAAAAAGTATTACTGAATAAAAATAAACTTTTAGGCTGTTTTCCTTCCCGGCATTCTGGGATTCTAGGAAGAGAAGTAAGATACTTCAATGCAATTCTTCTCTGGATAGTAAGAGGCATAGTGACAAAATTTAAACTTCATTAGCTTAGAGGCAGTCAGATTATATATCGAATTGACAAAACTTGTAAAACTCAGTTTCAATTTTAGTAAAATGAAAAAGCAGTACTCATCACCATATAATTTTTATGGTTCAGATTGACAGATGGGTATAGATAGGTACGTATAGAAGTATACCTTCAATGATAGGAAAGGGCTAGTGTCAGTGTTAGTATTATTGCTACTAATTTTTCTGGTAGTTCATGGCTGGCTGATGGAATTACATGGAGTTTTACTTATAAATAAATGATATCCATAAGCCTTCAAATTCTATGAAACAAAGTTCCAGTTAACTTAGATTGTGTGATATACCTTTTTCACTCTAGTCAGTATCCCCACAGGCAACTGTAAAATCCTGGAGAGTGGCAAGATTGAATCAAAAGCAAGCGATGGGAGAGTGTGGTGAGAGAAGGGGACCCTACCTGAGGAGGACCTTATGTGCCAGGCAATCAGGGCCTTCCTGCGTGTGAAGTGTTACTTTCACTTAATAGATGAGAAATAAAATTCAGAGAGGGAATACTGTATGAAAAGAATGCACGCACACATGTGCACGCACACACACTTCCAGTGTGCGGAAGGTTGGCCTTGATTCAGTCTCTCAACTTAAAGCCTAATGTCCATTGTCTCTCCGGCACTGCCCCTCACTCTCAGGGAGTGCATCATACAAGTGTCTAGATTAAAATGGGAAACTCCAAGTTGAATTTATAATGTTTCTCCCATGTTTAGGTTTTCTTCTTTTTAATGCCATGGTAGTATATGATATGAATAAAATAAAGCAGATAATAAAAACATTGTAATACTAACCACAGCATTGTATATGTGTAACATCCTGTGATTATGTTATTACCTCTAGCCACTAGTCACATGTGGGTAGTGGCTATTTGGAATTGTGATATCCTGGAATGCAATATGTACATCAGATTTCAAAGACCTAGTGTCATGAAAAGAACATAAAATATATCAATATTTTATAGTGATTATATGCTGAAATGAAAATATTGAATTAAACATCTTACAAATTTTACCTGTTTTTTTTTAACTTTTTAAATGTAATTACTAAACTATTTAAAGTCACATGTATGGCTTACGTTATATTTCTACTGGACAACACTGATCTAGAAGCATGCAAAAAATTGGATTTAATTCTCATGTTCCACACCAGAAAACTGAGGCATAGATGTATTAAATTGCTTGTTCACTCTCATTTAAAGCTGGAGGGATGAGGATCAATCATCATGTCCAATAATATAAGTATTACTATTCGAATGTAATCTTTTAAGCTCTAAGTGACCTTACATATAGCCTATTCAATTCCCATATTTTAGTGTTTGAAGCACTTTAGGCTGGAGTGTTAACAGGATCATATTAGAGGTAGAATCAGGTTTGGAATTCTTAACCAAATGCTGTTTCTACTCCCTGATTATACTACATGCCCCGATCCCTTTCCTTTTTTTTTTTTTAATTTTTAATTTTGGTATTGTTAATGTACAATCACTTGAACAACATTATGGTTACTAGAACCCCCATTATCAAGTCCTCCCCACATACCCCATTACAGTCACTGTCCATCAGCGTAGTAAGATGCTATAGAATCACTACTTGTCTTCTCTGTGTTATACTGCCTTCCCCGTATATCCCTGCATTATGTGTGCTAATCGTAATTCCCCTTTTCCCCCCTTGTCCCTCCTTTCCCACCCATCCTCCCCAGTCCCTTTCCCTTTGGTAACTGTTAGTCCATTCTTGGGTTCTGTGAGTCTGCTCCTGTTTTGTTCCTTCAGTTTTTTCTTTGTTCTTATACTCCACATATGAGTGAAATCATTTGATCCTTGTCTTTCTCCGCCTGGCTTATTTCACTGAGTATAATGCCCTCTAGCTCCATCCATGTTGTTGCAAATGGTAGGATTTGTTTTCTTCTTATGGCTGAATAATATTCCATTGTGTATATGTACCACATCTTCTTTATCCATTCATCTACTGATGGACACTTAGGTTGCTTCCATTTCTTGGCTATTGTAAATAGTGCTGCGAATAAACATAGGGGTGCATCTGTCTTTTTCAAATGGGCTGCTGCATTCTTAGGGTAAATTCCTAGGAGTGGAATTCCTGGGTCAAATGGTATTTCTATTTTGAGTTTTTTGAGGAACCTCCATACTGCTTTCCACAATGGTTGAACTAGCTTACATTCCCACCAGCAGTGTAGGAGGGTTCCCCTTTCTCTGCAACCTTGCCAGCATTTGTTGTTGTTTGTCTTTTGGATGTTGATCCCTTTCCTCTTTAATTCCAATAAATATAAGGCCCATGTGGGACTGCATAGTGAATGATAAAGTTGGGCTTGGCAAATCCTTCCTAGGTGGAAACACTTCTTACGTTATTAAACTTAGCACCAACTCATTAACAATGCAGGGCTGTAGTTAAGACACTTTAGCAACTTTACTTCCAAATACGGTCATTCTCTCTCCCAGCTATACTTGCAACCCTGAAGATCAAACCAACAAAATACTAAATGAGGGCATTTTCACTATTTGCTACAAAATCAAGATATCTTAAGGCCAACTCACTTGGCATATTGAAAAATAAAATGCAGAGATCACAGTTTGAGATTTTATTTTTCTTTCTAAACTTTACATTATATAGCAATGATTCTTCCCAAAGAAGTAACCTAACATCTTTGCCTTCTTTTGGCATGTGTTGGCCAGGAGTACTGCATCGGCCATTCAACACTGCTGAATATGACCTCAGGAAAACAAAAATGTGAAATTAGTGTTTTATCACTCTGGGAAACCCAGTACTGTTAAGATATATAGAGATCCAACATTGCATAGTAACAGGAATTCAGGTTTGGATTTCAGTCCCTCCAGTTTTTGTTGGATAAATTGCTTACATGTTTCTGGACCTCAGTATCCTCTTGAGACAGGATTAAATGTTATGTCCCTCTCTGGTGTATTGAAAGGATAAAATGAGACACTATAAACTTATATAGCATTTTACCTGATACAATATAGGTTTCAAAATATTCATTGAACATGAATGTATTTGTATGTATACTTACTAGCTGCTTATTCTTGAGCAAATCACTGAAATTTAGTGTTCCATCAGAAAATAATGGGGATAATAATGGTGTCTTTGCCATAGGCTTATTATGAGGGTTAAATGATCCAATATTTATAATTGCTTAGAACAACATTTAACAACAGTATTGCTTAATAAGTGTTAACTTCTTATCATTATTATTATCCTGTATTATTGCTGTCTTTTATGCATTAATTAGGGCCTATTTAAAAAATAATACCATTTCCAAATAGAAATGCAGTATGCATTATAATATACTGCATAAGAATTTATATATATATGTATTACACAAACTAGACAATTGAAAATTCAATTATCTTTACCTTTATTAATAAAAAGCCAGAGGAGAAAACAAATTTGTATATACTTCTAAAATGTAACTTTCCCAAATATTTTTTAATATAATTTATTTTGGTATCATTAATCTACAATTACATGAGCAATATTATGGTTATTAAACTACCCCTTCATCAGGTCCCCCCCCACCAACCCCATTACAGTCACTGTCCATCAGCATAGTGAGATGCTATAGAATCACTACTTGTCTTCTCTGAGTTGTACAGCCTTCCCCATGCCCCCCCAACATTACATCTGCTAATCGTAATGCCCCTTTTTCCCTCTTATCCCTCCCTTCCCACCCATTTTCCCCAGTCCCTTTCCATTTGGTAACTATTAGTCAGTTCTTGGGTTCTGTGAGTCGGCTGCTATTCTGTTCCTTCAGTTTTTTTTCTTTGTTCTTATACTCCACATATGAGTGAAATCATTTGATACTTGTCTTTTTCCGCTTCGCTTATTTCACTGAGCATAATACCCTCTAGCTCCATCCATGTTGTTGCAAGTGGTAAGATTTGTTTTCTTCTCATGGCTGAATAATATTCCATTGTGTATATGTACCACTTCTTCCTTATCCATTCATCTACTGATGGACACTTAGGTTGCTTCTGTTTCTTGGCTATTGTAAATAGTGCTGCAATAAACATAGGGGTGCATCTGTCTTTTTCAAATTTGGCTGCTGCATTCTTAGGGTAAATTCCTAGGAGTGGAATTCCTGGGTCAAATGGTATTTCTATTTTGAGTTTTTGAGGAACCTCCATACTGCTTTCCACAATGGTTGAACTAATTTGCATTCCCACCAGCAGTGTAGGAGGGTTCCCTTTTCTCCACATCCTCGCCAACATTTGTTGTTGTTTGTGTTTTGGATGTTGGCCATCCTCACTGGTGTGAGGTGATATCTCATTGTGGTTTTAATCTACATTTCTCTGATGATTAGCGATGTGGAGCATCTTTTCATGTGCCTGTTGGCCATCTGAATTTCTTCTTTAGAGAAGTGTCTATTCATGTCCTCTGCCCATTTCTTAATTGGATTATTTGCTTTTTGTTTGTTAAGGTGCGTGAGTTCTTTATGTATTTTGGATGTCAACCCTTTATCAGATACGTTATTTATGAATATATTCTCCCATACTGTAGGAGGTCTTTTTGTTCTACTGATGGTGTCCTTTGCTGTACAGAAGTTTTCAGCTTGAAATAGTCCTACTTGTTCATTTTTGCTTTTGTTTCCCTTGCCCGGGGAGATATGTTCATGAAGAAGTTGCTCATGTTTATGTCCAAGAGATTTTTGCCTATGTTTTTTCCTAAGAGTTTTATGGTTTCATGACTTATATTCAGGTTTGATCCACCTTGAGTTTGCCTTTGTGTATGGGGTTAGACAGTAGTCCAATTTCATTCTCTTACATGTAGCTGTCCAGTTTTTCCAACACCAGCTGCTGAAGAAGCTGTCATCTCCGCATGGAAAATACAAGGCTCCTTTATCAAATATTAATTGACTGTATAAGTTTGGGTTAATGTTTGAATTTTCTATTCTGTTCCACTGGTCTGTGGGTCTGTTTTTGTGCCAATACCAAATTGTCTTGATTACTGTGGCTTTGTAGTAGAGCTTCAAGTCAGGAAGCGTAATTCTCCCTGTTTTATTCCTCCTTCTCAGGATTGCATTGGCTATTCGGGGTCTTTTGTGGTTCCATATGAATTTTAGAATTATTTGTTCCAGTTCATTGAAGAAAGCTGTTGGTAGTTTGTTAGGGATTACATTGAATCTGTAGATTGCTTTAGGTAGTATAGCCATTTTGACAATATTTATTCTTCCTAGCCAAGAGCATGGGATGCATTTCCATTTGTTAGTGACCTCTTTAATTTCTCTTAGGAGTGTCTTGTAGTTTTCAGAGTATAATTCTTTCACTTCCTTCGTTAGGTTTATTCCTAGGTATTTTATTTTTTGATGTAATTGTGAATGGAATTGTTTTTCTGATTTCTCTTTCTGTTAGTTCATCGTTAGTGTATAGGGAAGCAACAAATTTCTGTGTGTTAATTTTGTATCCTGCAACTTTGCTGAATTCAGATATTAGTTCTAGTAGTTTTGGAATGGAATCTTTAGGGTTTTTTATGTACAGTATCATGTCATCTGCAAATAGTGACAATTTGACTTCTTCTTTACCAATCTGGATGCCTTGTCAGTCTTTCTTTTGTCTGATTGCAGTGGCTTGGAACTTCAGTACTATGTTGAATAACAGTGGAGAGAGTGGGCATCCCTGTCTTTTGCCCGATCTTAGATGAAAAGCTTTCAGCGTCTCTCCGTTAAGTATGATGTTAGCTGTGGGTTTGTCATATATAGCCTTTATGATGCTGAGGTACTTGCCGTCTATACCCATTTTGTTGAGAGTTTTAATCAGGAATGGATGCTGAATTTTATCAAATGCTTTTTCAGCCTCTATGGAGATAATCTTGTGGTTTTTGTTCTTCTTTTTGTTGATGTGGTGGATGATGTTGATGGATTTTCGAATGTTCTACCATCCTTGCATCCCTGGGATGAATCCCACTTGATCATGGTGTATGATCCTCTTGATGTATTTTTGAAATCGGTTTCCTAATATTTTGTTGAGTATTTTTGCATCTACGTTCATCAGGGATATTGGTCTGTAATTTTCTTTTTTGGTGAGGTCTTTGCCCGGTTTTGGTATTAGAGTGATGTTGGCTTCATAGAATGAGTTTGGAAGTATTCCCTCCTCTTCTATTTTTTGAAAAACTTTAAGGAGAATGGGTGTTATTTCTTCTCTATATGTCTGGTAGAACTCAGAGGTGAATCCATCAGGTCCATGGGTTTTGATCTTGGGTAGTTTTTTGATTACCAATTCAATTTCATTGCTGGTGATTGGTCTGTTTAGTTTTTCTGTTTCTTGCTTGGTCAGTCTTGGAAGGTTGTATTTTTCTAAGAAGTTGTCCATTTCTTCTAGGTTTTCCAGCTTGTTAGCATATAGATTCTCATAATATTCTCTTATAATTGTTTGTATTTCTGTGGGGTCTGTCGTGATTTTTCCTTTCTCGTTTCTGATTCTGTTTATGTGTGTAGATTCTCTTTTTCTCTTAATGAGTCTGGCTAGGGGTTTATCTATTTTGTTTATTTTTTCAAAGAACCAGCTCTTGGTTTCATTTATTTTTTCTATTGTTTTATTCTTCTCAATTTTATTTATTTCTTCTCTGATCTTTATTATGTCCCTCCTTCTGGTGACTTTGGGCCTCATTTGTTCTTCTTTTTCCAATTTCAGTAATTGTGTCTTTAGGCTATTCATTTGGGAATGTTCTTCCTTCTTTAAATAGGCCTGGATTGCAATATACTTTCCTCTTAGAACGGCCTTTGCTGCGTCCCACAGAAGTTGTGGCTTTGTGTTGTTGTCATTAGTCTCCATATATTCTTTGATTTCTGGTTTGATTTGGTCATTAACCCATTGATTAATTAGGAAAATGTTGTTAACTCTCCATTTATTTGTGAGCCTTTTTGATTTCTTTCTAAAATTTATTTCTAGTTTTATACCTTGGTGATGTGAGAAGTTGATTCATAGGATTTCAATATTTTTGAAATTACTGAGGTTGTTTTTGTGGCCTAGTATGTGGTCTCTTCTGGAAAATGTTCCATGTGCACTTGAGAAGAATGTGTATTCTGTTGCTTTTGGGTGTAGAGTTCTGTAGATGTCTGTTAGGTCCATCTGTTCTAGTGTGTTGTTCAGTGCCTCTGTGTCTTTACTTATTTTCTGTCTGGTTGATCTGTCCTTTGGAGTGAGTGGTGTGTTAAAGTCTCCTAAGATGAATGCATTGCTGTCTATTTCGTCCTTTAATTCTGTTAGTATTTGTTTCACAGATGCTGGCGCTCCTGTGTTGGGTGCATATATATTTATAATGGTTATATCTTCTTGTTGGACTGACCCCTTTATCGTTATTTAATGTCCTTCTTTATCTCTTGCTACTTTCTTCGTTTTGAAGTCTATTTTGTCTGATACAAGTACTGCAACACCTGCTTTTTTCTCCTTGCTGTTTGCATGAAATATCTTTTTCCATCCCTTCACTTTTAGTCTGTGTATATCTTTGGGTTTGAGGTGAGTCTCTTGTAAGCACCATATAGATGGGTCTTGCTTTTTTATCCACTCTGTTACTCTGTGTCTTTTGATTGGTGCATTCAGTCCATTTACATTTAGGGTGATTATTGATAGATATGTACTTATTGCCATTGCTGGCTTTAGATTCGTTCTTACCAAAGGTTCAAGGGTTGCTTCTTTACTATCTGACAATCTAACTTAACTTTCTTGTTAAGTAATTGTAAACACTGTCTGATGTTTCTTTATTTCTCTCCCTTCTTATTCTTCCTCCTCCATTCTTTATATGCTAGGTGTTTTATTCTTTGCCTTTAGTTAGTATTTGGATGGTCTGCTTTCTTTGCTATGATTTTATTTTTTCTGGTGACATCTTTTTAGCCTTAGTAGTGCTTCCATCTAGAGCAGTCCATTTAAGATATCCTGTAGTGGTGGTTTATGCGAGGCAAACTCAGCTTTCGTTTGTCTGGAAATTGTTTAATCCCTCCATCATATTTAAATGATAATCGTGCTGGATACAATATTCTTGGTTCGAGGCCCTTCTGTTTCATCACATTAAATATATCATGCTATTCTCTTCTGGCCTGTAAGGTTTCTGTTGCGAAGTCTGATGAAAGTCTGATGGGTTTTCCTTTGTAGGTGATCTTTTTTTCTCTCTCTAGCTGCCTTTAATACTCTGTCTTTATCTTTGATCTTTGCCATCTTAATTATTATGTGTCTTGGTGTTGTCTTCCTTGGGTCCCTTGCGTTGGGAAATCTGTGGGCTTCCGTGGACTGCGAGACTATTTCCTTCCCCAGGGAGGGAAAGTTTTCAGCAATTATTTCTTCAAAGACACTTTCTATCCCTTTTTCTCTCTCTCCTTCCTCTGGTACTCCTATAATGCGAATATTGTTCCGTTTGGATTGGTTACACAGTTCTCTTAATATTCTTTCATTACTAGAAATCCTTTTATCGCTCTCTGCCTCAGCTTCTCTGTATTTCTGTTCTCTAATTTCTATTCCATTAACAGTCTCTTGCATCTCATCCAGTCTGTTGTTAAGCCCGTCAATCGCTTGTCTGATTTCTGCAATGGTTTTCCTCAGTTCCCTCACTTCCTCCCTCAGCTCTTGCACATTTCTCTGTAGGTCCATCAGCATGGTTATGACTTTTATTCTGAATTCTTTTTCAGGAAGACTGTGCATTTCCATCCCTTCAGGCTTCCTCTCTGGGCTTGTGTGGTTGATTTTGGTCTGAACCATATTCCTCTGTCTTTTCATGGCTATAGAAGTGGTCGCTGATAGTTGCCATGTATGTCAGCTGGGCTCTTTAAGACTTTTAAAAGAGAAAAAAAAAAGAAAGAAAAAAATAAAAAAAGAAAGAAAAATCAAAACAAAACGAAACGCCCACCAGGAGTAGATTCTGTGAGCATGCTGTATGTGGCGCTGTTGCCCCACTATTCCGCAGCTGTGGCTGCACTGCTCCGCAGGGCCCCTTAATCGCTCTGGCTGTGGTGGGAACAAATGGGAGGCTGTTGATCTCAGTGAGAAGTATAAGTACGGCCACGCTTCCCCAGTCGCCAGCTAAGGCATCTGAAACTCCCCAGGACTCCCAGCCTGCTGGGCTGAGTGTGCCGGGGCCATCTGGCTCCTCCGCTGGGCTCCTGTCTCTTAAAACTGCTGAAGAAAGCACGCGCTTTTTTTTTTCCTTCCCGGGAGCTGGCTTCAAGCACCCTGGCGCGTTCCCTGCTCAGATCCTTCCCTTCTGTCTCTCCAATCTCCGTTGCACTGCGCGATGTGGGTCAGCGCTCCTCGCGCAGATCACCGGGGCTGGCTAGTTCACGGGGTTTACTTCCACTCCCTCCTGGCTCTGAATCCTCTCCTCCCGCCGGTGCGCTGGGGTGGGGGAGTGCTCGCGTCCCGCCGGGTCGCGGCTCCGTATCTTACCCGCCCCTTGGGGGGCCGAGTCCTCCCGGGTGTAGCTGCACGCTGTGCGTTTTCCTGTGTATTCTGGTCTCTCTTTTAGGAATAGATGTATTTGCTGTATTTTTGTAGATAAATATAGTGTTGGGAGGAGATATCTGCCGCCCTGCTCACGCCGCCATCTTCCCGGAAGTCTCTGATCAACTTTCCCAAATTTAAGAAGAAAACTGTTTTGCCTTCTAAAAGAGCAAGAGTGGAGTCCAGGGTTTCTTAAACTCAGTTCAACAAGTAATTTGCTATATGGTCCTGGGAAAACCATTGATTTTTTTTTTCCTCCTAATTTACCTGTTGCTACAGTTTCTTATTATACAATTTGAGGCTTCTGTTGTTCTTTATATTCCTAATATTTCTACATGTAAACTGTATTCTAGGACTTTTATTATTGTCAAAAAATTGTCATCACTCCTCACTCTTCATTTTAAGAGGACATCACTGACTTCATTATGATAAATCTTCCCAAGGCTATTTTATTTATTTATTTTTATTAATGTATCATTTATATACACTCTTATGGAGGTTTCAGGAGAAAAATGATGTGGTTATTACATTCATCCTTATTATCGAGACCCCCCCCATACCCCATTGCAGTCACTGCCCATCAGTGTAGTAAGATGCCACAGAGTCCCAGTTTGTCTCCTCTGTGTTACACTGTCCTCCCCATGACCCCACACACACCATGTGCACCAATCATGATAACCCGTAATCCCCTTCTCCCTCCCTCCCCACCTGCCCTTCCTGACTCCTTCCCTTTGGTAACCACTGGTCCCTTCTTGGAGTCTGTGAGTCTGCTGCTATTTTATTCCTTCAGTTTGCTTCATTGTTATACTCTGCAAATAAGGAAAATCATTTTTAAAACCAAGAAAGGACCTGATTCACTATCTAATGGCATCTCTTCAAACTGGAGTTGTTAATACTATTAACTGAATCTGTTTTATTTACTCTGTCATTAACTGAAGCAACATCAATTTATAAGACATATTTATGTCAAACTAATCTGTTTGTAGAGAGTGAAACCAGTGTTAACAATTTGATCAAATTAAAACAAAACATGGCTTTTAACTGAAAATGAGAGACTAGATGTCATATTGGCTTGATATGTAAATGTTATATGTCTCCCAAAACCGAATCTTTTCCAGATGAAATTTTAAAAAGATTAGTGTTGGATAGAGGAAAAATTCAAGATGTGTCTCTTTTAAATAAAATTAGTTCGTGAATTACTTGATTATAAATAAATTAGAAGTAATGAAATTGCCTTAAGTGTTTTAAATAATTAAGCCACTGGGTCATGTATTTTCATTTGCTTAAAACTAAATAACTATTCAGCCATTGAAGTGGCATATATTTCTAGCTTTCCATGTCCATAATACCCACCCCTCTTTTTATACTACACCAGAAATTGACTTTTTTCTATTGCCTAAAGTCTATACAGAAAATTGATTAATCCAGCACTTCTTATAAGATAATTTACTGATTTTTGAAGTAATGATAAAATGCTGTAACAAATAACACTAGAATGACTTCTTAAAATTGGACTTTCCAGCCATGGAAAAGCTAGACCTTTGCCTGGGGAAATAATAAAGGGTAGTTTCCAGAAGTAGAGAGATACTGCTGGTATTATTGGTCCCTGTGAGTAAGAAAGTGATGGATTTTATTTCTTCATTCTACAAATTCATATTGCATGCCTGTCTTCCAGATGCTTTTCCTTACACTTACAATATGTCCGGGAAGATGACATTGTTTCTGCTGTTGTGTCTAGATTGAGAAAGAATAGCTCATGGTCTAAATTGAGAAACAGACACTAAGCATATTTTTGTATTACATTTAATTATAATTGTCAGAGCATTGAAGTCACAGTGTCTGCTATGGAAGAGTTTAATAAGAAAACCTCATTTAGTCAGGATAGTCAGAAAAATGCTTTCTGAATATGTGAGGTTTAAGTTAAGATTTAACAAAGGCACTGGCTTTAATTTGCTGAATGGGAGTAACAGGGGTTTGCTTTTGGTGTGTATGAGGTGTGGGTGTTTGAGAACAGTAAGCACAAGGAAGAGGGCGAAGTAAAGAGCTTCTTGTAATAGATGAAAGGTGAACTGGAAAATAGAATGAAGAAGAAACTAATGTGAGATTCAGCAGGCAAATCAAAGGTAGTTAGGTCAGTCACTGTCTTATGGGCATGTTAAGGGCTCGTGTTTTTACATAAAGACAAAAGGAAACCCCTAAAATAGCATGATATAATTTCTGTTTTTGGAACATCTCTCTAGCTGCAATAAGGAGGATGAACTTTACAGGACCTTGTGCCTAAAAGGGAGCAAATTAGGAGGCTCTTGCAATATCACAGATGAAAGATGATGTGTATTTAAATGAGGGTTTTGATAGTATGTATGTGCAGAAGTATATAAAGTCTATAGTTACTCCAATTGTATAATGTGCTCAAAGTCTTTGTTATTGATTGGATAAGCAGAGGATGGCCAGTACTGCATTGAATCTAAGAAACTGAATGGACAATGAAAACACATTAGTGACTAACATGACTGAAGAAAAATTTGGTTTTGAGAGAAAGATTATTAAATTAGTTTTAGTTGTATAGCCCTGGAGATATTAATAAATAGTGTATATTGCGTCCTCAAGGTAGGAAGAGATGAATGAGCTTAATACATATTTTAAGAGTTGTGAATATAGCCATAATAATTACTAACATTGGGATTAATGTAATTACCTAAGAAAAATGTGTTCAGCTAGAAGAGAAGAGGTAAGACAAAGCAATGATGAACTCTTGTATTTAAGGGCTGGATGGAGGATGTAAAAAAAAAAAACTGTTGACTTAGAAGTAGTGGAACAAAAGAGGTAGGAACTAAATAGCAAGTGTGATACCACATAAAACAAGGGGAGTATTATAAGAAAGGGAGAATGGACAACTGTTTAAAATATTGCTGTTGAATTTTAAAACATGGATTTTGCTGGTGACATTGAAAATGGAAGTTTCAAGTAGATCAGTGAATGCAGAAAACAGATTTGTGTCATTTGATAATGAGTAGAAAGTAGGGAAACATGTATCACATGCTGACATTTTTTTGAACACATGTTGACATTTCAAGAAGTATGTATGACTGATACTAGAAGGGGATGTCAGACGGAATAATTTTATAAAGGTAAGAAGGTATGCTTCTCTTTTACTATAATGGTGGAAAACAACAGAATACGATACAAGAATGATGCAAAAGACTTAGGAGAGAGAAAGAATGTGCTTACTATATAGGTAAGAGCAGAGACACGTGCGTATAATAATTGAGATGATAGGGAGGTACAATCACGAAAGAGTGGAGGAGAAGGGAAGACTCACTTCTACCACTGCAATAGAAAAGCCAGTATGTTTGTTCCCCAATGGAAAGAAAGGAGTCCCTGTCTGATAGCTTGTGTGACAGCTTGAGTGGGAGACCAATGAAACTTAAAAAAAAAATTAGTATTACTTGTTTATAGAAGTTGTATATAAAGTACATAACATACTTTGATATACATATACATAGTGAAATGATTACTGTACTCAAGCTAATTAACATATCCATCTCCTCACATAGTTGCCATTTTTGTGTGTGTGGTAAGAGTGTCTGAAATCTACTATGAGTAAATTTCTAGTATGCAATACAGTATTGCTAATTATGGTCACCATGCTGTACATTAGATATTACGTAGCTGCAACTTTTTACTTTTTGATCAACATCTTCCCATTTTCCCTACTTCCTCACCTCTACACTGTTCTACTCTCTGTCTCTATGGTTCAACTTTTTTAGATTCTACATATAATAGACATCATTCAGAATTGTGTGTCTTGCTTAATTCACTTAATATCTTCCAGGTCCATTCATGTTGTTGCAATGGCAGGCTCTCCATTTTATGGCTGAATGATATTCCATTTCATATATACACACATAATGAATATTAATGTGTTAATTGATATGATTGATATAATTATAGTTTAATACATTATATAGATAATATAAATAATATAATTTTTGTATAATTAATGAAACAAGATTAATAATATATAATTAACATAATATATTAATATACTTCATATACATAATGTAGTACAACTTAAGATTATGTATGATTAATATATATAGGTAATATAAATAATATGATTTGGTGATATAATTTAAGAGAATTTTTATATAGAAATTGATATTTTAGAATACATATATTTTAGGAATATGTATGTTTTAAGAATATATATGTGCATATATATATAAAATGCTTAATTCACTTAATGCATATATATGTATATTTATGTGTGTGTGTGTGTATGTGTGCATATATATATATATAATGTATGTGTGCATATATATATATATATATATATAATGTATGTGTGTATATATATAATATATAAAACAATTTCTTTGCCCATTTATCTGTCAACTGACACCTGACACTTAGGTTGTTTCCATACCTTGACTATTGTGACTAATGTTTCAGTAGACATGAGAGCACAGATATTTTTTCAAAGCATTGATCTCATTTCCATTGAGACTAAGGAAACTTCCCATGGAAAGAAAGGATGGGAAAATGGGCAGTATAAAGACAATACAGAAATTTTAAAATATTCAAAGTTGCAGGTCAAATAGAAGATCTTGGATCTGCTTGTCTTTTAATTACCCATCCGCACATCGAAAGACTAAGAACAGCAAATGCTGGCGAGAATGTGGAGAAAGGGGAACCCTCCTACACTGCTGGTGGGAATGTAAGCTAGTTCAACCATTGTGGAAAGCAATATGGAGGTTCCTAAAAAACTAAAAATACAAATACCATTTGACCCGGGAATCCCACTCCTCGGAATTTACACAAAGAATACAACTTCTCAGATTCAAAAAGACACATGCACCCCTATGTTTATCTCAGCACTTTTTACAATAGCCAAGATATGGAAGCAACCTAAGTGTCCATCAGTAAATGAATGGATAAAGAAGATTTGGTACATATACACAATGAAATACTATTCAGCCATAAGAAAGAAACAAATCCTACCATTTGCAACAACATGGGTGGAGCTCGAGGATATTATGCTCAGTGAAATAAGCCAGGCAGAGAAAGACAAGTGCCAATGATTTCCCTCATTTGTGGAGTATAAAAACGAAGCAAAAATGAAGGAACAAAATAGCAGCAGACTCAGAGACTCCAAGAAGGAACTAGTGGTTACCAAAGGGAAGGGGTGTGGGAGGGTGGGTGGGGAGGGAGGGTAAAGGGGATTGAGTGGTACTGTGTTTAGTACACATGGTTTAAGGGATCACGAGGAAAATAGTATAGCACAGAAAAGGCAAACAATGAATCTGTGGCATCCTACTACACTGAAGGACAGTGACTGCATTGCAGTATGGTTGGGCACTTGATAATATGGGTAAATGTAGTAACCACATTGTTATTTCATGTGAAAAATTCATTATAGTGTATATCAATAATACCTTAATGAAAAAAAAAGAAGCCATGTATATACAATGGGGTAATCACAGCCTGTTCAACACTGGTGTTGGCAAAACTGGACAGCTACATGCAAGAGAATGAAACTGGGTTATTGTCTAACCCCATACACAAAAGTAAACTCAAAATGGATCAAAGACCTGAATGTAAGTCATGAAACCATAAAACTCAGAAGAAAACATAGGCAAAAATCTCTTGAATAAAAACATGTGCAACTTTTTCCTGAACGTATCTCCTCGAGCAAGGGAAACAAAATAAAAAATGAACAAATGGGACTACCTCATGCTAAAAAGCTTCTGTACAGCAAAGGACATTATCAGCAGAACAAAAAGGCATCCTATAGTATGGGAGAATATATTTGTAAATGACATATCTGACAAGGAGTTAACATCCAAAATATATAAAGAACTCACATGCCTCAACACCCAAAGATCAAATAACCCTATTAAAAAATGGGCAGAGGATATGAACAGACAATTCTCCACAGAAGAAATTCAGATGGCCAACAGGCACATGAAACGATGCTCCACATCGCTAATTATCAGGGAAATGCAAATTAAAACCATAATGAGATATCACCTCATGCCAGTTAGGATGGGCAACATAGAAAAGAATAAGAACAACAAATGCTGGCGAGGATGCAGAGAAAGGGGAACCCTCCTATACTGCTGGTGGGACTGCAAATTGGTTCAACCATTGTGGAAAGCAATATGGAGGTTCCTCAAAAAACTAAAAATAGAAATACCATTTGACCCCGGGAATTCCACTCCTAGTAATTTACCCTAAGAATGCAGGAGCCCAGTTTGAAAAAGACATATGCACCCCTGTGTTTATTGCAGCACTATTTACAATAGCCAAGAAATGGAAGCAACCTAAGTGTCCATCAGTAGATGAATGGATAAAGAAGAGGTGGTACGTATACGCAATGGAATATTATTCAGCCATAAGAAGAAAACAAATCTTACCATTTGCAACAACATGGATGGAGCTAGAGGGTATTATACCCCTTTGAAATAATCCATTCATAGAAAGACAAGCACCAAATGATTTCACTCATCTGTGGAACATAAGAACAAAGCAAAAACTGAAGGAATAAAACAGCAGCAGACTTACAGAACCCAAGAATGGACTAACAGTTGCCAAAGGGAAAGGGACTGGAGAGGTGGGTTGGGTGGGGAGGGAGGGAGAAGGGGAATAAGCAGCATTTCGATTAGCACACATAATGTAGTGGGGGCATGGGGAAGGTAGTATAACACAGAGAAGACAAGTTGTGACTGTAGGATCTCACTACACTGATGGACAGTGACTGTAATGGGGTAATGTGGGGAACTTGATAATGGGGGGAGTCTAGTAACCACAATGTTGCTCATGTAATTGTATAGTAATGATACCAAAAAAAAAAAGACAAGTAGATCCAACATATAGTACTTTGATCAAACCAATAAAACACACAGACTTTTAGCACATCTCTTACAGAGAAAAGAAATAAATACAGAGATTTAAGATTAGGAAGTAATACCTAATGGGCAATAAAGAAGGTGAAGAAAGGGAGGAAAGAAGGAAGGAAGCATATTAAAAAAGTGATATACAGTGTGTTTGGAATATGTTAAAACCCAAAGTAAAGAACATGAATTCTTGAAATGTTTCATATTTTTGAAGAAATTAATGAAAATCTAAATAAATTTTTTAAAAGAAATTGAAAGTGAGATCATAGTACAATGGTAAGAGGTGAAAAGGGAAATTACAAAGATACAAAATTAAATTAAATGCTATGATAACACCATCTTGGAAAAACAGTGAATGTATTAAAATCAACAAAAAACAGAACTGACACAATTTAGGACTGAATATTGCATTACTCACATAGAAAGAGTGTTTGTCATAACCTCAGTGAGATTATAATAAGGACATGAAGTTACAGTAAAAGGCATAAGAGATTATGTGATCCAGCGAAAGGGTAATAGGTGTGCCTAAATTAATAACCTAACAAATGGAGCCTAAAAAATATTAATATAGTAGCAGAAGAAAAAAAAATCCTGGAAATTGAAAACAAAAAACTGAGTCAAATTAGTAGGGCACTTCAAATTTTAGGATGATTGATACAAATCAATTGATACTGTTGATACCTGGTTAAATATTAAAATCAAGAGGAAAAAAACTCAGGTATCTAGACAGAAAATCAAATCATCATCCAGGAAGAAAAATTAGGACACAGTTATCTCCAGAGCATAAACGTCTCCTGAGCAACTTCTAAAGCAGATGAAAGGGGAAGAAAGTGCTAATGGAAAGAAAATAAAATCAAGAATGTTATATTAGCCAAGTTGTTTTTCTAAGTTAAATAAAACAGAAACAAATTAAAAGAATTCAGGGAATAAAGCCTCCATCTTAATAAACCCACTCATCAAGTAAACTCAGCAAGGGAATATGAACTGAGAATCAGATCGCAGATTAACAACAAAAGACAGCAGAGCCCTGTCTGTAATGTTCAAATAAAGAAATGTTAAGAGGTTGTCCTTCATGTAGAGAAACCTCACATAGGATTTTTTAACATGTAGTATATAATAGAAAATAACAATTATAGGCCCCTCTTGAAAATACTAATAATAAATTACAGATAATCAATTATTGAATCAAAAATTGGGATAATTGGCTTGAAAATGAAGGACCTGGGCAAAAGGACTGGGTATAATTGGGTGTAATTAAGTATAACTGAATATAGAATTCACATAGCATCTGTGGTATGTTTACAGAGTAGAATGTAAAAAGGACTAAACCTTAAGAAATAAAAATAATGATTCAAAAGTTAAAATGTCTAGATGGAAAAAAAGGTGGGAAGAGTGTAAGAATGCTAATTTCTTCACTTTTTTCACCAAAAATGTTAAGTGATATGATAATTTGATGTGTAGTTGAACAACAGCAAAATTGTAGTGTTCCATATCTTTTAAATAGTTTCATGTTCTTTTTGTAATGGAAATTGAAGTTTTGTAATTTTAATAGAAACGTTTTAGTAGTGTTACCTTTTATAACCAAGAAAAAATATATCTATAAATACATGTATATATATAAATTTCTGCACTTTTTTATTTTAGCTTCAGTTTGTTTTGCATATTGCAATTTAAGCAAAAGGGAATTTAAAGTATTTTATGAAAATGTGTATTAAAATACCTTCTACTGTGGTACAAATGTCTGTGCAAAGACCTAGCAATTTCTATCATTCAGGCAAAATCTGTTCCAACATTATGCTATATCTACATCTACAAAAAGAAATATCTAGGAAAATTTTGACATAGTTATAAAAATGGTTTTCTTTTTTAGTCCAAATGGTGGGAATATTAGTGGCATTTTGTCTCTTTGCACTTGTATGTTTGTCTTGAGTTAATGTGCATTTACTAATTGTTTCTCCCATTTCTTTTCAAACAGAAGCCTTTATTTATTAAGTCTTTTATTTAATGTTAAATCTCTGTGTAAATATAAAGTATCTTATTTAATTCAAAATCTCTATTAATCCAAGTAAAAATTTACCACTATCTTTTATAAACCCAGCATATTACTAATATCAAAACCTAATGAAAACAGAATACAGAATATATCATGTAACACATATGATTCTGAATATAGAGTGAATGTTTGTATTCACTCTTCCATATCCACATGTGGAGAAAATGATTTTATAAAAACATATGGAAAAAGTAAATTATAAAATAATTTTACAAAGCACATATGGAAAAAATAAAGTCTATACTGGAAATGCGACTGTGAGATAAATGGAAGTTTCCACCCAGAATTTCTGCCTGGCTTCCATAGCGGTATGCAGACAAGGGCCTACTTATATATCAGTGGGCCACCGGTGGACTGCAGTGGGGACAGGGGGCGGAGAAAAAACGGCCATTCTCTCCTCCTCTCAGTTCCTGGTGACTCACTGGCCTCGTGCCTGTTACTGTTAGTCACCAGGGACCTGCCCAAGAATTCTTCCAGAAGGGGTGGGCAGGGGAAGCGAGCACGCAGTGTCTGCAGGGATGGTCGGATCAGGGGCTGGCACAGAGCCCAGCTGTAAGCAATGAAAGCCCTTCTTGCCTACTTGCCCTTCTCCTTGTCCTCCTTCGGTTTCATGGGATTCCCAGGGAACTTGCCCCATGTGGAGAACCTTCGCTCTCCGAGTGCTGGCATCATACCAAAGGCAGTGTTAAGACACCAATTAGAATAATCAGATCTTCACTTCCAGTAGTTATTTACTGTATTTTACTGAAGATCAGGAGTTTTTTATTATCTGTAAATATAACTTATTTTTAATATCTCCTTTTCTCTCTCTCGTTATTTCTCTCTTCCTCTCTGTAACTTTTCTCTGATTTTCTTTATCTGTTTCAAAAGTCTTCTGATAGGATGAACTTTTAAATACCAGTTATTTTAATTTTCTTGTTTTTTTAGGGTGAATTCAGTGCCAAGTTTATTTTTAAAATATTTAGTAGAATATAAATTTTCTTCTGAGTGGAGTTTCAGCTTTATCCAACAGATGTTGGTATTTAGTGTTTCCATTGTTCATAATTTTTAGTTTTTAGTTTCTGCTATAGAGCTCTGTATCTGTGTATGGTGTGTGTGGATGCATGAGTATAGATCCTTGTTATTGACTTTTTTGTTTGAACTATAACATATATTAAGAATTGTAAAAATCATATGTCAACATATAAGTGGCATATCACAAAATGAACATGTGTTTCTATTAAGTGGAATCATGATCTTTGGTGTGTGTGTGTGTGTGTGTGTGTGTGTGTGTGTGTGTGTGTGATCTTTTGCTCAATGCCACGTTCGTGGGATTCATTGACATCATTTCAGCTAACAGTATTTCACTTTATTGCTGCATAGTTTTAAATTGTGCTGCAATTTATATATCCTGTTACACATTTGAATTGTTTCCAGTTTAGGCTATTGCAAATTATGTGACTGTGAACATTCTTATACATGTATTTTTGCACATTTGCTGCAGTATTTACATAGCAGTGAAACTGTATGGATACAAGACATCCATATGTTGAACTGTAATAGAGAATGCCAATTCATTTTTACAATGACTGTGCAAATTTCATTTCTGTCAACAGTCTATGAGAGCTCCAGTTGCTTCACAGCCTCACTAAAAGTTGGTATTATCAGTCTTCCTAATTTTAGCCATTTGGGAGAATATGCAGAAGTATCTCATTGTGGTATTAATTTGCATTTCCCTGGAGACCAAGTGTCTTTTCTTATGTTTATAGACTATTTGGATATCTTTTTTATGTAAAGTGAATCATCTTTTTCTAATTTATTTGTACACATCCTCAATATAATTCTGGATAAGAGTTCTGGTTAATTATATATGTTGAAAATACATTCTCCCTCTCTGTGCCTTGGCTTTTCATTTTTCTCAGTATGTCTTTTGATGAATAAAAGTTCTTAATTTTAATATAATTAATCAGTCTGTCCATTTACAGTTAATAATTTCTGCATCCTATTTAAAGTCACTGCCACCTCAAATCATGAAGATACTCTCCAGAGTTATCTCTTAGAGGGTTTATTGTTTTAAGTGTCTTTTTCTTTTTAAAACTTTTGTGTACTTATTCTTATTTTTTAACTAACTATCTCTTAGTTGTGTTATTCTATGATCAGATAATATAGAATAAGAATTTTCCACAAAGAAAAATTTACTAATATATTCTGTGGAATTTGAGAGTTATCTGAGCATAATTGTATTATTTAAAAGTCTTCCTAGTTACTGCTTCATTAAAGAAATTCCAAGTAATCTGAATTAAAAGTTTAAGTTAAGATGTGTTAAGGAAATATGTACTGTAATTCCTGGTTTAAAAAAATCTATTGAGGCTTTCTTTGTGGCCCTAATTTGATCAAATTTAAAAATTTTACATGATCCCTGGGCAAATGGGGCAAAAGCATATTACAGTAAAATTTGAAATGAACCTATTTATTTGACGATGGTAATTGCGTTAGCATATCCTCTGTAGCTTCACTTTTATTTTTCCTTCATTCATCCAGCAAGTATTTATAGAGTAACTAGTAAGCACGGGCATTCTTCCAGGCTCTAGAGATTAAATTTTGTCCCATGTATGTGGCCTCTATCTACAATTCAATGAAAAATAGATTTTGAAATGAAAGAGTCCTATAAAGGCGTCCTAAGGAGCCTGTAAGAGAGAGGGATGGGACCTTGTCTCATCTGGGGGGTGAGAGAAGTCTTCACGTTGGAAGTGAAGGATCCAAAAGAAGGCAAGGTAGATGCACCATGGGATGAAATGACCTGGTGGAGTTAGCATGAAGCAGATCATTTAGAACTTACCATGTTAAAAGTGTTATCTCTTCTCAGAAAAATTGGTGTATTTGACACTATAGTTCATATGGAAATGCTAATTGCTTCAAACAACAATAATTAATTTACTGGCTATAATTTTTCAGGCATAAAGGCTGTTTCTTAATTTCTTTGAAAATTCCCCTCTGCTCCCACACCACCCTTTTACCTCTTTCAGTTCTGTTATCAGATTGGCTGTGATCATGGGTTGGATATTTGCTGATGGTCAGCTGATGTCAAAATCACTTCTTAGGGAAAGAACAAGACCACTGACCCCCAGCCATGTCACTGAAGTCACCCGCTTTCTTACTGTACTTCCATCATTTTCTCCATTAGTTTTTACTGGGTAAAACTACATTTTTATACGGTAGATAATGATTAAGGGGGAAATGACATTTCCACAAGAATGGTTCTGTCATGGAATGTGAGCATTTTTATTAAAATCACCAATATGTTTCAAATATTCCTATCAACATCTCTTTGTATGTACATCAGATTTTGTTTAATATATTCAAATGATCTCAAAGTTCATTATGGTTTGTACCTAATTTTAACAAATTGTATTACTTTGTTCTCTTGCTGTTTGCCAAGAATTCTACTTTTTTAATTCTATTTTTATTCATATTTTCAAAAAATCTGTATTTTTGTCTGATTCAAGCAGAAAGTGATAAATTATTAATTTCTTCATATGTAACTTGAGGAAAGTATTACTTCCTATTTTCTCTCATTTAAAGTTTGTTCCTATTTTTTATTTAAATATTCATCACTCAAGACTTGGCCCTTTATAACATGCCTTTACTATTCTTGTTTTCTTTATTTTTATTGGTCACTTAGTTAGCTAGAGTACTTCAAAGAGTTGTATTCAGAGAAAGTGGGCAAACATATTTTGAGGTTTGACTATCTGAAATGTTTCTTTTGCTGTCTTCACACATAAATGTAACTTGGCTAGGTAGGGAATTCTGGGGTTACAAATTCTTTTCAGAATTTTTCTGATGATTCATTACATTTTAGTTGCTAATGTTTCAAAAGAGAAGTATGATTTTAGCTCTTCCTTCTAGCTTCACATCCCATAAAACTCCTTGGATCACAGTAGGTGAAGTTGGAATGAAGATCAGGTTACATGGTCAAGGTTTTTTTATTAACTTTGTTTAAAGTTACATACCTTCTCAGGAAGATTGATTGCATTTCAGCCATGACAAACCTCTTATAATCTGTTTCTGTCAACTATAAAACATTTCTGAAACTCACTGCTATTTGGATGACCCCCTTATCTGTCTTCCATTACAGTTGAATTTTTCCATATATCTAAACATTTCTTCACAATCTGGAACTGTCATGACAGATACATATTGTCAAGTCCTTCTTTTCAAGGAAGTTTCAATAATATTTTCTCATTAAATGCTTTCATAAATACTTAGAATTATCTCTTCAAGAAATACTTGAAAAAAGACAATGGCATTAAAAAATTTCAACCTAATTCAGTACATCTGATTGTGCAATGGATTAAATAAATATGATTTTTATGGACAATCTTCTGATAAAAAAGTAATTATTTTTATAGACAATTGTGGATACTTTTCAACCTTCTTCATAGATTACTCTTTATAATTTTTTAATCTGGGTTTGTAATATGAAAGTGTTTGATGCCAGTTTCTCTGACATGAGCCACTAAATGGAAGATCAGTATGGAAGTTAGGGTAAATGCATGAAAGCAAGATGAGTAGCTATCTGGAACTACAAACATTTTTTTCTTTGTAAATTGTGATTGTCAGCCAGAATTCTCACCTAGGAGTACCACCACAGTGCAGCTTTGAAGATGATACTATCTCAGGCAGTTTTCTTTGTTTCTTTCTTCTTGTCCACTTCTGCTTTAAAATAGTTTCATAGCCCCCATCTTCCATCTGCTCCTTTCAACTCAGTGGCTAAAGTAATCCATCCCCTCAAAAATATAAAGTAACTTCCCAGTGATTGTATGTTTAATACTTTCTTCCACCTTTATTGAGGTATTATTGACAAATAGAATTGTGTAAATTTAAGGTGTAAAATCTGATGATTTGATATATGCATATATTGTGAAATGATCACCACGGTAAATTAGTTAACAAACTCATCACCTCACATAATTGCCTTTTTTGTGTGTGGTGAAAACATTTAATATTACTGTCTCAGCAAATTTCAATTATACAATATAAAACTATAAGAAAACTATGACATTGTGAAAGAAATTGAAGAAGACACAAATAAATGGGAAGATATGCTTTGTTCATGGATCAGAATAACTAATGTTCTGAAAATGTTTATACTTCTTAAAGCAGTTGATAGATTAAGTGCAATCCCTATCAAAATTCCAATGAAATTTTTCACAGAAACAGAAAAAAATCATAAAATTTGGAAGGAACCACAAAAGACCCCAAACAGTGAAAAACACCTTGAGAAAGAACAAAGCTGGAGGCATCATGCATCCTTATTTCAAACTATATTACAAAATTATAGTAACCAAAACAGCATGGTACTGGCATAGAAATAGAGACATAAATCAATGGTAAGAATCAACTATATGATCAAATATTTGCCAAGGTACCAAGAATACAAAATGGGGGAAGGATAGTCTCTTCAATAAATGACATTGGGGAAATTGTATATTAACATGTAAAAGAATAAAGTTGGACCAGTTTCATATCACCCATAAAAATTAATTCAAAATGGAATAAAGACTGAAATGTAAAACCTGAAACCATAAAACTCCTAGAATAAAACATAGGGGAGAAGCTCTTTGAATATCATCTTGTCAGTAATTTTTTAATACAACACCAAAAGAACATGCAACAAAAGCAAAAATAAACAAGTGAGAGGACATCAAACTAGAGAGCATCTGGACAACAAAAGAAACAGTCAATAAAATGAAAAGGCAACCAATGGAACGGGAGAAAATATTTGCAAATAAAATATCTGATAAAGGGTTAATATCCAGAATACAAGGAACTCATGCAACTCAATAGCAAAGCAAACATACAAAACAAATAATCAAAAAATGGACAAAGGAACTAAATAGATGTCTTCCAAAGAAGACTTATTTACTAAAGGCCAATGAGTACATGAAGAGGTGTTCAACGTCACTAGTTATCAGAGAAATACAAATCAAAACCATAATGACATGTCATCTCACACCTATTAGGGTGGCTGTTATCAAAAATATAAAAGGTAACAAGTAATGGTGAGGATGTAGGAAAAAAGGGAAACTTTATGAACCATTGGTGCAAATGTAAGTCGGTACAGTTTGGAAAACAGTATGGAGTTTGCTCAAAAAAATGAAATATGGAACTACCATGTGATCCAGCAATCCCACTTTGGGGTAAATATCCTCTAAGTTGATAGATAGGGAAATGAAATCACTATATTGAAGAGATAACTACACTCCTATGTTCGTTTCAGCATTATTCACAATAGCTGACATAGAACCTACCTAAGTGTCTGTCATTGGATAAATGGATAAAGAAAAGATGCTTGTGTGTGTGTGATATGGAATATTATTCAGCCGTAAGAAAGAAGGAAATTCAGTCATTTGGGACAACAGGGATGAAACTTGTGGTCACTTATTAAATGAAATAAGTCAGAGAAAGACAGATACTGTATGGTACCACTTATATGTGGAATCTAAAAAAGAAAATTGGAATTCATAGCCACAGAGTATGCCTGTGGTTGCCAGGGGCCGAGGGTGGGAAAAATGAGGAGATGTTGATCAAAGGGCACAGATGTTCATTTTTAAGTTGAATAAGTTCTTGGGGTCTAATGTACAGCGTGTTAACTATAGGTATCAATACAGTATTGTATGTATTTGGTTCTTTATAACAATCTTCCGAGGTACCTGGCCCCTCTCTCTCCTTCTCCAGAATACCTTTGCTGGCTGATCAAACTGCATTAAAGGCCTTTAGAAGTCAATCCTTGGTGATAACCATTATATCCACAACCCACCTAGTCATTTTTGGCAACAAGAGATTATAATCAATATTGAGCTTACTTGGAAAATATCAACATTATCACAACTTATGAATGGGGCATTCAGGAATCATTGTGAAAGAGATAATGAATGAGAAGGATTGGAAGGCCTTCTTTCAATATTTAGTGGGTTATTCAGAGCTAAAATGCGTTGAGATGGTTATCTTTAATTATCCTTAATACTGATGATATTAAAAGAAGAATATTTGTACATATCTGTGAAAGCAGTTACTTGCCACATTTCACACAAGGAAACTGAATTTCAGAAACATAATTAGTAAACAAGTTTTCTGACTCTTAAATGCAAAACTTGTTTTTCTTCAAAACACACTGTAGGAAGTGCCTTCCAGTTCTAACCTTTTTGTTATGTAGTGACTAAAATACATACTGCAGTTAAGGGTAATTCCTCTTCACTTTGGGAATGCCAGTGATTGCGCTGGGCCACCGGGAACAGTAGGTACGTAGGACATGGAGTGGCAGAATCTGTGAGGAGGGAAAGACAAGTTAACCAACCTCCTAACGTCTATGCCCTAAAACTGGGTCACAGGTAAAACACTTCAATGAGTAAAACACCTTGAAGAATCTAAAAAAATACCTATTTCATGTTGTTTTCTGCCATGTTATGAAGTTGTTCTGCTTCCATCATAAAGAATTATTGTTAGAAAGCAGAAATGAGAATCCCCTCCTTTAGAAAAAAAAATCAGTTTCTCCCTGAAATTAGCTTCCTACCAGCATTAAATTCCACTGTGGTTATTGTGGTCAATTCTTAGCTACATTTTGAAGTTAGTTCCTTTTATTTTGGAGAGTAATCATTCCCTTTGCTCATCAACCTTATTCACATCCCTCCTGACCCCCTGAACATTTTTACTCCTCCCTCATTTTTCTCACATTGGGACCTCCACATTGCATTTATATCATGTACAGATTTTCCAGAACAGAATGCATTTCATGAGCAATGAAAATGTTAGCAATATGCAAAAAATATCTTAAGGGTAGAATTGGAGACAGGCTGGGGGAGGCCCTATGGCGATATACAGCTAGGCATGGAACTGTTGATATCACATAAGAATCTGTGATTAAAATTCAAGAAGTTTCTAGCACTTTTATTACCCCCACTACAGCCGGAATTGTTAATGCCTCACTAGGTCCCTAATATATTATGGGACTTAATACGGTGGTGGTTACCCAAGAGAAATTCTAGGAGCTAGCATTTTTTTTTTTTTTACAATTTGAAGGTTTGTGCCAATTCTGTGTCGAGCAAGTCTATTGGCACCATTTTTCCAACAGCATTTTCTCAGTTCATATCTCTGTCACATTTTGTTAATTCTCACATTTCAAACTTTTTCAGTATTAATTCACTTGTTATGGTGATCTGTGATTAGTGATTAGGACTCACTGAAAGCTCAGATGATGGTTAGTATTTTTTAGGAATAATGTATTTTTTTAAATTAAGGCATATACATTGGTTATTTTAACATAATGCTATTACACACTTAATATTGACTACAGTGTAGTGAAAACATAAGCTTTATATGCATTCGGAAACCAAAAAATTCATTTAACTCACTTTACTGTGACATTTGCTTTATTGCTGTGGTGTAGCACCTAACCTGCAATATCTCCGAGGTATGCCTGAAATCAAGTTAAGGATTTTGAAACGAGATCATTCTGGATTATCAAGGTGACCCAAATAACAAGTGTACTTAGGAGACAGAGAAGAGAAGACAGAGAGGAGAGAAAGCCATGTGAAGATAGAGACAGAGATTGGAATTATGAAACAAGCAGACATGGGACACCTGGAGCCCCCAGAGACTGGGAGAGGCAAGGAAAGATTCTCCCCTAGAGCCTTTAGAGGGAGCACAGCCCTGCCAACACCCTGATTTAGGGTTTTTGGCCTCCAGAAGTGTGAGAGAATAAATACATGTTCTTTTAAATCACCAAGTTTATGGTAATGTGTTAAGCAACCGTAGAAAACCCTTACTACCACCTTATCTAAAATAACACTATTTTCCCATCTCCTTTACTTTTCTCCTTAGCTCCTCTCACTCCCTAGTATGTTTTATCTGTACTTGTTGCTTGCTTTATTTCCCCACTTCAGCTCCACAAGGTCGGGGACATAGTTTTGTTCACTTCTGTATCCCTAGTGCTTCAACAGTGTCGCTCTATAGCCGTGAATCATGATTTGAATGTAGAAAGAACGAAGGTGGAAAGGAATAAAACAGGGAAGAAGGAAGGAGGAAAACAAGGAGAGAGAGAAAACAGGAAGGAGGGGAGCATAAAAGGAAGGAACGGAGGAGAACGCACACGATTACAAGATTACTATACCATCTTTACAAGTTTACATTTGGACTTCTGTAAGAAACAGGGAACATCTGCCAAAGGCAGCCCACTGACCCCCTGAAAGCAGAACTGGCTGGGAAGCAGGCTCCGTGGACTTCTGTCATAACTACACTGCAGCAAGGAGAGGCACCAACCAATGATTCTTGGGCACGATTAACAGAATCAGCCACAGCTGCTCAGCAGACACTGCTGTTCAGTTTTCTTCTTCCCTGCCTCCAAGTCACTCAGCAAGGACAATGCAACGACCTCTGCTTCCTCAGTGTCTCTCGATTATCCTTGCCACTCACACCGCCGTGGGGACAGTCAGCAACACTGAGAGGCAGGTCTCAGGTGGGCTCTTCAGTTTACCAGGGCCAGGTGCAAAAAGCCACGCCAAGGGGGCCAAGCTTTCTACTCTGGGGTGAAGAGGGACAAGGGGCACAGAAGTCCCGGTGCTGTTGTAGGTTGGCCCGATTGGCAAACACTCCCAACACTCAACCTCCCTGACTCCCAATTCTGTATTCCCGACTTTGTAATGGCTCAGTTTACAGGCTGCAGGCTTTTAAATGACTGAAGAGACCAAAACAATTTCTTCCTTTCTGAATCTGAATGGTTTAATTGCAAATGAAGGAACTCTGAGTTAATCTTTGTTGAAAAACTGGTAGTTACTTAAAACTTGAAAGTCAAAAACCCAAGGAAGTATTCTTCATGTCCCTGTGATGCCTTTCAATTGCTGAGGTCCAAAATTTATTCATTATAGGCTAAGAGATATTTATGTTCACCATATACTGTGTAAGCTTGATAATTTTCTTTTCCTTGGCTTACTACTAATTAACAGTCATTTAAAACTACCTTTATAACATGTATTATACTTGAAATTAAGAAAATATATTTTCTTTTTTTAAGGCTGAAAAATACTCCATTGTATATATTTACTATTTGTATTATACTTGAAATTAAGAAAATATATTTTCTTTTTTTAAGGCTGAAAAATACTCCATTGTATATATTTACTATTTGCAACAACACGGTGAATATGGATGATAGTATGCTAAGTGAAATAAGCCAGGCAGAAAGAAAAAAAATGCGTGATTTCACTCTTACAGATCTTCCTTGACTTCGAATAGGGTTACATCCTGATAAAACCACTTTAAGTTGAAAATGCATTTAATATGCCTGACCTACTGAATGTCATAGTTCAGCTCACCTACCTTAAATGTGCTCAGAACCCTTACATTAGCCTACATCGGAGCACTTGCATGGCTGCTGTAACACATTACCATGAACTTGGTGGCTGAAAACAACATAAATGTGTTCTCTCACAGTTCTGGAGCCAAAACCCCCAAAATCACCTAACAGAAAGCCTATTTCATAATAAAGTTGCTGACTATCTCATGTAATTTACTGATTACGGTACTGAAAGTGAAAAACAGAATGGTTATATGGGTACAGAATGATTGTCAGTGTATAGGTTTTTGCCCCTTGTGATCCTGAATCTGACTGGCAGCTGTGGCTCACTGTGGCTCCTGAGTGTCATGAGAAAGTGTCATGCAACATGTTGCTAGCACGGGAAAAGATCCAAATACAAAATTCCAAGTATGGTTTCTGCCAAATGTGTATCATTTTTACAATATTGTAAAGTTGAGAAATTGTTAAGTCAAACTGTCGTAAGTCGAGGACCATCTGTACTGTAGATGGAATCTAAAAAAGCGAGAAGCATAGAGGCAGAGTAGAATGATGGTCACTAGGTGTGGAGACACAGGGGAAATACAGACTGGTCAAAGGACAAAGTTTCAGTTACAGGATGAGTAGGTCTAGAGAGATGACTGTTGTTAATAATACTGTATTGGATATGGAAATATGCTAAGAAAGTAGATTTCAGGTGTTCTCATTGAAAAAGTAACTATGTGAGGAGATGGGTATGTTAATTAGCTTAACAGTCATAATCATATCACTATATGTATAATATATCATGCTACACAATTTATATACAGTTTTTATTAAAGAACAAAAATAATTTTCAAAATATTTAATAATTTAGTGTATTTTCTAATAAGTATTTGCACAGGTCTAGTGGTTTAGTATTCCTCTATAATCCATTTTTTGATGTGGGGAGGAATCATGCTGGAAAATTATTTTTAATTGCATATAAGCTAGTGAATAACATCCTAGCAAGTGCTTACTGGCCGATTGATATCTTAGGTCCCAAAAGAAATGTCAATCATTTTTCTTTATTGTATGTGGAAAAGAGTACGATCCGTCGAAACTGTTGAAAAGTTCTCAGTTGCTGAAAATGCCCATGTGTACATGATTTATAGGTGAAATTAATTTTAATGGAATATATATTGGGATACGTAATCTGTGTATGACTAAAGTATACCTCCTTGGGGGGTTCATATTACATATTCTACCAAAATAATGTTCCAGTCATATAAGTCTATACAACTGTGTACCCACAAAATAGAGCTACATTATGTTAGCTTAGAAAATTTCAAAGGTTTTGTTGTCTTTTTCTTTCTTAAACTCTTCACTGATGAGTTGCATTTCTTCCATCTCGCATAATATATGCAAGACAAGTGCCAATTCATGGCACCTGGAGTTTTATTGATTGCTTATATTCACAATTGGCTCAATCATGGGGATTATAGAGAGTGAAAAATGACAGAAAAAGTGATAAACAGTCAAACAGCCAGAAACTATCATTAGCCCAATCTCTTCCTGTTGACTAAAGATCGTACTTTAGTTAATGAGGATAGATTAATGATACACAAACAGCTCATCCTTTGTTATTTTTCCAACTAAGCTTAGAGGGAAAAGAGCCAACCTAATTATAAAAACTGATGGAACTACATAAGTATTTGGCTGATTATTCTAAGCATTTTTAAAAAACCTCAGTGGTCTGGAGCCAAGATGAAGTAGGGGTGGGGGCAAAACAGCGTATGTGAAAGCGCACTAAGCCGCCTCCGTTGTAATGGGGACCTGAGGCATCTGGGCATCTCTGATCAATCACATGTGATGTGAGGAGCTGAAAAGCTAGGATCTGCCTTGATAGCAGACTTACTAATCTCTGAGTTCTCTAGGCACCTCGTGCTCATAGAGCTGCAATACTACACATTTTTTTGTATGATTATGAACTTATTCTGGTCAGTGTCTTTTTCTTCTATTGAAACTATTTTGGTGGTTATAGTAGTTCCTCCTATGAGATATTGAAAGTTTTCTTAACACTTTTTTAAAGATCACCTTAACTTAAAATCTTGCTTTATGCAAATGAGAAAGCAAGATACACACACACACACACACACACACACACACACACACACACACACACACACACGTCTTTTGCAGAAATTACTTCCATAACAAGGGGAAAGATTAAAGGAAGAAATCAGATTTTCTTCATCTTGCCAGTGCCATCTCATCTCTACTGAATAAAGAGGGATGGGAGCGCAAAGCCCTTCTCAACAGGCTTCAGCTGCCTGTGCCCAACCAGCAGCCCCCCTCCATGCATCCACCCTGCTGGCATGTGACAAATACACCATTTGAGCCTTTTTTCCCTAGCTTGCCAAGAGGATGACCTCTATAGAACACATCAACATACCCTCCAGTGTCTAGCTGGATATGGCCAATGAAAGGTAGCAGCATGAAATCAAATGGAGGAAGTGCAGAAGGTCAGGTTGTGTGTTCTGTACACCACCCCTGACACCTGCCACTGCCCCATCTTGGACCATAGTTTGGACAGTGCTGTGTTCCTCTTGTTCTACCCAAGACCTCAGGTGCTTGGAAAGTTCCTTTCCTGTGATTGCAGTGTTTGTGAGTTGCAGTAATATACTCCTGCCTCTTTGACCCAGTGGCTTCCACTGTTGCTAGTTCCTGGATGTTTCATCATTCTTTACGGTTTCTTAAAATCCAGCCCACATCTCTCTAAATAGTCACTTACATTAAGTTTTTTCAGTTGGTTCTTTGAATGTGCCCTGTTTACTGCTAGGAATTTGACTCATGGATTGCTTTTAGAAGTTTACTGCATCTGTCCTCTTGACATTTTGTTGAATCCTCTTCTAACACTTTTTAGAACCTATTTTAATCATCTGTTTACACATTTTTCTTTCGCCTTAGACCTTGAGTTCCTTAATGAAGAGGTCATGCTTTAATTATCAATATACCCTTAGAAACTTACACAATGCATGCTGAATAAATGTGTGGTAAATGAATGAATAAGTAAGTGAATGCACAAATTCATAACTCCATTCTATGGTGACACATTTTAGCTAAAAATTTAAGCCATATCAAAGCCTTCTTTATCTGAGACTGTTGCTTGGTTTAAAATAAAGTATCATCACTGTGTTAGTCAACTGATAGTAAGTCGAGAGGAAAAGAGTTTGGCACTGCATATGCTAACATTAAAACAGAAATCTGTGACCCAGGCATTCAGGCCAGTGCCTGGGAAAGGCTCACAAGAGAGAGAGCTGAATGCCAGCATATAATAATATTCCACAGGTTGCGAGTAAGGTTTATCTGGAGCTTTGTTCCAGTAAACAACAAAATAATTAATGTGCATATTCTGTGTGTTATTGTTATGGTAAAGCAATGTAGAGGACATCTGTATTACTTATGGGTTTCTGAGGAAAGGGGAACTCACTTACACCTAAGCCAGATGTACAGGAAAAGATTTGATGGCTGCAAATAGATCCTGTATTCTGTTATTGTGTATTCCATGGAGAGATTCACAAAAGGACAGGTCAATTCAGATGCCACCAAGTCATCTATCTTGTTCAAAAGGTACAGTGTTGATCCCAGTATTTCACAACTCACCCCAGATGTTCTGAAAATCCTGTAGCTGCTGACAAATAGATGCTAACAGTGGTATGTTAATGCAGATAACTAGGAACTACTTCATTTGTCCAGTCAGTAGGAGCTGAAGCCTGTAGTCCCACTGAGTAGTCATGGCCAATGTCCGAAATGCGATTTTTCATAAGGAGTAAGGCTTTTTTCTACATCAGGGCTTTCTTCTTTCCATCCAGGTCTTGTTCACGTAGACATTTCTCTTCCATAGCCAGTAAGAAAATGGATTGCAACCTAACTGGACAGTTTCAAGATTATCCTGGATCGATCATTAGCAACATTAAAGCAGAACTTGATTTAAACACAGTTTATATTGGGCATTTCCTACACATCACTGTTGTCTTATGTTTTTTTCATAAAAGAATCTTACTTTGGATAGAGCAGCCACCTCTCTCTCTTAAATTGCTGGGTGCCACAAATGGAATCTCAGCTCTTCTTTAGCTTCAGGAATGAGCTTTATTCATCTAAATCTGTAGTTTCTCAATGAGGGGTAGTTTTGTCCTTCAGGGACATTTGGCAATATCTAGAGACATTTTGGGTTGTCAGAATGGGGAAGGAGCATGGCATTTACTGGGTAACATCCAGGGATGCTGGTAAACCTCCTACCATGCATAGGGCAGCTCCCCATAAAAAAAAAATTATCTGGTCCCAAATGTCAATAGTGTCAACATTGGGAAACCCTCTTCTAAAGACAGTCCCATCTTTCTTGCTAGGGATTGGTTTAGAAATGAGCATAGGACCAAATTCTGGCCAATGTCTTAAGAGGAGAAATTGAGTATAATCTCCAGGAGCAGTTCTTCCTCACTCATAAGCAAGAACCACAGGAAGCAGAACAGCAGAGTGAAGAGAGACACCAGAGACCTGAGTCTTCAAAGATGTGCTTTAGCTCCTGGATCACCCAATTCTAAAGTCTGCTTTGTCCCTCAACAGCTGTTTATGTGAGCTAAGGACACTGTTTTACGCTTAGGTTTCTGTTAACTCATATCCACTAACATCCTAAGTGGAGCACATCTGCTCTGTGATGGTTTGGCAAGATTTAACTTGGCTCTGGGGATCTGAGTGTTAATGCTGAGAAGGCAGGAGACAGGCATTAAGTCCAGAAGTGAGAAAAATACGAAGATGAAATGCTGTTTGGATTAAGGCACTGTAGCACGATAAGCGGGAAGACGAGGAAGGGAATGGGGCGTGGGCCATTTCTAGCCCAACCCCATTTTATTGGAGCTGCAGTAGAAAAGGGGCAAGAAATGACACCAACATAAGCTTGGAATGGAGTAAATCTAGCGATTTCTTTAAGAGAGAGACTATCTTAAAGAAATTTCTGGATCCTCACTTCAGGTATGTTCCTCTTGTAAGTCCCCAAAGAGTCCTTGGAACCAGCAGCATGGGCACTGCAGCAAGCCCTGGGCTGTCACTAGCCTCGGGCCTCTTACCATGGGTGCCTCTCCTGTTTGTCTTTGAAACAAGGGCCTGCCTCTCGCTAGTCTGCTCTGTCCCAGCTTATTTACAAAACAAATCATTTCCTGTTGTCTCAGTGATTTCCAAGATTGCTGTATTAGAGTTGTGGGCTTATGTATCGTTCCCCAACTGCTTCAGTCAGTCTTAGTTCAGCAAATTGTGGCAATATTAGACACTATCATTATTTCAATGCCAGATGTTTCCTAAAAGTGTGAGGTTACTTCAGTCAAAGCAGACATATCTAATAGTTTATTTTCTTATCTCCTAGGGATAGACAGTATTAAGCTATGTTTAGACAGAGCTACGATAAAATCCCGTCTGCCCTTAGGTCTCACAGCACTGGAAAACAGCACCACGCCTTCATCTTCTACACACTTTTTTTTCTTAAAGGACAATCAAAAACAGAGTAAAGATGAATATATAACCATTTTGATGAACAAAAAGGAATGAAATCTGAAATAGCCCTAAAATGGTTGAAACAAGAATTCACATGTTTTAAAGATAATGTTATTAGTTATTGTTATTATAAGAAATGCCAGACTTCTTGGTGGCCAGCACTGTCCTGGGGATGATCTTCACAGGTCCGGGTCCAAGTGCTCCACTAACTAGCAAATAGCTTGGGGTTGGTGGGTGAGGTCATGGAATCTCTTGGGTCTTAAGTAATGTAAGCTTCAGGGTTTGGGGTGGGTAATCTCAAAGGCCATATTAGTGATACTATGATGTTTTCATTAAATAAGCAGCCAGACCATTTGCGTGTGTGTGTAATATATATATATATATATATACATATATATATATATAATAAAAAATATATATCCTACATATAAAATTTTTATGTAAAGTTGGAGGGAAGGTTTTTCTCCCATAGTCCAATATTTCCCTTTTGAGTACCCAAACTTAATTTGTGTACCTCCAGCCTTTACTCTGTCCAGTTACTTTATATATTCCTGGTAGATGAGGTGGTTTCCCCGAATGGCATAACTGATGCTACTAAACGGAGCTATGTGGGTCAGCTTCTCCCTCCTTCCTCCCGGGAGCAAGCTGCCGACAGAAGTCCCTCCTGATCTACTTTTGCATCAGTGGGTCCCACTGTTTACAGGAAGGCTTCTGCTCTGGTCCAGCGTTGTCTGGGACTAGGATTCAATTCTGCTTCATTTGGGAATTAAGTGGGAAGATACAGTTGAACTGCACTTAAGCCATTTTCTCAAATTAACCTTGATCACTAATAAATGAGGAATGTCTCAAACAGAAGAGGCAAAAAGAAGCAAGCGGTGTTCTTGTGCCCTGCTCTCTGCTGATCCTAATAGAACTGGTGGCACCTTCAAGATAGAACTGGGTCAAGGACAAGTAATTCCTAGTATCAATAAAAAATACTTAGAATGTAAACTGATAGTTGATTCTAAAAGCTCGATTATTGTAATAGTTGTGGCTATAGCACTAGAATCTTGAGAAGTCTTACTATCCTTTTAGTCTTCTGTAGCAGTGGAAAAGGGGGCACATAAAAATATAGGATTAAAGTAATCATAGTGTGAATGTCCCAGAGACCTTAAAATTAGTATCAAAGAATATATTTTATGCTGAAGCCACAAAAACTGGACCTAGATTAAAACAGAGTTCCTAAGAAAGATGTTTTGAGAATCAGCTGGGAACAAAATGAGAAATGGAGTGGGAACTCTGTGTCATAAGAAAGTTTCTCATTCTGTTGTAGAGTAGAGTGGTCTTTAAAAAGTACATTCCAGCTCAGAAGCACTAGCAGACTGCAGGGTTATTTATCAACCATCAATCACTCCCTACTGTTTCATGTTAACAGAACTCTTATTGTTCCTAGGCCCAGGGTTGATCTAAATCAATCACACTGAATAAAGTCCCTGTTCCAGGATATTTTCCCCAATCTCTTATGGGTACATAGGAAATGTCCATGTAACCCAATTCTGACCAATGAGAAAAAAATGAGTCTTTCCTTGAAATACTCTCTCTCTTTCTGCTTGGGATATTGACGTGAGAATGTATTGTCTGGAGCTGTAACCTCCACCTTGGACCATGAGGTGGCCTATACAGGTACAAAGAGCCTGAAGACAGTCATGCAGAAAGGTGTAAATTAAGAGTCTGGGCATTGGATGATATGGTGGAACCTCCTGTTTTGAGACTTCTTGTAAACAAGAGAGGTCATTTCCATAGTTCTGTTTCCTGGACCTGATTGTGTCCTTTTTAATATTGAAGGGTCTGGAGGCAATATCAGAAACATTAACTAAAACTCATCGCATTAGTTGTAAGTTGAATGTATGGGAGCAGCAGCAGAGATTTAAGAAGCCTCCTGGTGGATATGGAGTGGAGTCCGCTGTTTCTGAACTATAGGGAGAGACCAGGGGTGTTTCCTCCATAAAACATTAGATTGAGAAGGACTGCACTCCAGCAAACAAAAAGGTGAGACTCTCTCACACCATGAAGGAGAAGGGAGAGCATGCTGTACAAGAGATCCAAGATACATGCTTTCAGAGAAAACAATCTAAAGGTATCAGTCCTCCCAAAATTAATCTTTAGGAAAAAATTAAATGTCAGTATTGCAATTTTCTTAAATCTTGCTTCAAATTTTAAAGTCTATTTGGAAGAATAAACATGTTATCTATAATAACTAAGTGCAATCTGTTAAGAATAATTTTGGCTTTGCTCCACAAGATATTAAAATGATTTATAGATTAACAATAATGAAACATCAGTGTTGACATAAGAATAGACAGGCATACGAAATAGAATAAAAAATAAAACAAGGAAGCAAAGAAATCCCAGTAGTCTGCAATTTATGCCAGTGTTAATTTCTTAATATTGTCAAGTGTACTTAGAATTGTATAAGATGTCAACACTCAGAGAAACTGCAGAAAGGATATAATGAGAGCTCTGTACTACCTTTGCACCTTTTTATAAATCTAAAATTATTCCAAAATAAAAATTTCTTTTAAGACCTTATTATATGATAAAATATGTTTCAAAAAATGATAAAATATATGTTTCAAATAAGTTAAATCAAAGTTACAACTTACTGTACACAGACTAGCTATTTATTGGTAAAAGATGAAACCAAAAAGTAACTAGTTACATGTGGACTAATGCCATAAAAAGAAACACAAATATCTTTATATAACCTATGAGCTTTTTAGAAAACACTGTAAAGAAAAAGATAAAATATAAACTGAAAAACATTTTCAAAATATGCAAGAATAATTAGTGATGCTCTTAATATACATATAATTATCCCACGTTAATAAGGAAAAGATGAGTTCCACATGGGAAAGAAGATGAAGAATATAAATAATAAATGTTCTAGGGGGAAAAATGTAAATAGCTAATTTTACACACAAAAGTTTAACAATTCTTAATATATCAGGAGAAGGGAAATACGGTAACAAAATATTTTTTAAACTATAGTATTAGCAAGATGAGAAAGTATGGTACTAAGAGTTTGGAAAGGGTAAGGAGGAAAGACCCTCAGAGACTGCTAGAAAGAGTATAAATTAGAAAGTAATGTGGCAGTTTGTGTAAAATCTCAAAAATAGTATGTTCAATTCATTTCCATGCAACAGTTCCACTTATGGAAATGTTTTCATCCGAAAGAAGTAGTTGAACAGTAATTGAAGACAAATATATGTGTGTGTGCGTGTAAATATATATATATATATATTTATAATTATATACACAATATTATATGTATATGTTAAGACATGAAGAACAATGTCTTTAAGTATTATATATGTACAATATTGTATAATATGTATATTACACATGCACTATTAAGTCACCCAGTGACCCACATGACAGAGCTAGATATGAACTCAGATGATCTTTTATATGTAAAAGAACCATGTAATTCTAACATGACAAAATTGAAAGGAAAACATCAAAAACATTTTCTTTGATTTCTTTCAATTCTTTCTAGGAGTTCAATGTAACAGGAAAGTTCTATGTAACAGGAAAGCAGAGATGAATGTTAAGTATATTTGGTGGTTGTAACTTAATCAGATTTCAGAGACCCATGGCCCCAAAGGGTAAAGAGCCACTGGTCTAAACTGATAACCTCACCATCACTTGCTTGGCTGATGACAGTGGACTGCCAGCTGACACTCTGGCCTCTGGCCCCACTTGCTGGCTTTTTACTCTATCGTTGCCATCTGAAATATCCACCCTCAAACAGTCCCACACTTTTCTCTCTGGCTTTCCAAGACCCGATTAAAGCAGTTACTTCTCTGAGGCCAGGGCAACATTAACAGCTGCCACACAAAATATAAGAGGCAATCTTGGAAGGACTTAGTTGCAGTTTTGTCTCATTTGCCAACAGTCAAGAAGTTCTATTCAGATACTTTGTTTCATACTGAAAAGATTTCTAGTTGATTCAGAGAGCTTGAAATTAAAAGAAAAAAAATCCCATGCTTCTTCAACACATCCTATAATCTAATGCCTTTTCCCGGGTTTTACATACAGTGAAAGGGAACTAACTTGGACCTTCACAAAGGTGAGTGTCTTGCTATATAATGAAGTAAATATGGCAAACATGGTTCAGTACAAATAATTGACTCAACCATTCTCATTTTTATAAAAGAGTTTTTGTTCTACTTTTCTCAGATTATAATCACACTCCTTCCTTTATCTGGTACTCAATTTAAAAGGAACTCTAAAATAAGTTATGCCCCTTTCCGTGAATGCCTATTGATTAAGGGAGAAATTAAATATAAAAGGAGAAGTGAGGGAAGAGTTTGGAAGAGAGGGAGATGTCAATGCCACAATTATGCAAATGTATTTCTGTAAAATAATACGGTTAAGGTCGTTTTGTTAAGACCCTGAATATTGTTAATTCTAAATACATATTACATTTTAATCAAACTACCTTCTTCCCACTCTTTCCTGAGAAATTTACATGCTGTTCACATTTCGAGGGCAGTTAGGATCCAGCTAAGCTCTCAAATACAGTAAGTATCAGGAAATTGTCCTGAATCATTCATGTTAATTATGCTGAACTAAACACTATAGTTAGGAAAATGTATTTCCCACTAAAATGTTTGTCTTAGAAAGATTTCTAAATTGATCACAGTCTCTTTTTCTTATTATAAGACCTAAGGGACTCTGGGATGGTCAGAAACTCATGTAATGAATTGAATTCCAACCACCATCATGCTTTTTCAGCATAATCAACATCACCTGAATCAATTCTGCATTTGTCCCCTCTGTTTCATAAATAATCATAACTACGCTGCAGTGCAAGCCAATTATTAATCATTGTTACACACATCTATTTCCACTATAGAGAAAAAAATATTCTTTGGTTGCATTCTGTTTTTGTACAGTATATCTAATCTGACAAATTTCATAGCACATAAAACACATTATTCATTCATTTATTTTTATTTGTTCATTCACAAATTCATTTAGTTGTTTAGTTGTTCCAGAAGCAATTTACTGAGCAACAACTATGTGTCAGGTACTGTGTTGGGCATTTTCCCCTTGCGCCTAATTACATTTTGTGGTTTACTTTTTATTGTTTTTCACTAATCATCATTCTTATTCAATGACACACTATCATGATTTTATCAATTTTTCTCATTCCTTCTGAACCTGCAATCCCATTTCTAACATCACCAGTTTCTTTATACAGACCATATGAAGACCCATTCTGTATATACAGATGTGTTTTTAATCCATGGAAATACTGTATTTAGTATTATTTTAGGTACACATATGCTTTAATGTGTTAATTGGTATTGTACTGTATGTCTCATTCTGTTTCAACTTCTCACCCTACGTAATATGTAATGTGGATTTATTTAGTTGTTTCTTTCAACTATGTGATATTCAACAAGTTTATTCCACTTATTTTTTTAATTATGGTATGATTAACGGAAAAGAACTGTCCATATTTAATGCTCCCACATACATTGCAGCATTATTTACAGTAACAAAGACATGGAAACAACCTAAATGTCCAAAAAGAGATGAATGGATAAAGACAATATAGTATGTATATACAGTGGAATGTTATTCAGTCTTAAAAAGGAAGAAATTCTGTCCTTGGCTAAAACATGGATGACTTTAGAGGACATTATCCTAAGTTAAATGAGGCAGACACAGAAGAGCAGTGAACTATATGATCCCACTTATATCAGAAATCTAAACTGTTCAAAATACACATTCCACTTTTTATATGACGGACACCAAGGCTAATTTCAACTCTGCTTAGAAAAAATAAGCTTAAGACCAACACCCGGTGAATACCTCTATATGTCAGTGTAATAGTTTGAGTTACACAGATAGGGCAAAATTGGAAATACTCTATTTCATTGCTTAGGAAGGGCCAGATTGTTTTATGAGTTAACATATCATCAGCATTACAAGAGAATTTCCATTTCTCTACTACTGCCCTAGAAATTGACCATGCATCTTTTCCCCCAATAGAAAATTGAAGTGGCCTTTTAGTATATTAGTTTAATTTGTATTTCTCTGATAACCAGTCAAGTAGAACATTTAATTGATTTTAGCCCTTCTGGTATTTCCTTTATGGCAAATTATTCACTCATATTGTTTGCTATTTCAATCTGTCAGATCTTTTGTATTTTCATTGTTGGTTTCCCCGAGTTTCATGGTTATTTGTAGGCAAAGCAAATGTCTGTCTCAGTCTATCACACAGCTTGTTTTATTCTTTTCAGGGAACTGGGGACTAGGAATCTCCTGGTGGTGTGAAATTCAGGGGGGGATATGGGATCTGTTTTGTAAGCAGATTTTGGACCAATCCTTCTGTTTTTAATCTCATTTTTATCATCACTTCCAAAGGTGACTGGTTCTTCCAACTTATGACACTTTGGGGTATTGATCCCACTATACATATATTGCTTAATAGATTTCCCTAATTCAAGTTTAAGATTCAGTTTTTCTCAAGTCCACTAAGTCATTGTCATAATGCATCTGTTTTCTAGCTCCTGACATTTCATTGCTGAATTGCCTTCACTCATTTTTCAGTTCTTGAGAGTATTATGTCTTTTTTAAAATCTCTTCTCATTTAGTAAGTGTTAGAGGGAAGAAGAGTTAAACATACCTGGGCAATCTGCCATCTTTAACTAGAACTCTCAATCTGTTTCAACAGCTTTTTAAAATTTGTATTTTCTGAACTCTCTAGTTTACTATCTGTTGATACGTTTACTCTTACCTTTATATTCCTCAGACACTAACTCCATAGCAAAATATTTCCATTAAAAGCATAAGGAAACATGTATTAATATTTGCCCTACCAAATTCTGAGTTTTCACTATGTAGCAGAGACTTTTCTAAGAATGATGATGGATGAAAATAATAAGGTTAAGAAAATTATTTTAGATAACTCTGTGGTAATAAATAAAATATACAAATGTTATTTTTACATTTAGATAAACTCAGATAACTACCATTCAAAGTAGAATACTGCACAAACCCTGTGAAATTTAGTAAGTTATTTATTTCCCTTTCTATGCATTTTCTAAAGGTATGGGAGAAATGTTGGGGCAGGGGGAGGGGGAGAAATATACCCAAAGAAAATAGATTGTTTTTATGATCCCAAGACCCTTTATTTTGTCAGATTCATAGAAAACTCAAGAAATGTTTTTGATTTTTACATGTTCATGTGAAAAATATACAGATGTAAAAATATCTAAAAATTATCTGCAATTTGTTAAAAAACATCCAAATCAATACTGTTTTTTTCCTGATTGAGTCTGAACTTTGGCAGTACTAGTGTATTTGACAAAACTTGTGACTGGTCTGTGCTGGAAGTTCTAAAACTCAATAGAAATAATATTTCTCAAACACAATTTCAACATTCAAAAGAGAAGAAATATGTCCTGCTGCTCAAGGTTTGCTGATGGACTCTCTCTAAATTCACTCATCCCTAGGACTTCAATCCAATTATGTGTTACCCTAAACAATTAAATCATTAGAAGTCAACACTACTTCAAGACATTGCCAAAGAGATAGTAAAGGAATAAGCCTGGCAGAGTAACACAGTTCCAGAAACCCAGCTGTGCCTTCCTTCTTACCAATTTATCAACCTTTGATCAAATAAGAATGATACTTAAGCATAGAAAAAATATAGGCTAATTCATTGCCCATTTTGCCCTACAGAATACCAGCAGCTCACTAGAACCCCATTATGACCATATCCTTGAGAATGTCTGACATAAAAGAAATCACTAGCACTGTAGGAAGGAACCCGAACAGAACTACTATTAGATTTATAGTTCTGCTGCAAACCCTGTCATTTTGATCTAGTTGAATTTTCTGTCACTAAAACAGATGGGTATCTTGAGAAATCTTAACCCAGTGAACACCAGGAATGCCAATTAAAATGTCAAATTTTTATTTTTAACCTCAAAAGGTACAGTTTCTTTATGTGATCTGATAAATATTTTAGATAAATCAATTCCCCTGTATTCCCACCTCCCCAAATAAAATTATTTTCTTTGATATTGTGTGAATCCTGGCTTTTAAAAAAGACCCTAATTTTTTTCAAGAGAAGTATTTAAAGACATCTCTGAGCAACTGATACCTCAATGAAAGAAAATCAAGAAAGAGTTTCAATATAAAAAGAGAAAAACCCCATCTTTGAGTTCAGAAAAGGGCCAGAAGGGGCAGGAGATACGGAGGATATGATCTCTTCTATTTGAATGTAAGCAAGGGTTTCTCTCACTGACGCTCACCTTGACAGTGTCTCATCTTTATTTCCTAAATGAAAAATGGCTAGTTTGATAGAGTCCTCCAAGCTGGTAAACCAATCAGGTTTAGATCTTTCTTAAGTAGTAGATGAACCTTTAGAAAAATTTCCTGGTTTTTTTTCATGTCAATTTGGGAAGTCACTGTGATGATAAGATTTCCGGCAGGATTATTGGGCTGGTGGTGGTGAGAACCTGCCATGGAATACAGTCAGGACAGACGGAACCCCCTGGAGCCCGCAAACTGCACTGCTTCTCTTGAGCATAGGGCCAAGTCTCATGACCAGTGCCCCTGGCCACACCAATCCAGTGTGACGATGGCCCAGTGGCTCATTCTTGGCTGCCCTCCCTGAACGGAGGTGGAGGTAAACAGAGGTAGACTCAGTAGGAGAAAGTTTTGGTTTCCAAACAAAGCTGGACTACTGGAGAGCTTCAAACCAGAAAGCTTCAGGCTCGTTGGTCAATATGTTATCCTTATCATCCTCATGGAAAATGGTAACATCTTTCTAAGTTGGTGAGTCAGAGACCAGAATAATGTTCTCAAAGAGACAGTCTGAAGCCTGGGGCAGGTGACTTGACATAGAAGAACTATGTCTTGCCACACAGCCAGGCTTTACCCGTCTGTCATCACTGAGGGGAAGGCTCCTCCAAGAGTATGCCAGGCCCCTTATGCCTCAGCTTCTTTCTAGAAGCTGAAAGATTATGCAAAATGATAGTTGCCCTAGCATGTTATTAATGAATCCATTTATTTATTCAATGGCCATAGCGAACATGTTTTAAACAATCACAATTCATCAAGCACTGAGCTGGGTACTAGGTATACAAATAAGAATAAAATAAATTCCGCACCATGAAATAATACTTTTCTGGGGATACTGGTAAGTCATCCAAGACAATGTTCTCCCTTATAATGTGTGAAAACATTAAGACATCAGTATTAATAGAAAATTTGAGTGTATCAATGCTAAACACAAAATTTAGAGAGAATTCCCCTATGAATAATATAAAATCAGATATTAGGAAAGATGTTTAATGTATTTGGTCATGCTAGCTGTATTATAAATTAATCCAGCATGGGACACATGAGGTCAGTGCTACTTGAAAGTCTGGTGTGCTGTCAAGCCTGTTTTCCTTTATTTTTAATGGGATCAAGGTTTACATTAGTCACTTTAGCCCGTGAAAAATTTTTGTGTGAATAATAATAATAACAACACATTTCAGTACATTCTATTATATTGCACCCATTCCATTTCAATATTTTCTGTTCCATCATATTTTGGCCATGGTGCACTGAGTCGATTTAATGACCCAATAACATGTTACACCTGCACTGCTCTAGAGCTTATTATCAGCATCTTCTCCTGTCATAGGGGCATTTACGCAGTTCCAGAAATCTCTGGAAAGTTTGACTTATTTTATAGGAAACAGAACTGGGGAGGATCAGAATCTGAAGGTTGTTGGGATTCCCCTTTAAGAGCTTCCTCTCTTAAAGTGCCAGCCATAAACCAAAATTCGCTAAGAGCTGGCAGAAATTGTACTGGAGAGAGTGAAGAGGGATGATGACAAGCTAGAAGCCCAAACTGGGTTTTATCAACTAGCAAGCACAGACACACTACTGCAAATAATGTCATGTTATATAAAGATTTATCTAATAATAATTCAGCCATGAGCGGGTGTTCTGCATTTTATTAATACGTTTATTACTGAACACTTATGCACCTAAACTGTAGCATAGCTGTGACCTCAGATGAAAAATTGCAACCTGACTTATCTAAGCCTCATAGGCTACACTCGGCCTCCCTGCAACTCTGAACCATTACAAAAACATTACAACATTTACTGGATTGTTATGGCTTATTATTTGTGTCTTAACACTTCGTGTCCTCATCCATGCTATCCTAACTACATTCTAAATTGTATATTAGACGCTCAAAGAATATTTAATGGGTCATTGAGCAACACCTGAATCATGCATTTTCACCAAACTAATAACCAGCCCAAGTAATACAATGCAACTGTTAAGATGATTTCTTCTTATTGTCGTTCTCATTTTCCAGAAACATAATCAGTCACTTAACATCTCCTTTTGTTGCAATTTGGCAAATGATGTTTGACAAATATTTTCTCAAAAGGTTATCCCAAATTCATTGTTTGCCCAGTAAAACCCATTATCTTCCCATCTCATCTCTAGTCGTGTTCCTAATCTCAGCAAAGGGACCTATCGTTATCCAGTTGTGTGAATCAAAAAACCTAGGAGTCATCCTCATCACTTCCCTTCATCTCGCCTCTCTTACCCAATTCACCAACAGCTTGATTTAAGTGATACTTCCAAAAATCACCTAAGTCTCCTACTTCTCTCCAGCTCCTCCACTACCACTCTTGTCCAGGCTCAGGTATTTCTTGTCTGGACCACTTTGAACCTCTGTCTTGTCCACTTGCCTCCACCTCAGCTCTCCTCTTCTTTGTTCTTCACTCCACAGCCAGTGAGATTATCAACACACACACCTGACCGTGATTACCCCAAGCTTAACAACCTTTCCACTATTCTTAGGATAAAAGCAACAGGTCCTTAACAGGTCCTTGTGGTGATTTTTAAGCATGGCCACACACACATTCTCTTTCTGTCTTCTTATCAAGAGTTGGGGTCTCTCTTCTCTTCCCTTGAATCTGGATGAATCTGTTACTTCCTTGTAATGGAGGATATTAGGACTGACACAGCGTGACCTCCAAGACTAGATCACTGATGGTCATGCAAGTTTCTTATTGTTGGAACCCTTGCTTCTGGAGTACTAAGCTGACAAGAAGTTGGACAACCATAACACTAACATACTGGAAAGCCCACATGTAGATGCCATTTGACAGCCGCTGATGAGCCATTCTTCAGCCATTCAAGTTCAGTTGCTAAATATGGAAATGAAGAAACTATCTTCGAAGTGGGTCTTCTGGGCCCAGCCATGTCAGCTTCCGCCCATTTAGGTCATTCCAGACACCATACAGCAGAGGAAGGCCTTTCTCTCTGTGCCCTTTCTGAATTACTGATACACAGTATCTTTCAGCATAATAAAATGTTTATTGACCTAATGCCACTGAGTTATGGGGTGGTTTGTTACACTGTAATAGGCACTGAAACAACCTGAAAGTCCCTACCAGGTGTGGCTGTTACCAGGCTGTCCTGCCTCATCTAACACCATGCTCCCCTCCATTCTCTCATTGAAGGCAGTCTGTCTGCCTCTTGAACTGGGAATGGTCCTTTGCAGCAGAGGGACATTGAATATCCTACTGCCTCTTTTTCCTTTTCCTATTCACTCCTCAGAAGCTTCACAACACTCATATCTCAAGTCAAAAAGTATTTCCTCATAGAAATTTTCCCTTCTCTCACTAGGTCATATTCTAAAATTATAGTCTTTAATAGGTCATGAACCCTTCTTCAGCACTTTTCAAAATTACAGTTTGATATTTTTATGTATGATTTTTTGATTAATAGTATTTCCCTATTCAACACTTAGCTTCAAGAAAGAAGAAAGAGATTATGTCTTATTTGTGCTAAATGTTGGATACTCATTGTTCAAAATCGTATTTCCTGCAACTCTTAGAGAGCCAGGCCCATGTTAGGTACTCAGTAAATATTTCATTTCTGGCATGTAAAGCATTAAGCACTTTTCAGAGGAAAATATATATTTGCCAATTTTAGGAAGGAAATTTGGAAAAGAAAAGAGAATAGTAACATGTGTGAGTTCTTGCTCCTATTTATCATATTTACTCTGCCAGTCTCTTTGGAAAACAAACATACTAAGGTAGGAGAATAAGGGAACACTGATGATTACCCTTTTCCACCTCAAATCACTCTCACACTAAGATAATGAGGTGTTTTGGATGTTCAGGATATCAAAACATGAAAATGATATTCACTGGATCCTTACTTGGTGCCATTGGAAGCGATACTTTCATCAGCCCACAAAGGGATTTCCCTGCCTTACAGATGAGCAAACAGACTCAGAGAAGTAGACAGCCGGCCCACTGAAGGCTGACCAAGTGGCAGAGCCATTCAAGCTGAATTTTTTTCCAGCATCCCATTTGTTTCTGCTGCACTATATTAGCTCCAGATCAAGAGGCAAGCAAAGAAGAGGGGAAGAGTTTCCATGCAATCAGGAGAAACAAGTGCAGGGCTTCTGCCCCCAAACTAGTGTGTCATTCTCTTCTCCATAGCTCTGTAGCAAAGTCAAAAAATGATTGGAGTTGGGGCATGGGAAATGAAGCTAATAATGGATTTCACTCATTCCAAAATGAACTGATTGTATAATACTGAAATCTGATATTTCCCTAATACCAGATACTTCCTTAAGTAAATCTAAGGACATCACCAATCTTCACTGTAGTAGAGAAAAAGTGCCCTTAAATCTGAGTGCTGTTTAATGAAAAATGGTGCCACTGATACATGTCCATCAGATAGAAAATTATTTACAAGCTAAATTAAAAGTTAATTCTACAAGCTAAATTAGAAGTTAATTATCAAAATATAGTTGTGAAGAATCAGAAACAAATCTGATAAAAGTCTTCAGGTGGTAGAAACAAAAATTCTTGACAGCACTGTGAAACTGAGTTTTGCTTTGTTTTTGTGGTGAAAAGAGGGAGACTGTTTGCTTTTACTAATGTATTTTAACTGCTAAGAGTGCCATATAATGAGAGAGTGAGGAAGAGGAGTTCGTCTTGGGTCACCAGCTGCACTAGCTGAGAATCTGTCGGACTCACTGCTTTTTCCTGGACTCTGGCAAATGGCTGAGAGATGTGCTTGCATCTCGCTGTTGCCTGGCTGTAATTCAGAGAAGGGGAGAAGAGTAGCACCAAATGCATAGAAAAGCCAATGGCCAAGCCACACAATTTCTTTTGGCCACAATAGGGTCTGGATAGACTTTTCTCTCACTCAATCTCAGTCTCTCTGCTGAGGATGAGAAAACAGGAAAATTCAGCATGAAGAAAGACTATGCTATAATGCAAAGGACAGTAATTCTGAAGATTAAGAGAAGGAGTAGCCTTAAATGTGATTACAGAGAGTTTTAGAGAGCAATTCAATATTGTCAACAGAATGTAAGAACATGCAGCCTCAGTGATACAGGAGCAACAAGCAAATTTTAAAAATCAGGTTAAAACAAACACAGGGAGGAAAAAATCCAAAAAAGCTGGTTAGATATTTTTCATGTATTTATTAACCATTTTATTCTCTTGGTACATTATCAAATGAAAATACCTTTCCTTCTATAGAAGTACTTTAATGTTTTTCTTATTAAAATATTTATTTATTTATTGGTTCTTAAACTATCTTTGTATTACACTAATATAAATTATAAAAATGAAGAAATGGTAATCTATTTTACACCTATTAAGACAAACACTGTTAATATCGTGGGTCTGTCCTTCCATGTCAGCATAGTGGTGAGGTTTGGGGAGTACTGGTGAGGCAGATTTTAATTACATGACCTCTGGCAAGTTACTGAGCTGTGAGAAATCAGATTCATTACTTGAAAAATAAGGAAAACAGTATTATCTAATTCAAAAAGTGTTGCACATATTAAATGAAGCAATGCATTTAACATCTTCTGAAGATAGCAAGATTCAAATAGAAGTAACTATTGTATCAATCAAAATGTTACTTAATAAATACTTATATTTTTTCCAGCTTTATTGAGATACATTAGGTATAATATTGCATAAGTTTAAGGTATGCAATGTAATGATTTGATACATGTATATGGCAAAATGATTCCCACAACAGGGTTAGTTAACACATTTATCACTTCACATAATTAACATTTTTTGGGAGGGTGAAAACATTTAAGGTCTTCTCTCAATAATTTTCAAGTATTTAATATTGAATTGTGTTAATATTTCAAGTGTTGAATCAACTTTTAAGATAGTATTGTTAATTATATTCACCATTCTGGACATTAGATCCCCAGAACTTATTCCTCTTATAACTGAACGTTTGTACCCTTTGACCAACATCTCTCCATTTCCCACACCATAGTCCCTTGAAACCACCCTTCTGCTCTCTGATTCTGTGGGTTTGCTATTTTATTTTTTAGATTCCACATATGTGAGATCACACAGTATTTGTCTTCTCTGTCTGACTTACTTAATTTAGCATAATACCCCCAAAGTCCATTCATATTGTAACTAATGACAGGATTTCCTTCTATTTTATGTCTGATATTTCCATATTTATATACATCTATGCGGGTAAAACTGCAATATTTCCAGAATCTCTCACCTGGCCTTAGTGCATCTCCATATCAATAGGTAATTACAAGGGGGAGCAAGGGCATATCTGGACAGGAGAGGTTGGGTGGGGGAGCCTCTTCTTCTGTGATCCAGGGGAGCAGAAGGGGATGACTGCTTGTAAGAAATAAACGGGTTTCTCCCACTTTATTTCTCCCTTTGACTGATTTCGGTTTCAAAGGTATTTTGCTTCAGGACTTTCCCCCCAAATTTACAATGTATATGTCACATATTTCTTTATCCATTCTTCTGTTAACAGACACTTGTTTCCATGTCTTGGCTACTATAAATAATGCTGCAGTGAACAAGGGGGTTCAGATATCTCTTAGAGAGAATGATTTCATTTTCTTTAGCTACACACTCAATGTGGAATTTCTGGATCCTATGGTAGCTCTATTTTTACTTTTTTGAGGAAATTCAACAGTTTTCCATAGTGGCTACACCAATGTGCATTCCCACCAACAGTGCACTAGGGTTGCATTTTCCCTACATCCTGCTGACACTTACTGTCTTTGTCTTTTTGATAATAATCATTCTAATATGTGAGAGGTGATATCTCATTTATATTTTGATTTGCATTCCATGTTAATTAGTGATGTTGGGAATATTTTTATGCACTTGGATATTTTTATGTCTTTGGAAAAATGTCTATTCATGTCTTCTGCCCATTTTCCAAACAGATTATTTGGATTTTTAGCTCTTGAGTTGTACGAGTTCCTTATATATTTTGAAAGTTAACCCTTTATCTGATATATTGCTTATAGATATTTTCTCCATTCTGTAGGTTACCTCTTCATTCTGTTGATTTCTTCTTCTCTTGTGCGGAAGCCTTTTGGTTTGAGGTAAGTCCAACGTCACTATTTTTGCTTTTGTTGTCTGTGCTTTTGGTGTCATATTTAAAAAGTAATTGCCAAGACCAATGTCAAGAAGCTTTTTCCATATGTTTTCTTCCAGGATGTTTATGGTTTAAGGCCTTATATTTAAGTCCTTAATCAATTTTAAGTTAACTTTTCCCAGTGGTATATAACAGTGGTACAGTTTCATTTTTTTGCATGTACATATATATCCAGGTTTCCCAACACCATTCATAGGAAAAACTACATTTTCTCCATTGAGTATTCTTGGCTCCCTGATCAAATATTAATCAACCATTTAAGTATGAGTTTATTTCTGGGCTCTCTATTCTGTTCTGTTCTGTTCTGTTGGTCTATGTATCCTTATGCCAGTGACATACACTTTTGGGTATATAGCTTTGTAATATAGTTTGAAATCAGGAAGCATGAGGCCTCTAGCTTTGTTTTTCTTTCTCAAGATTGCTATGGCTATTTGGGTTTTTTGCAGATCCACATGAATTTTTTAATGTTTTTTGTATTTCTGTGAAAAACACTTTTGGAATTTTGATAGGAATTGCTTTGAATCTATAGATGGTTTTGGTAGTATGGACATTTTAACAGTATTAATTCTTCCTGATTTTGTTTGATTGTGTTCTTTTGCTTTTCACTGAGGTTCTTTTAGATTATTATTTTGAATTCATTGTCAGAAAATGTGTAGACCTCCATTTCTTTGGGGTCGATTACTGGAGCTTTATTATTCCTCTGGTGGTGTCATATTTTCTTTATTTTTAATATTCCATGTATCTTTGCACTGGTGTCTATGCATTTGAAGGAACAAATACCTCTTCCAGTCTTTATCAGCTGGTTTCAGCAGGTAAAGACCTTTTCTAGTCTGTTTCTCAGGCTGTTGGGATTACTTCTAGAATTGCAGTTGTGCTGGGCTGAAGCTGATTATGGGACTGTCACCAGGTCTGCAGTGTTACCAGGGACCTGGGCAGACATGGATTCTGTCTGGTACCTTAGTGGATGAGACTGTCTCCAGTATATCATTCATTAAGGCAGTGCTGGGGAAAAGGTCTGCTTCGGGGTCCACAGCTGGATCCTCAGAAAGCAGTCCCATCACCAGTTGTCTGGCAGGTGCTGCTCCCACCAGATCCTTAGTAGGGCTACATCCTGGTTACTGGATGGGTCCTTACTGGGTAGAACTGACTCTGGACATTGACTGAGGGAGACCAGAACTGAACCCCATGGCTGTGTTAGGCTCCACTGCCAAGACTGATACATGCAGACCTAGCTCTGGAGACACAGTTGGGTATGCTTCCTGCCAGATCCCTGGGCAGGCTAGACTGGTCTTTGACCATGGCTGGAAGGGCTGGAAGCAAGTATAAGGCCCATTTAGAATCTGAAGCGCAGTTGGGAGTGTCTCCCATTCGTTCCCTGGTCCTCCAGTACCGTTCACGAACTGTGGCTCGGAGGGGCTAGAGCTGACTACTGGATCCTTTCAGGAGCTGCGGGAGCACAGACACGAGTGTCACCTGCTGGACTCCCTGGGCTGTCAGGTCTGTTGGAAGAATGCAGCTGTGTGGGGCTCTTTAGTGTCTCTAGGGATGTAGGTGGGGGTGGATCCTGCTGGGTCCCTGGGCCAGAGGGGCTGGTCGCAGACTGTGGCAGGGAGAGCTGCAGCCCGGTTACAGGGCCCTTGGTGGACTTACCTTTAGGGGCTCTTGGACCACAGTCAAGAGGGACTGGATCTGGCTTACGGGCGACTTCAAGGTCCTTAGCCAGGACCAGAGATCTATATGCCTATTACCCAACGAATGACTGATTTGACTCTTCTGAGTCCCTTGGGGTTTGGTGCTGGGAACAGAGTCCTTCCTCAGTGCTGGTGACAAAATAGATGGGGATATAAGTATACTCCATCACTGCATGTTCATGTGCTCAGTAAAAACATGGGATTTTTTGTTACAAGAGGGAAGACAGAGAGACCAGTAAACAGTGGTGTCTGCCACAGGTGTGATAACTAAAAGTGATTTTGGACATGTTAAATATTTTTTTCAACCCCTCCCTGGACATACTAAATTTGAGATGCCTGTTAGCCTTCTGGTGAATATATTGTATAGACAGTTAAGAGAGAGTTAAGCTAAAGATAGGAAATTGGGAGCTATATGCTTATACATATGCATATATATATATATATGTGTGTGTGTGTGTGTGTGTGTGTGTATAAAACACAAACGCCTTCACTTTTTTTCTGGTTGTGTATGAATCTCATACTGACTTAATTGGAGTAGCTTTCTAGTAAGGTTTACTAATTGGTAGAGCAAGCTCTCTTAACAATGTTTGTATTGCTCAAGTCTGCCTTAGCCATTCTTGATCTTTGCATTTTTATATACAAGAAATTCCTTCAGAGCTGGAGATATAGCTGAACCTATATTTTAAGTGGTGGAACTAAGCACATTCTTTCTACCACACCACAAATGTTTCTACATCCTTCGATGTCCATCCTTGGTTACAGAGCCTCTAAACAAGATAGTTTGTTTCTCTGCACTGCCTTTGCCCATTGTAAGGGGACTGGTTTCCTCTTCCTTTCCACACTGGTCTCAATGTCAACCAGCACAGCTACTCCTTTAGAGAATCAAACATACCAATCATCAGATCGACCAAAGATGTCATATTTCTTTATAACTACTTTAATAACCTTATATCTGCTAAATAAAAAGGAAGGTCAGCCAAAACACTTAACTATAACACTGTTGCCCATAGTAAAGAACTGGAATGAACAGAGATTATTATTAATAAGCCACTAAAGACATAATTAATTGCTTAATTTAATGGCTCCCATTAATTTTCAGACCATAAGCATAGATGAAATTACAACCTGTATGTGAATCTCAGTAGACAACTTTGCCTTCATTTTATTTCAAGACTCCTAAATTACTGAGTTGAGCCTTTCTTGATTGGAATATGGGCAAAATCTAAAGTTAGGTAAATCAGTTTCTAAAATGTAGCATGGTAACAATTTCAAGGGAATATATGAAAGGGTAAGTCTTAACTTTTTGTTTTGAGACCATTGTTTATTCACATACAGTTGTAGTAAATACTACAAAGAGATCCTCAGTACCCATTACTCAGTTTCCCCAATGGTAACTTTTTGCAAAACTCTCGTACAAAGTCACAACAAGGATATTGACATTAATATAGTTCAGATTCTTTCACCACTAAGCTCTCTGGGATTTTCTTCTTATAGTCACACTTAGCTACCTTCCATACCCTTTTGTACCTGTCTGAACCCCTGGCAGTTCACTAATATGTTCTCCATTTCTATATTTTCTCATTAAAAAAATGCTATATAGGTGAAGTTATACAGTGTGTGTGTGTGAAATTATATATTGTGTGTATATGTGTATACACACACACACATATATATGTGTATATATATATCTGGTTTGTGTGTGTGTGTGTGTGTATATATATATATGTATGTATGTAAAATATGTTTTTAAGCTGTAGCCATTTTGTTAGTGTGTAGTGACATATCACTGTGGTTTTAATTTATGTTTCTTTAATGGTTAATGATGCTAAACGTTTTTCATGCACTTGTTTCCAATCTCTTTGCCCTTTTTAGTGAAATGTCTGTTCTGGTCTTTGCCCATTTTCTAATTGGATTGTTTTTGCTTGTTTGCTTCACTGTTGAATTTTGAGAGTTCTTTACATATTTTGGATACAAGTCCGTTGTTGAATATGTGTTTTGCAAATATTGTCACATTGTCTGTATAGCCTGTCATTTCACCCTCTTCACGGGATCTTTGCAGAGCACACATTTTTTATTTTGATTGGATCTGTAATGTCTTTTTAGCTGAGGAACATGACATGATTCTATTTCTCAGAGATTTCCTGCAATATTTCTGTTTATCAGGTTCTATGAGGTTCAAGAAGATTCTTAGGTTGTTGTCATGTAAAGTAAAACAAGTCTCTAAGCTGAAGGGTATGTAGTGGTTCCTGTGGTTTATCCTTGAGAAAGGTTGCCTGCACATGTTAATTATAAACTTAATTACACTGAATAATCCTTTATAGAGTTTGACTATATCAGCATATAAAAAAATCAAGTCATGGATAGGAGATGGGATTTCCCCATGCATAGGTCATCTGGTGACCAGCTATTCCATTTTCTTTTGTGTTCTGTCTTGGCTTAAATAATGGACTTGAATCTGATAAAATTGGAGTTTATCTCTAAGATTATGGTAGGAAAGTAAAAGCATATTCTGAACAATATTTAAGAAATACTGTTCACAAATACTGTTGAATTCACACTGTGTATGTAAATAGATAGTGTCAGTCTATGGGCCATGGATATATTAAACAATGCTGACCAGGGCTGGTAATTTAATTTGTGGGGCCCAGTGAAAATGAAAATGTGGGGCTCCTTATTAAAAAATTACTAAGAAATTCAAGGTGATGAGAGCACCTGGAAACCAAGCCCAGAGTTCCCTGTTCACCATGAGGCTGTGTGCCACAGCACAGCTTGCATGCTCATAAAGCTGGTCCTAATGCTAAGCATAGATTGTCTGCTGCAAAATAAGCATATGCTTTGGGGATTGACAATAGGATAATACCACGGTTGGCAATTCAGGGAAGTAAAGAAGTACAAACCTACCCATGTCTCTTAAGTGTTCTGCAAAGCAATATCCTCACGCATTTGCCTCTTTGACGGGCAGAAAGGAGCATTGCTAGGGATAGCACAGAGGATAACAAGTGGGCCACAGTCTTTTCAGTATAAGGCTAGTTTTCATAAATGCATACCCAGTTCAGTTGAGTCTTTTAAGGATTTGTTTGTGTGTCCCACATCTAGGTTGTTAATGTCTCAGAGACAATGTGGGACGGACTTAAGGTCTAACATGCCAGGAGGGGAATGTCAGAGAGTGGGTAGTCAATTCGTGTTATCAGATGGCTGGGGATTCTTCTTCTTCTGGGATTTCCAGAAAGAAACCATCCTGTTCACATTTAAAGGCAATCTATATACATAACGAATCTCATCCCACCAGATTAATGGTGTCTGGAAGGCATTCTGCCTACATGAGTGGCTTCAGAAAATAGAAAAAGTATCTGGTAAAGATGGAGCTTGAAGAATGATTGACATTGCTTTCACTAAGACAGTGATTACTCCAAGGAAGAGGTGACAGAATTGTGGTGGGATGAGTGACCAAATTATTTGCTCATTTGTCCACTAGGAAAGAGATCCTTTGTCCCTATAATTGTACAGATATTTTCCTTTAAGAAAATCACTGTTTTGTGATAGTGGGCACAGAGGATAGATATACTGCTTATTTGGGCAACCCTCGTTTAGGGAAAGGACATCATCCTGCTCATTTTTTTTTTTGCTGGGCAATTAATTTTCCAGTGGTCCTTTTCCTTACAATATTGCCGAATGCCCTAATCTATTTTTCACTTAGATATGGGATGACTTTTATTTCATGAGTTATCTAATTGTTTAACTTGAATAACCATTAGTTTTGCCTGGAGTTTTCCCTTTCTTTGATCAATTCTATCCTCAAATGTTCTCCTGCAACTTACTTGAAGAAGCAGAAGGCTAGGTGATAACTTTGTTTTTTAGTGATTCTATTGATTGAAAGTTCTTGAACATTTGTACAGAACTTGGAGAGGGGTGGGAATGTCTTTTTCCTCTTCTAGTCCTGAATATTCCTTACAAGTTTGTGACAGACCAAATACTCCCTAAAATTAGGAACAGATTCTGTTCTTTGTTTGTAAGATTGGATTTTGGACCAATCAGTATTAGCAAATAAGACCTAGGGGATCACAGGAAGGAAGTCCTATCCTATTTTAATTCCTTTATATACACATATATATCTTTCAGTTAATGCTATATCAGGTTGGACTAAACCTTCCTTAGGTATGTTTAACTGGCTTTGTCTAACCAAGCTGTAGCCCCATGGGCTGATTTAATCGGTCCCACCTCGTGCCTTTGACACCAGAGTACTTATAATGGAAATCAGCCATAGTAGCCATGTTGGAAATGTACAGCTCTGCAAACCTGCAAGTCCTGCTTGCTGGGAATACAGCAGCTGTATCTTAATAGATGCACATGAGATGGGAGATCTGGGGCAGCCCTTATAATTAACGTATGTCTGGATTTCTTTAAATTTAGACTTGAAAATCTCTAATTTAGTTGAAATAGCCAATTAAAACAAGTATGTTAAAGTTTAATTTGACATTGAATTTAATGATTGTGATGTCAGCTGTTATGCTGTAAAATCCATTATTTCCCTACCATCACTTACTTCATATGTTTTTCAAAGTACGTTTTTCAAAACTAAGGTACTAATAGTCATAAATTGTGATGATAATTTGTAGAATAAAATGAGCATTTCAGAGTCTTTCAGATAAATATCACTCCAAGATTGCTTTGACAAAAACATGGGTCCATTAGATGAATAACAACGTTAACAGATACATAGTATAAAAGTATCATACCAAAATCACTTAGGAAGCAAACTCAAAGTTGTATTTGTGAATAGTAAAAGATATACTTGTTTCCCTGAAAGAAAAGTTGGACAAGTGCTTTATGAAAAAAAAATAAAACTTTATTAATAAGAAGATGATTATCTCTTGCCCTTCAATTATATTGTAAACACACTGGTATACATGACACTGATTCTTTGATATTTAAGATTTGTTTTGCAACCAGGACATGAACATTATTTGTAAGTGTTCCATGTGTGTTTGAGAAAAAAGTGTATTATCTGATTGTTGTTGGGTAGATTTCTAAATGTATCTATTAAATTAACCCTACTTGTGCCGTGCAAATGGGGTGTGTGTGTATTTTTTCTTCTGCCTAACCTCTCAATTTCTGAAAGAGAAGTGTGGCTGATTGGTACTTTTACAAATTTTTACGTTATTTACTTTGAGGTTACTTTTCATACCCCCCGAGTGTAGAACTTTGGTTTTCTTTTTTCCTGCTTTATTGAGGTATGATAGATGAATTAAAATTGTATATATTACATTGTACAGCATGGTTTTTTAAAATGTGATGTTTTAATATACATCTCTGTTGTGAAATTACTACAGTCAAGTTAATTAACACGCCCATCACCTATTTTCTTGTTCTAAATTTTACTTCTACAAGTTTGAAAGTTACATATTTCAGTATTCAATCTTTCAGCAGTTGTTTTGAAATTTTGCCAAGCATACTTAAATTTATAAAGATCCAGTCAAATAATACCTTACATCATTTTATAAGAAAATAAAAGATTAGAATATTTTAACTCTGATTGGCTCACTCCCCACATAGACTTTACAGACCCCAATAGACTTTGTGATAGGTTTATATTTTTTTACTCAACCTTGCATTTCAAAGCTTCCTACAGTTAGGAACTGCTTTTGGTCCAGGTAAAAAGTGTCCTGACTATAGTGACTTAAGTAAATTGGAAGTTTATTTTATCATGTCGGAGAAGTTTGGAGCTAGGAAGTCCACAGAGTCATTAGACATTGTTAAAGAAAAATTGCACTGGACAAGATGAGCAGACAGAAATTGATTTATTTCAGTACTATTGCTACCAAGAGGAAAGAGCACAGACTTATGTCCAGATACTCAGCTCGGCTGAAACAAAGGGCAGCAGAGTGTTCTAGGAGCTGTGGTGGGGAGATCATAAGCCATCTGTGTTTGCTAATTAGCTTTACCCAAAGGAAAAGGAAAATTTCTCCTCTCCGCCTGGCCGGAGGTAGTTTTTCAAGTTGGAGCACAGTGCCCACTGAAGTTAGGCTTCTTTCCTTGCACAGAGACTGGGAGATAGGGCTAGATCTTCCTTTGATGTTTATATTTCAAAGAGATCCAGGTCTTTGACCACCTCCTAGGGTCTTAAAACTGGCAAAAGGCTTTAAGGATATTCGGACACACATCAAAGGGGTAGAGAAAGGATTTACAGTTACAAGTTCTCCAAAGTAAATGTGCTAAGAAAAAGGGGTTCAGGGACTTTTATAATTAGGAAGAAGCCTGCTTAAAGTTTAGTCAATCTGAGAGGAACATTAAGGCCATCTTGGTCAGGATCCAGAACTTTTTCTCTTGTTGCCAACCTCTCTTTAGTGTGTTGCTTCCAGTTTCAGTCATAAGAAGGCTGCAAGACGCCAGCCAAAATGCTTTCATTCCAAGTTGGAAAGAAAAGGGTGAAAGGCAAAATGGCAGCCCTCTTAAAGAGACATATGAGTCACCCATCTTAAAGAGAATTACTAGAAACTCTACCCAGCAACTTCTGTTTACATTTTCTTGTCCATTGTAACAAGGACAAGGAAAAAGAGGCTGGAAAAATGTATACTTTGAGCTATGAATAAAATCAGCCCAGAGAAAAATAAGAATTCTGTTTTAAAGAAGAAGGTGAACTGGGATGTTTGATAATCAGTATAGTCTTTGTGACAGCCCCTATCTAACTACTTATATCTTTATATGCCCTCCTCTCATTCACATATATACTTATTAACCTGCCAAAAGGTAATGATCCAGTTTCTGCATCTGGTAACTGCATTGAGCACCATGTGCAGGAAACGTGCAGCCCTCTTCTTCAGGTCTACAAGAAGCTTCCATGGTCTGGCCAATGTCAGTTAAAGACAGTTATGTGCTCCCCACCTAGGGAATACCTAATCAAAGAGGGGAAAAGTGTAAGAAAATAAGTTGCTATAATAACACCTTCCATTTGGAAAAGAGAAAAAATGGGAGTCATACTGTCATCAGTGAGCCAGAACAATCAACCTATCTTGTTTGAAAAGAATAGGGAGGACTTCCTGTGCTGGCAATGGAGCGCCTTCTGTGGTCAACCTACCTGATGATCCCAGGTTCTGCCTTCCATTTCCTCCATGGTCTCTGGCTCTTTCATCTGTGAGGCACATCTGTCCATTTCTTTCTCATGGTCACGACAAGGTGGGCATTGGTAGGTTGTCCTTCTTGGAGGCTGCACAGCTTTAGCAGCTTCATTCCTATTGGTGGAGGTTTGGAGGCTGGGAGGGTTTTGATGATTTTACACTGAGAGGCTAATAGAAGCTAGCACAGACATTCTTTAGAAGTATTATTTCTCCAAAACCTGTTAGGTTCTCAGTGTTTTTGCTTCTGGTCAGGGCCATGCCCAAGTCCATGTAGCCAAAGGTCTTGACTAAACACTGTTTTTAAGGCTAAGAACTCATTTTTAACTTACTGGCCTCTATATTCTGCCTATTCCACTAGGAATAAGTTAATGGTGGCTATTTTGAGACTGTCTGAAATGAAAGGCTCTGCAAAAAGTAATACTGTTAATCTGACCATTGCCCCTTTGCTGTATTGGTTATGCTATCAAACATTCTACCATTTATTCTATTAGACTCTGAAGTATTTATATTTTTTAATTATCCCTGTTATATCATCAATGTCCTTCAGAAGTGTTATGGAACCCCAGGTACTTCATCTGTGAAGTGCAGACAGTCCCCACATACATCCAGCATTGTGGGATTTTGTATGCTTTGAGGTGACACACACAACAAGACAGATTATTTGCTCTGATAAACCAGAGAATTGATAGAGCAGTGATGAGAGAAAGAATAACTACCAACAGTTTCCGTTTCTAAAAAGTGGAAGTTTATTTTAGACATTTTTATTTGTCATCTTCTAGGTAATAAGTAAAAAGCACAAAATTGAATTCAGATGTTTTATTTTAAAAACTATGTCTAAATGGTGATGATAATGGTGATCACGACAATAATGAGACAAATCTCACACCTGGGCCATGTGCTAAGATCCTTACATGAAATATGTCATTGCTTCTCATGACAGTCTGCTATCTTACATTTTAAATGGTAGCTACTGGAATCTCTGATGTGGTTCTGGAATAAAACACTTAAATTACTCAATTTCAGTATAGTTCCTGGTCATTTACCTAAAAGCCATGTCTACAGTTGAGAAATAAAAGGCATGGAAGTATACAGTTGACACATCCTGAAATGTTTATCATCCGTGTCCATTTTTTGCTGTTATTTTAATTTGGGGCATCTCTGCAGCACTTTGAGACCTCATGATTCTCTGAAGGCTGTTTATTTAAATCCATCTAGTGTTGATCCTTTTATGATGGGCAACTCTGCCTGTTCCAGCTGTCACTGTGGGAACAAGATGTGTATTAACCGTGACTTTCAAGCCAGAAAGTTTCACATTTGTTTTGACAGCCTACAGTGAATTCTCTACCAAAAGCAATTTCTTGTGAGAACATTATGAACAAGTCCTTGTAAAGTGGAAGGTTTGCGGACCTTCTGATGTGAGAGCTTGCCTTCTCTGTATGGAATAGCATTGCATTATTGACCAAGGCTGTTGTCTAACAAATGACCCATTTTATAAATCCAGCTGGTGTTCAGGATGGTAGGCTTAGCTTTCAAAATATCTTTTTGAGGTTGAGACAGCAAAAATATAGAAAAGACAAGTAGAATTCTGTCACTTGTGAAGTGTCACCTGTGCTAATGATTTCCTAGTCACAAATTTTCTTTTGGTATAGGAAGTAAAATAAAGGGTGGCTTAAGATGTATACATTACCCTGTTATGTGGAGAAATACATCATGACAGTGCAAAAGGTAGAAGGCACACAAAAGGAAATATGGGAATATTTGGCTACATAAAAAGTCAAAGAATGAACTTTGTGGGAATATTTGGCTACATAAAAAGTCAAAGAATGAACTTTGTGTGTATGTGTGAGAAAGAGAAAGAGAAATGCAAATCACAAAAAGGACAAAATGCTCGCAACATCTGTAGAGACAAATGTTTCATATCCTTTAATATTCAGATAATGTATTCAGCATTCATCACATGCCAAACATTGGGTTAAATATTTTTTACACGTGATTTTATTAAGTCGTCACAACAACCCACTGTAACAACCCTAGGTGTTATAAGGTGGTTATATTGTATCTCCCCAGTATTCTCATGTTAAAGTCCTGAACCCCAAAACATCAGCAGATAACCTTATTTGAAAAGAAGGTAATTGCACATGTAATTAATTAAGATTATATAAAAAGATCTTACTGGAGTATGGTGGGCTTCTGATCCAATGCTTGTGTTCTTATAAAATGGACCTGACCCTGGGGGTTTTGCCAGCTTTATTTTTCTCCGTTGCATTGTTTAGAATCTGATATAGTTTTATTTAATTCTGTGTCTGCTGACTGTTCATTCACATATAATATTAATTCTATGAGAACTGAGTTTTCTTCTCAGTTGCCCCACCTAAAACAGTGCCTCCCAAATAGTAGGCCCTTAATAATTATTTATTACATGAATTAATCTTAAAAATAGTGGTAGTCCAATCATTCTAAATTAATCCTTCTCTCTCTCTCTTCATGCATTCAACAGCTCAAGAGATTGTTCTAGATAGAAAGCTAAACTATACTGGCCCTCAATAACTATGGAATAAAAATTTTGGTTTCTTCAGCAAACAAACCACTGGCAGTCGTTCCTTACATGATTCCGCCTTAGCCAGTACTGCTGTTCCCTGAGTATCATTCCAGGTCAGTTCCTATCCCAAAGACATATCTTAACAGATTTTTAATAAAAATTCTGTATTAACTTCTGAACTCACATCCCACAGAGTTGTTATATTACCTTTGGGTTACCTTTCATAATAATATCCTTGTTTTTATTTTTAATTAAAATATTATATATAAACAAAAGTAAAACTGAAGGACCAAAACAGCAGCAGACTCACAGACCCTAAGAAGGGACTAGCGGTTATCAAAGGGAAGGGGTTGAGGAGGGTGAGTGTGGAGGGAGGGAGAAGGGGATTGAGGGGCATTGATTAGCACACATAATGTAGGTGAACACAGGGAAGGCCGTACAGCATGGAGAAAACAAGTAGTGACTCTGCAGCATCTTATCACGCTGATGGACAGTGACTGCAGTGGGGTGTGTGGGGGTGACTTGGTAATGTGGGTGAATGTAGTAACCACAATGTTGCTCATGTGAAACCTTCATAAGACTGTATATCAGTGACACCTTAATTAAAAAATTATATAGAGAAGTTATCATTCATAATTTTTATATTTATAAATTTCTGTTTGTAGACATCCTCTGTGGAAACAGGTGTGTATGGCCAGGACATAAAGGAGAATTAAATTTATTTTTCTTTCTATAACTATTAAACCAGTTCTTTTGTTTTAGTTCTCTGTTGCAGTCCTACAATATATCAACCTACCTGACTATGGATGATTTCTATGTTTCACACAATAGGTGCCTTAAGTTGATAATTGGGAAAGGGGCTAAATATATGAGATTTATGCACAGATTCAGAATTGTTCAGTGTTTTGTTATTTAGCTCTGTAAGGTGACAACAACTAGGAAATCCCAGGTTACATTATGAAAGAAGATAGGGAATGTGGATAGCATTGACCGTCATGTCATAGCTTCACAACTTCTCTGGCTCGGAAATCCTGAAATATTATTAATGGAACAATAATTTAGTATTATTTGAGACTCTGTTTAAATGACTAGATTTGCTTGGTGCTTGTTTTTCCCATGAGGGAGAATCTGATATGGAACACCCAAAGTTGAGCAGTGTTTATGACACACCTGCTCTGAGATGCTTAGATCCCTTATGGTAGACGATGGTATTTAGCTCAAACTCACTTGATTTGTTCAGTCATCTGAGGTCAGCGTAGCTATACTGATTTCATCAAGCATCCATGAAATGAACTATTGCAATGTAATACAAAAATTACTGCTTAGGTTCCCTTTTATAGTAGTACCTTACAGGCACTTTATGATCTACCTTCTAGTTCAGGAAAACCTTCAATAACTTGTGGTTGAGTAAGTGCAGGAACAAGGAGTAGAGTAAATTTGACTCTCAGGTCCCTGTGAATGAGGGAAATGAGGAAAGAGGAACTGGCTTGAAGATGTTAAATCGCCAAGGTGGGCACTCAAGTAAAAATAATCTCAGCCCATTTGCTTGCAGCAAGACCCATAGTCATGGTCCCATAGTTAGTTGAAGGTCCATTTGGTATCTTTTTATCTAGAGCATTGTGGGGCCTCTTGTTTAATGCATGATACTATCCAAAATGAAAAAAAGGGGTAGAGGGAGAAGGATTAATTTAGAATGACAAAGCCCACATTTTGCTTTGATTCATTCATGCAATAATTCATGCAGTAATGTCTACTGCGATCCTACTATTTGTTCAGATGGGGACAATGTTTCTAGTAATCACATGTAATAACAGGGAATGACTTTCTAGCCTAGAGCTGTGATTTGTTAAACAGTTTGGGATCCTAAACCTGGGTGTGTGAAAGGGAATATCACTTTGTGAAAAAATGACTTACTATGAACTTTTTCTGTATGAAATGGGAATATTAACAAGAAGAGTCCTTGGTGCATCTCTCCTAAAACCACTCATTCTGAGAGCAGAGGGATAGTCTCATCTCAATTCTTCAAAGAAACACTATTGACAGAAACCTGTATACCTTTCTTCTGGGCTAATATTGTGTAGCTGAGGGTCCCTTGCTGGGTTCTGGGGTAATATTAGACACATGCCCCACAGTATGCATATAGATGTTACTATGAATCTTCTGAATTATAGTCAATAATGCAGCTTTCCTTTTTTTCTCATAGAAATTAACAATGATAAAGTCTAGACCAGACTCAGAAGTATCCTTAAGAAAGATACTTGACATTATCCCTTCTATGGTTGAGTTATTGAAAAAGGAAAGCAGACCACTCCTATTCCTACACCAAACTGGGTAAACTGATCAAGGTTGCATATGCCATACTTACAGGGAATTGCAGGGTTAATCATAAGTAATAAGCTCACAGCCAGTAAAATAACCACTAACTGACGGCTTAAAAAGCTGTAGGAAACTGAGGAAAATAGGTTTCACTTTGGCGAGAGGCTAGTAGCCCCTGAGTTTGTCCTCTGCCAGTATCTCACAAAAGCTCATAAGGAGAGGAAAAAACTTCACCCAAAGAAGAAAGAATAGCAAGGGACAGCATAACAGAATGTGGAGTAATTGCAGGAAATACTGAAGACGGGTAGAATTGGAATGTGAAAAGCCCATTCCATCTTCCGTCTAGCTCTGGCTAACTCCATGAAACACCACTTTAAAAAAGCAGACCCTTCATTCAGTTCTGAATTTACTACGGATCCTTCTTGAATATATGCCTTTTCATGATAAACACCTCTATTTGAACTAACTTGATTGAGTTTCTGTACCTTACAGCCTAAATTTCTAACTGAAGCACATTCTTGCTCTCTTTTTTTCCTGTTTTTAATAGCTCTCATTTAATGGTATTAAAAAAATTAGTTTCCTAACTTCATGCGTGTTGTATGCACATAATTACACACAGCACTCACAGAGCAAACCTGCAGACCAGTTCTAAAGGCCTGCCCTAGTGATTCACCCAGGGGCTCAACAGTTTGGAGAGAAGAAATTATGTAAATCCTGCAAGTAGAAGTTGAAATGGGAGAATTGAATGCACTGAAATGCCTTCTGCCTCTCTTTTCACTCGTCAGACAGCTTTTCATTCTTCATGCCTCACCTCGGGTGTCGGGTTTTCTGAGAGGATTGCTCTGACAGCTCTCTAGCCACCCCACAGATGTGCCACATGCTGAATTAGCTGCCCTGTGTTTGCACCGTGAAAATAGCAATGTCAGTATTAGATCAATAGCTAACGATTTTGCCAGCAATGTACTGAATGCCCTACACACCTTATCTCACTCAATCTTCACTCAAACTCCATGAAGTGAGATTATTTTACAGATGAGAAGATTCAGGCTTCAAGCACTGTACTTGCACTTTACATTTATTGTTTCATCTTATCATCGCCTGGATAGTTTGGAGTTGTTGTGACCCCTACTTTAAAGATGAGAAAATGAATGCTCATAGGATTTGTCTAATTCCTTGCCTCTATCTCCACTGTATCTATTATAGATTTTATTCAAATGTAAATGATTTGTTTATGTGTTCATGTCTCCTATGATGCAGTAAGTTCAAGGATAAGGGCTGTACCTTACTCACTTTTCAATTCCAGAATATGTGCTCAATAAATACGCGCTTGTGGGTGCAGACTCTTCCTTGATGTTAGTCCTAAGATCCTTAGGTTTTAAATGTATTTCAGTAAACAGCTAAACACAACTGTCCTTCTGAAAAAGACGCTGCTGTTTTAATTTTGCTACCACATTGCTGTCTGCCCTGCAAAAGATCCCCAAGGGATCACTCTTGTTGTGGATCCGGTCAAAGCCAGGTTGACCACTGCTGGCACCCCGGCAGGCCTTAGAGTAGAAACTCAGCTCTTCTGGAGCCTAAAGCTTCAGTCCTTGTTGCTCATATACCCACTAAAGGACTTTCAAACCATTGCCATTCATGCTGGTTGTTCCAATAATCCATGCAGTTTTGCACTGATGCAGGTAAAGCTGTGATACCGAGGAAGTAGCAGAACTCTTGTACTGACCATCCTACATCTTCCTCTGAGAAGCTAGGAAAAGCTCACCGCCTGCACCAGACCTCTTCAGGCTTCTGCAACCTTTGTCTCAAGCCTCCCCCGCCAAGAATACAGAGAGAAAACAAACTCCAAAGGCACCCATCGTCAGTGTCCTCAGACCAGTTCCTTCACCGCAAGGAGAGCAGGACCGTCATTTCTCTCCAGGGGAAAAGGGTGTGTCATTGCCTGTGACCCCCCAAAAAGGAATAAAAAAATACCAACACAATCTCAGATTTTTCCATTTTATCACCAGTTACCGTGTCACCTTCATGTAACAGCATGGAGGTGCAGGTAAAATGGTCATACCTAAAATCATATAATGTACATTAATAACAGTGTGTCGACAGATGACTAACTATAGTTGTAATGAAGAAAAGCCCATTTCCTGTAAAGCACAAAAGTGGGTGATAAACCATCAAGGCGCTCCTGGGCTGCAGAGAGATGAATTTTGCCACTGGTGCCAGGCAGCATTAATTCTACTGTTTCAGTGGCAAAAAAACACGTCGTGAAAATGTCGGGACGTCACTGAATTTTCCCAAAGTGCTTTTTCTCTCATTTCGATTGAACACCTAAATCTTTTCTCTACGTGATAAACAAAAATGAATGGATGAAAAATGGCTTTAAATCTCTTTCCAGGAAGCATGGGCATTATAATCTTATGAATGAAGCTAGGCCTCTTGTGCTCTCAGAGTCTGTAGGGACTGATTTATAAATTAACTGGTAATGGATTGATCTTTGCTCATTACTCTTTCAATAAATCTCTTTGGGTGAGTTATCTGCACACTAACCTCAGAAAGGCACCTTTCCATGTCTGGAGTCTGGCTTTCTCCATGGTGCGACAGTCAACATCCCTGTGTAATAGATTACTATAGACCTTTCTGTCCTTCAAATAAATAATCCTAAAGTCCCTTTACACATTTGTGTCATGATTTCTAGGTCACCAGTAGATAATTTAGATGGCATCAGAAAACTAAGATGTTAAAGATATTTTATATGTTTAGTCAAATAGGTTTTATATTATAACAGATTTTGGATTTTAAGAATTAAATACTTTTCAGCAATTTGTGCTTTTTATCTTCCCAGCTACATCATTTCCTGTCTGAAGTAGATGGTGTAGGGGTTTGTTAAACAGGTCAATACTAAGCAGCATTGCCTCACAGTTATGCAAGTGCAAGATTCAGAGAGACAGATGTTCAAACCAAGGCTGAATACGTTCCTTGAGGAGGTATATTTATACTTCATGGGACTATTAGGATATCCTGGAAATGAACCCTTCATTCTTCCACCTACACTTTGGGAAGGGAAAGGGAACTCAGGGTTTATTTTTTGTTTGTTTTGCTTTGCATTAAGATGCTCTGATCTGACATTTGACATGAACCCAAAGATCTAGATACTCTTGTTGAGTTTCAGAAAATGGGATGGGGGAATATAGCAGTTCTTGGTGAAGTTTTTTATAATAATGGTTTAATTTTTCCCCCCAACACATGTTTTTTTTCCCCAGTATTCTTATCACTTGCTGTGGGTGGCTTATTTTGCATTCATTTCGTGCATGTTAGTTACAAGTCTTTGTCATCTAGTGAACTGAAAATTATTGCTTAATCAAAAAAAAACATTTCAAAGAAGAACCTTCTGGTATAGGCTGTTCGCTGTTTTCGTTGTGTTGCTTTTTAATTCCAGGATTCTAACTGAGTCAGCCTCACTGGCAGGTCAAGTCTGGTTCATGGGACCACACATCTATCATTTCAGGAAGACAGATTAAGGGAGCATAAGTTAATGTCAGCATAGAATACACTCAGTGACACCTTCAAGAAAAAGTGGCAGCTTGAAGAATGGCATTTGTTCCCTTTTCTCCTTTTCTTCTCTCCATTTCTCATCTTCCAGATACAGAGGACATTGCTTAGGAGATCAAAGAGTGTTGAAAAATATATAAAATATTTAAGGGTGGAATTAAAAATAAAAACAAAGAAAAGCAATCACAAAATTTAAAGTAGAATATAAATATTCTCATTAAAACTGGGGCCCGTTCAGGGTGATGTAAGATTATAATAAAAGAAACCAAGAATCTTGAAATTTTTATCTTTCTTAGTTGGATATGCATTTACTCAATATCATCTCTCATCAAAGTGAGCAAGCCCGACATGTGATTTAGTGCATTTTCCAGGATGGGGGAGAGTGAGATGGGGCAAGGAGTCACTTAGTTGCACATAATATATGAGATAAGCACTGGAGTTTGGGTCAGAAATTCTACTTAATAATATAATATTAATTCGTTTCTTTTTTTCCACCATGTATTTGTCTCCTCTGTGAAACTTACCGGGGAAAATATGACATTATTCTTGAACAGAAATGAGGATATTGGCCCTCAGTGCTTAGGGCTGAGATGTTTTAGGCCACACGTCCAGCCACAGCGAAAGATAAATGGACACATTCTATAGGTTCATTTGGTCCACAGTGACTTACTGGGTCCCACTCTGTATCCAAGACTTATTTAGGTACTGCAGACACATGGGGACCTAAAATGAGACATGATCTCTGCTCTCGTGTGCTTCTGTGTGCTGGCCTTTTCTTTTGTGCGAAACTCGATCACTTTTCCCTAACTGTACCCAAATTCCATCATTCCTCATCCTTAGTGTGGCAAGGTTGGGATAAGAAAGAAAGAAGAAACCCAAAGGATTTCTTCAGCACCAACTAGAGCCGGACAGTTCCAGCAGATAAGGGGGAGAATAGGGCAAAGATGGAAAACACGAAGATTCCAGGAGCAAAGCTGTGTCGATAGCCACAAATGCAGAGAGGTCACACTCCATTCTTAAATGTCAATAACCACAAATTGGATGAAAGTATGGAATTAAGCTACATGCTATCTATTTAATGTAGTAAAAAGTAACAGACAAGGATTGTCAGGGAAATAGTAAAAGCAAAGGCAGAAATACTAATTTCAAATAAAGTTGAGCTCAGAAAATGAATATTTGAAAAAGTGGGGGTCAATTTCTTAACAAAAGGAGCAGTACAAAAATTAATTCATGAATAAAATTGTGTATTTTTTAAATAAATAAAAGAAACATTGATGGAAATGCCAAAGGCAACTGACAACAATATTATTTTAAAAGGTGCTTTCATCATTCATTGCTCTGTTATTGTTAGGTCTCCTACTTCATTCATAGCAGGTATCTCCTCGAAAAACTCACTCGATGCAGGTAATGGTGTTAGGCATGGAGATACAGTGAGGAGCAAGACAGTAATGGGCCTGCCCATGGAGTTTAGGGCTTAGTGGTTGAGACATTCCCCTATGAAGCCATTAATAATAAAAAAAAATGGTGGTAAATAAAGAAATGAGCAGGGACAGGATATGACAGCATGAGACAGGCAGACAGAAACAGCGGAAACAGCCTTTCTGGGGAAATAAAATTTAAGTGGGACCTGAAGGACAATTATGAATCACACAGGCAAAGAGCCAAAGAACAACCCTTCCAGGAATAGCAAGAGTTTGAGCGAAGTCTAGAAAAGGCCATGTGGCCAGCATTTTAGTAGAGAGTGGAAAGTGAGATTAGAGAGTTAGAGGGGGGTCAGATCCTGAATGTCTTAATAGGTGTTGGGAAGAAGTTACAATTTTAATCTTACTGCAACAGAAGCCATTAGAAGATTATACAGGTATTGCATTTGTACATGTGTATTGTGGTATTATGCTGGATACTGCAAGGAGCATGGGCAGACGTGGGGCAAGAATGGAATTAGAGTTACTCACTAAGGCTTTTTCAGTATTCCAGGTGACAGATGTGAATGGGCACAGCTTAAAATTTGATGTGAAAATAGCAGGCCTGGAGATATTGCAGATGTACCGAGTGGGAGGGGAAAGATGAATCACATCTCCTTTTTGAGCAGTGAGGTGATTGTTGATGCTGCTATTGAGATGCAGATTTCTGGGTTGGAAACATGTTGGAGTTGGAGAATCCAGAATTCATGTTTGAACATACTGATGTTGGGATGCCTAACAGAGAACTGAGATAGAGATCTCAAGCACAAGGGAGAGGTGTGCAATAGAGATAAAAATATATAAGTCATCAGGATTTACTTGGTATTTAAAGCCCTGAAGATTAATTATTGAGAGAATGAAAATAATACAAGAATGCAATTGAACAACAAAACAGAAATAGACTTATAAACACGGAAAATAGACTGGTGGCTGACGTAGAGGAGAGGGATGAAGGGATCAGTGAGATACGTGAATGAGATAAAGAGGTAGAAAACTCCAGTTAGGAAATAAATTAGTCATGGGGATGAGAATACAGCATAGTGAATATAGTCAATAATATTATAATTTCTTTGTTGACTACACTTTTCATGTGAGCATTTAGTAATGTATATAATTGTTGAATCATTATGTTGCACACCTGAAACCGATACAATATTGTATATCAATACTAAATTTAAAAACAAAATTGGTTTGGAAGAAAAAATGTGATTTTGAAACTAGAATTATTCTATACCCATTTAAGCAGTAGTTCAAGTAATAAGTCTAAATAAAGATATGTTTGGACCTGCAGTCACTTAAACATTCCATTAAAGGACATTATGCACTGGACTCAGAGTGGAACTGTTCACAGGAAGCTCCTGGTTATAGGTAAAATTTTCAGGTATTTTACTTGATTGTTAGTCACAGATGTCTCAAAATAGTGCCTTAAGCAACTAGTCTTTCTCTTTCCCTGTCTCTGTCTCTCTTCTCCCTCCTTCATTCCCGCTTTCCCTCTCCTTTTTCTCCCTTTATTAGCCCTTTCCAAAGCATCTTCTCTTAGAGAAAAAAAAATCTGGAAATGTTTCTGGCTTCCCAACGTACTGCCCGTTGTTCCCACGATTCTTCTTATACTCCCAAGGCACCTCCCAGAAGTCCAGGACAAAAAAGTGCACAGCAATTGAAGGACACCCTTACAGTTTTCCCAAAAACCTCCAAATAACTTCTGGCTTTGTTTTGTTTTCTCATTGGCTGAAGCTGAGTTCCTCACGTCAGTGGAGGCTGAGAAGTGCATATGTTTTTAGCTTGGAACATTGTCAGCCCAAATACAATTGGATTCTTTCTTACTGAGGAACATACGAGGATAGGTATTGGGTGCCCCCAAAATAGTAGTAAAGTTGTTTTGGATGCTAGTAATTTTTAGAATGAAAAAAAGCAATCCACTGTTCTATGCTTTTTATGCCTGGAGCACATTTCATCCATGGGCTGTAAAGACCACTGAATTTGGGGGAGGCGAGTGTGAGATGCACAGAAGAAAATGGGATGTGGCGACCGTCTACCTGCATTCTTACCTCATTTATGTTCTTCACTCAGCCTGTTTCCTGCTTCAGGGTAAAACAAAGGGAAAGCAATCCTGACCTCTACAAGCCATTCTTCTGCTTCAGCCTTGAGCTTAAACTCCATTTTATAACTTTCTGAAAGAATTACCTCAAGATGAACTTCAACTTAATGAAAAATGAGGGTAATGGATACAAGAAGCATTAGTACATAAACAAAAATAAATGCTAGTGAAACTTAGACTTATGTCTGAGTACATGTTCATTATTTAACATCTAATGTGGAACATTTTTTTCAAAACACCCGGAACTAAAAACATGGAGTAGAATGATATATAGCGAATTTATGATATATGTTTATTTCTGGAAATGAAAGTAGAGAAATAGGATTTAGGAGGAAAACAAGGGGAAATTCACCTTCTACATAGAATTTTATTTCACACACACATGTAAAGATAATAAGTGCAATGCTGTAACCAAACAGTTATTGACATTAGTGTATTCTCATCTCACGGATATAATAATCTCTATGCATTTGGAATTTTTAAACATTTCAGTGACACACAAAAAATGTAAAGCCTCATAAATAATTTAAAACACAAATTAAACATTATAGTTCCCTTTCTTTTTTTCCTATCTTTTAGGCAAGTATGTGAGTAGTATTAAGAATTTTAGTTCCTGTAGAGGAAGAGTATTGCTGGTACATTTGATACAGCCTTTGTAGAAGAAATGTTTAAATTCTTTTAATGCAGAAGTGTTTATCTAAAGACTTAGTAATGTACAAACATTTTAATCTAGAAAATCCACTTCTGGGAATTTATCCTAAGTAAATAATGAGAAAGGTGTGCAAATGAACAAGTATGAAAGTGTTTATCAAAATGTCGTTAACACTAGTAAAAAACACTGGAAACATCCTAAATGTCCCCAAAGAGGCAAATATTTAACTCTGGCTTACTGATTCAATTTAATACAATATAACCTTTAACAATGAACTGCTGGAAGTTTATGTTCTCACTGAAACCCTTACCCAAAAAAGATATAAAAAGTGTTAATGGAACTTATCTCCAGATGGTAGAATTATGAGAACTTTATTATTTTAGCATATTTTTGTATTTTCTAAATCCCCATAGTAAATACACAATACTTTAGTAGTACAAAAAAGTAAAGTTCTTAGGATAAACTACTCTTTATTTAAACCCATTTTGGAATAATGCAGTTATTCTGTTAAGTTTTACTTATGTAAAAGTCCACTGTCTACAAAAGCTAATTTAAATGTAAGTATATTATGTAATTCATTTTATATAAGGTATTCCATTTTTAGTTTGCTAACCATTTATTTAAATTTTGATTATTATTTTTTTTAGTTTGAAATCATAAAAATAGCCTTGATACAATGATACTTTATTAGCTCTGTTGTAGTGTCAGAAAAGAAGTATAATTTTATTCCATTTTTAAAATACAGAGACCATCCATCAAACTCAAGGCCCTGTCCACTCCATTATTAAAGCTCATGAGGCCAAAATTAAACAAGGCTCACATATATCAGTTATTCATTCTTTTCCTAGCACGTAACTGGGAAGTATTTGCCAGCAGGTATTAAATTCTACCCCTTAAAGATTCCAGAGAGCTCCATAAATGTGTGCAAATTCCCTATATGCATATTTTAAATGCAGATTTCTGTGACAATTTTATGAATAGCTATAGAGTTCAAAAAAAGTGCATTTCCTAATTCATACTATCTATATGCAAAGTCACGAAAAATATCAGATGTGATATGCTATAGCTTCTTTCAGTAGAATATAACCATTTATATTTATAGTACGCAGCACCCCTGTTTCCCAAGCACCTCTTAAACCCAAAGAGAAAAGTTAGTTAGCCTGCCATCACAAAATAACCATCTCCAGGATGAAATAGTGCCTTCCTCTCAAAGATGAAGCAATAAGCTGCTTCAAATTGAAGGAAAGAAGTTATGGCAGATCAACTGCAAGAATTTTTAAAAGGCTGAAATGAGCTTAAGTTTCACTGAGAAACCAATGGCAGTGTATGTCAGTAAGAATCAGACTGAAAATCAGAACTATGTATATGCCCCAGCTCTGAGAGTAGGAATCCCAGTAGCCGTGAGCAAACCATTTGGCTTTGTGAGGTCTCTCCTATAACATTAAGGAAGAACCTAATCAGTGTCTGAAATCCTGTCGAATTCTGCATTCCATGGTGGTAAATAAAATTCTTCTGGCACCAGTCTGGCCTTAGCCACAGGCATGGACACATCTTAATCCCGAGGGAACAAAATAAAAGGAAAGACAACAGTGGGAAGGGAACACTGTCCCTTTTCTCATCAGTAGAGTGAAAGGAAGAAAATATTAGAAGGAGATGAAAGAGTCATTACTGTAAAGATAAATATACTGACCACCCATATCCTAGACCTTCTGTTTCTACATACCCTACATTGAATTTAACAACCATTTAACAAATAAATATCTACCAAAAAGGACTTACTGAGTATGTGCTGTGCTGAGTGCTATAGGTCATGGTGGGTTTCTTTTGGAATATACCAATCAGTGTTACTGCGGGCAGGTGAACAGTGTAGACGTGCAGCGACACTCCCAGACTTAGCGTGATTCAGAAGCTTACCCTGGTGCAGAGCTGGCCAGCTCAGACTCTGGCAAAGAGACTGAAGCGTTGACAAGTTCATAAACACTTAAAAAGTAAAAAAAAGAAAAGCATAAATTAAGCTGATAGTATGATGCAGATATTCATATGTCCCCAGTTCTTGTTTCTGGGTATCCTTAGTGTCTCAGTAAGTGCTTCCTGGAAAACCTAGGACAAAAAAAACACCTAATAGTTCCATATGTTAAGAAGTTAGGCCCAAACAATTTAATGAGTATTCATGTATTCCCTTAATAGCTTTTTGAAAAAATATTGCACACAAATTAAAAGAAAAAATATGCATAAACTGAAAGAAAAACAGTATTTTTAGTTCATTTTTAAATAACCATAGTTACTCACTGACAGGAAGCACGCTCCTCCTGTGCACTGCAGAGCTTCTCACATCTTGGAATCAGTTTGGACACTACCACCTTCACTTCCTATTCCATACTGATTTTCATACAGCGCTTGCGTTTGATTGCTTCATCCACAAACAACAAACATTTCAAAGACGTGATGCTATTGAAAGGAATGTAGCACAATCTAATATTGAAACTGACAACTACTTCACTATGGTAGTTGGTGCAGGTTTTAACATAGGACAAGTGTTGTTGTGCTTTACTGGAAATGTTAAAATATTTCATATGCCCCTGGAATATTTTGTGGAACCTGGGGTACCTTGGAGCACATTTTGGGAACTGCTCACATGGTGGGATTTTATCAGAAAATGTGTTTAATATATAATTCCTCTCCCCTGTCTGGAGTTACCATTCTGTCTTGCACCCCATCGACCTTGTTGTCTCAGCTTCCACCTCTCGTACAGGGCAACACGGACTAAGTGGTTAAATTTTAAAGAAAAAAAAGCCACTAGTCAGAGTGTTATGAATTCTCAGGGAAAAACTCAGAAGTTTTTTGATGATCAGAAAAGATTCAGACTAGGGAAGAGGAGAAAAGGAGTAGGGGGACCACGAAGACAGAAGAGGAAGTGGGGAAACCTTGGCCCTTGGTAAAGAGGAGGGGGACGCGGGTCCTCCCGTCCCTAACATCCTCTTCCTCACATGAGAGGAGCTCAGGGTCTCATGGTGGAATGAAAAAGAAAGCTTCACCCCTGACCCCATGGAGGCTAACTGAATTCATCAGACATCGCTCTCTGAGCCAGGAGGACCGTGAGCGCGGCACCTTGATTCCATTCATTCCTTGATTTTGGAGGGGTGGGGTGTGTGGGTGGGGGATTTGTTCTGAGAATCTAATCCTCAGATCCCTTTCTTCAGTATCATTTCTCACAGTAATTTAGTATCTGAGAAGCTGAAATCTGTCATAACGCTGTTACCTGTGGAGCAGAAAACCCCAGAATACTGGGGTAGTGGAGCTCATGATAAGAAATTCATATATCCTAAGTCATGGAAATTGTCATTCACCCACTGCAAATTTTACCTTCATGGAAAATTGGCAAATATATGATTCATGTACCACCATCCCCACAAACCCTAGAAGGATTACTGATCAATCAGGGCATGCTTTCTTGGTGATCCTGGAAGGAATCTGACAATCATTCCCAATAACCTATGCCAGATTCTGCTTTCAGTGGAGAACTGAAATCTGTTTTCCAACATAGGCCTATTATGAGGGGATCGGTCGTCATGAAATTCAGCATCTCCCCCACAGTACAATTCTGGGTACAAACTACTTTGTCTTTTTCCTTCAAATTCCATTTTTTTCTCTTCTTCCGCTTCATTCTGTAATGATAATCTATGTGTATGAAGCAAGTTGTTATGATAGTGGATTCTGGTGGGTGCTGGAAACTTCCACCCACCAGATGTTGACCTAATGAATTTATGTCTGATAAAGTTACCTTAACTTTACATTCAAGAATGACAACACGTGCTCACCACTGTGCACTGACTGCATTTTAATGTCAGGAGAAACTTAAGTTGCAGATAAATCCATATCCAGTAATTTTTCTCCCCCTTCTCAATTCTGGAAACTCACCCTGAGAAAAATGGATTCACTGTGTCAAAACTCATGTGAGATCATCAGAATCTCAACTCCCATGGTTCATGATAAGAAATACAACAACCATATGAACATTAGTCTATTAGTCCATCTTTTTCCCATTGGAGAGCCTCCCTTTGGAATTAAAGGGAAGCCAGGTAGACTATTTGGAAAGGACTTGGAATAAGAGCGATCGATGTAACTAGCAAGCAACACCACAGAACAAATCAGCCAGATGCTGTCTTGGGCTGCTCTTTGTTTTCTCTTGCCAGGCAGTGCTATAATATAAAAGTCCTCAAGTTGTCACTTCAAATCTTTTGGTGACTGGGTAGAATCCTCATCTCTTCAAAAAGAAAGCTGCTATAGATGGTAATATCAAACACATCCTGACATCAGAGGTATCTGCCTGTCAAAAGCATTAGGACAATCCAAGTAGGACAACCTAAAAACAAAAATATTTTTTAAAATAAACCTGAGCTGTTGTATCTTTTTCTCCTCAAAGACTTAACATTCCCATATTTATTTTGCAAATGTTATTTACATTAAATACATGCTACTGGAACTACAAAGATTTTGTTGTCATTGTTTACATGACACATTTAGCTGTACCACTCTAAGACACATTTCCACTGTGCATTAGTTTATGCACAAAGTTCATAAGTAGGATTTTTTTTCAGTTTTATGAAAATTAAACTTTAGCTAAGTTTTTCCAATGTTAAACGAATGGAACTTAGCCAGGTAGTTTTCTCCCATCTGCATATATAATGGTCTTACAAATAAGCAAAAGGAAAAATACTTTTCTTATCTGAAATCCCATCACAGATAGTCACAACACTTTGGTTTATCCTAGAGATTGGCGTACACTTTTGTAAAGGGTCAGATAAAAAAATCATTTGCAGCTTTGCAGACCCTGCAATCTCTGTCTCTACAACTTAGCTGCAGCATTACTGCAGTGCAGAAACAGCTGAAGATAATACAGAAACAAGTGCATATAGCCATGCTCCAAGAAAATTTATTGGCAAGCAGCGGTAGTCTGGGTTAGGAATAATATATCACATTTTCTTTATCCATTCACAAATCTCTGGACACTTGGTTGATCCCATGTCTTGGCTATTGTCAATAATGCTGAAAGGAACATGAAAGTGCAGATATATCATGTCAAGATAATGATTTTATTTCCTTTGGATATATGCCTAGAACTACTGGAATTGCTGAGCCATATGGTCATTCTTCTATTTTTTGAGGATCCTTCATATTGTTTTTCAAAATGGCTATACCAACTTGATTCCCCCAACAGTGTACAAAGATTCCCTTTCTCCACATCCTTGTGAACACTTGTTAGTTTTTGCCTTTTTGACAGTAGCTATCCTAACAAATGTGAGGTGATACCTCATTGTGGCTTTGAATGCATTTCTCTGATGACTCGTGATGTGGAGCATCTTTTCATTTACTTGTTGTCTATTTGTAAATTATATATATATTATATACACATGTGCTTTTCCCATTTTGTTTTGATTGGGTTATTTTGAATTGATTTTTGCATATAGAGTGAGATGAGGGTCCAATTTCACTCTTTTGCATGTGGGTAACCAATTTTCCTAGCACCACTTACTGAAGATACTGTCCTTTCCCTTTGGTGTTCCTGGCAACTCTATCAATGACCATTTGACCATGAATGAATGCATGGATTTATTTCTTGACTCTCAATTTTCTTTTTGCATTGTTCAACATGACTGTCTTTTATGCTAGTACCATCTATTTTTTATTACTATAGCTAATATTAACATTTTAATATTAGGTAGTGTTATGCCTCCAGCTTTGTTCCTTTTGCTCAGGATTGCTATTCATGGTCTTTTTTGGTTCCACATGATTTTAGGATCTTTTTTTCTCTTTCTACAAAAATACCATTGTAATTTTGATTGATAGTGATTGCTCTGAATCTGTAGATCACTGGGTCGTATGGACATTTTTAACAATATTAATTTTCCAATCTGTGAACACTGTGAATATCTTTCTTTTTATTTGTGTCTTTTTTGATTCGAGATCATATGTTTTTTAAAGATACATCATGGGCTATAAACAGAGTTTTCTCTAATCCTGCAGTGTTCCCCAATCTTTTTCACATCATGCCACACATAGAAATCACCCTAGTCACAGCGAACTGGGGTAAAGTTTGAGGCCCCTTACAGCCAGCTACTCCACACTCTGCCCACTACCCTAGGCGATCAGTATCTCAGGCTGCCAGTAATCCATCATGAAACACCAGAGCCCCAAAGTTTGCTTATTAGGGAATTCTGCTCCAAGGATTGGGGGATGGAGTGGGAGAATGAGGAGAAAAATCATTACAACTGTCAGAATAAAATATGATTTCTCTGATTATCAAATATGTAGCAAATACTTTTTCCAGGATTTTTATATGTCTTGTTTTACTTTGTACACTATGTCTATTGCCCATGTGAAAATTTTTATTTTAATGCTGAAAAGCTTATCAGTCTTTCTCTTTATAGATTAGAAGGTAAGGATCTTTATTTATTCATCTAAATATATCCTAATGTGTTTCAGTTTTTTATTATGTTTATTATATATTTAAATCTATATTAAATACCAAACATATATAAAGAGTAGGATCTAATTGTGCTCTTTCCCCAAAATACCAAACCAACAATCTTGTCACTATTTACAGCATAATTCATTCTTTAAAACCACTAATTTGAAGTGCCTTCTGCTTTATATAAAGTTCATATAAATATACATTCATTTTCCTGTATTTTTATTTTTCATTTGACTTCACTTATCTACCCATTTGCTTTGTCACCAGTAGCATACTTTTATATTTATGGTGGCTTTACAGCATATTTTGATAATTAAAAATCTAATCTCTACCCATTATGATTTTTTCATCAAATATTTTCTGACAGTTCTTATGTACTTGTAATTATAATTATTCTCATAGTGATTTGGGATAACTTCTCTAAAATTACTTTTTATAACAAAATATAAGTCACTCAGGAAGGACCGACACCTTTCCTATAGTGAACAATCCCGTGGAACTAAATGAATCATCTCTCCATTATATAGTTCTCTCTCTTGGCAAAGTGCTGCGGTCTCTGGAAAGTGTTATGGCTGGGCTCAACGATTAAGTTTATGCCTGACTGTTTTATGCTTTGACGGATTATCCAGCTAGGCACAGCTGGCTTGATGTGGTTTCACCTTTACCGTTGGGCTTGGACTTACGTGCAGTGCTATCTCCTGTAAAAGAATTTGGGCCAGTCCTTTTTTCTGTTTATGGTTTTATTTTAAATGGAATATGAACTATTTTCCCCATTAGATTACATTGGCCTGGTACTCTAGGGAGTAGGAGACTAGTTATCTGACAACTTGCTTAATTACTTTCATATTTATTGGCCGCTTCAGGGTTTTTTATTAAAAGTTATTTATATACTACTAAAAAACATTGATGCAATCAAGATTTTAAAAATGTTAGCCTAATTATAAAATATGTCTATATGGTTATTTAATTCATCAGTATTTGTTATCATAATTCCTTTTGTGTTTTTATGTTTACTTTCACCCCACAATACACATTTATTTATTTTTAGTTGTAATATTGATGGCATATGTGCTTCATTTGTCTGCTCTAAAAATTTACTCTAGGATTCAGCCACTCATTTTTCAAAAAATTTTTTAAAGTTTTAAGGACTAATTTCTCTTCCTCTTTTTCTCTTCTTGTTTTACATAGGTTTAGTTTTATCTTTTAATATAATCTCTTGAATCAATATTACAATTCATTTATATTATCTTTGGTAGGAAAACTTTTATACTTATAAATTTTCCCGTATGTGCAGCTTGGCCTCAGTCTTTAATTTTGATGAGTATTGTGAACATTGACATCATTTTCTACGTAGTCTGAGATCACTGAGATGATTTAAGATTTGATTCAAGAATTATTAGGGAGAATTTTCATTTGGTTGAAGTTTTTGCCTTTACTTTTAGAATTTGACTAAATTTGGGTCAGAAAGCATGACATGTACAGTTTCTACTTTTTAGACAATTTCCTTGTGAAAAAATACACAGTAAATTTTTTTATAAATATCTCACGGAAGCTGACAAACAAATTTGATTTCTGTTGTAGAGTACAAAGTGCCCTTCCCACTGAGGAGAGAGTCCTGTGAACTTAGAACATATTTCCTGGCAACTTAGCTCCTGCTTTTTCTCCCCACAATACAAACTAGCAAGATGGCCATACTTACATCAAACATTCACGGAAGTGAAACGAGAAATGAAAAACGAATGAAAAGAACACTGAGAAGTAATACTGCATGACTGCAGAGTTTATTTCTCAGGTCCACACACTAGATGAGACCAGATCTGTTTTGTGTACTCACTTAATTTGTTTCAAAATGAAACATGTCAATTTGCAAAATCCTCTCCTTAACTCCAGCTACTAATTAGGCAGTTTTTATCACCTTAAAAAGAGAACCCTAATGCAAAACGGCCACATTCAAACTTTTTAGTCTTGGATGCTGGATGTGGCATTCAGATCTCGGTTTTTATTTTATAAACCCCTGTCGGCGTGGTCAACATTAGTTGAAAATGAGCTAATGCCATATTCTTAGTTCATATTAGGCCTGATCAAGTCTATCGACCTATGGGCAAATTTACCTTTAGAATTTCTTTTGTTCCCTAGTGATTCATATTTACTTTAACCCAAATCCTCAAGATCTCTTTTCTGGATTATTGCAGTCACTTCTTGACTCATTTGCCCCCTTCTTGTCTTGCTTCCTACAGTCTCTGAACAGAACAATTGGAACCATCCTTTGGACCAGAGGATTCGCGTTTTTAAAACACCTGTCTTTCGGTGTTTGCACTATTTACTTCCTCTGCCTAAAATGTCTTTCCCTTATATGAACATCAGCCTAAGTTTCTCACTTCCCTCGTGTCTTCTCAATTTCCTCTTTTCAAGGAGGCTACGTGACATTTTTAATACTACATGAAATACCAGTCTCCCTTATTTTGCTCTCCTTTTTCAGTTTTGTGTAGCATGTATCACCTTCTGATATACTATATATATTTCCATTTTATTGGTTCACTCTCAGTTTGAATGTAAGCAGCAGGTCAGGCGGCCCCCTCTGTTTTGTCCTCTGCAGCAACCCCAACACTAGACCAGTTACTTCCATACATTCTGTGCTCAGTAAATTTGTTGAATAATTCAGTAATGCTATGATTTTCAACTCACTGGGAAAATGCATTCTTAAAATACAACATTGTGAAAAGAAGCAATCAGAACTTACTTTCATCATTTAAAAGTCCAAACTTTCAAACATTTAAACATGCAAAAAAAAAAAGCATTAAAAAAATTCTAGTCCTGTGATGGCCTGGTGAAACATGTTGCACATTTATCCACACGGAGGCGAGAGTATGCATGGCTGGAGTGCACATTCCTGATGCCAGAACAGCTCTGTCTGGGACCGTGCTGAGTGTAGGGAAGCTCCAGTACAGTGCTATACTCAGTGCAATTTTATAGGAATAGGCGTTCATGAACCTGGATTTAAAAGAAGCATGTAAAAACACAGAAGAGTCACACATGTCCTAATCAAGGCCAGATTTTTATCAGCTCAGATTTGCACATGGACATTGCAAGAAAACTTCTTTTGTGAGGTTTTTTCATAAACCCACATTCACCCGCTCACACTGGTAAACAGATGGCTTAACTCCATTGTGTCAAAATATGGCAAATGGCACATTTGAGAGTGTTTATTTTAAAATTAGAGACAAAAATATTAAATGGAAATGCAGATCAAATAATTATAAAACTGTTTTTTTTTCCTAATTGCTGGAAACAATAACAGACATGATGTTTGCTGTTACTACAGTCAGATGGGATTGTAAAGAATTCCTTCAACACTTGTATCTTCAAAAATTGATTTTAAATCTCAGGCTCTATAACCATGTTTCTGTACTTGTGGACATCAACCGGAAGCAGCAGACACCACCAGTACCGCACCCATATTCTTCAGACTCCATGTGCCCTGGCCAGCTTCCCGTGTCCAAGGTCTACACCTCATTTGCCTGCAGACATGCTTTTTTTTTCTGCATGTTAGGAAGGCTCCTTTGTCTTCAGAGACAGATCACAGCCAGTGGCTCTCCGGGAACTAAGTGTCCTATCTCCTTCATCCTTGTAGGGATTCTAATGCATATATCTTACACATTTCTCAGATTTTCTCCACAGGATTAAGCTCCTTCTTGGTTTTTTTGTGTGTGTGTGTCTGTGTGTGTATCATTAACCTACAGTTACATGTGCAACATTATGATTACTAAACTCCCACTTCATCAAGTCCCCCCCACCCACCACATTACAGTCACTGTCCGTCAGTGTACTGAGATGCTATAGAGTCACTACTTGTCTTCTCTGAGTTGTACACCCCTCCCCGTGCCCCCCAACATTACATCTGCTAATCGTAATGCTCCTTTTTCCCTCTTATCCCTCCCTTCCCACCCATTTCCCCAGTCCCTTTCCCTTTGGTAACTATTAGTCTGTTCTTGGGTTCTGTGAGTCTGCTGCTGTTTTGTTCCTTCAGTTTTTTCTTTGCTCCTAAGCTCCTCATATGAGTGCAATCATTTGATACTTATCTTTTTCTGCTTTGCTTATTTCCCTGAGCATAATACCCTCTAGCTCCATCCATGTTGTTGCAAATGGTAGGATTTGTTTTCTTCTTAGGGCTGAATAATATTCTATTGTGTATATGTACCACTTCTTCTTTATCCATTCATCTACTGATGGACACTTAGGTTGCTTCTATTTCTTGGCTATTGTAAATAGTGCTGTGATAAATATAGGGGTGCAGCTGTCTTTTTCAAACTGTGCTGCTGCATTCTTAGGGTAAATTCCTAGGAGTGGGATTCCTGGGTCAAATGGTATTTCTATTTTAGTTTTTTGAGGAACCTCCATACTGCTTTCCACAATGGTTGAGCTAATTTGCATTCCCACCAGCAGTGTAGGAGGGTTCCCTTTTCTCCACATCCTTGCCAACATTTGTTGTTGTTTGTGTTTTGGATGTTGGCCATCCTCACTGGTGTGAGGTGATATCTCATTGTGGTTTTAATCTGCATTTCTCTGATGATTAGCGATGTGGAGCATCTTTTCATGTGCCTGTTGGCCATCTGAATTTCTTCTTTGGAGAAGTGTCTATTCATGTCCTCTGCCCATTTCTTAATTGGATTATTTGTTTTTTGTTTGTTGAGGTGTGTGAGTTCTTTATACAGTCTGTATGTCAATCCCTTATCAGATACGTCATTTATGAATATATTCTCCCATACTGTGGGATGTCTTTTTGTTCTACTGATGGTGTCCTTTGCTGTATAGAAGCTTTTCAGCTTGATATAGTCCCACTTGTTCATTTTTGCTTTTGTTTCCCTTGCCCGGGGACATATGTTCATGAAGAAGTCGCTCATGTTTATGTCCAAGAGATTTTTGCCTATATTTTTTTCTAAGAGTTTTATGGTTTCATGATTTACATTCAGGTCTTTGACCCATTTGAGTTTACTTTTGTATATGGGGTTAGACAGTAGTCCAGTTTCATTCTCTTACATGTAGCTGTCCAGTTTCTCCAACACCAGCTGTTGAAGAGGCTGTCATCTCCCCATTGTATATCCAAGGCTCCTTTATCATATATTGACTGTATATGTTTGGGTTGATGTTTGGATTTTCTATTCTGTTCCACTGGTCTGTGGGTCTGTTTTTGTGCCAATACCAAATTGTCTTGATTACAGTGGCTTTGTAGTAGAGCTTGAAGTCAGGGAGCGTAATTCCCCCCGTTTTATTCCTCCTTCTCAGGATTGCTTTGGCTATTCGGGGTCTTTTGTGGTTCGATATCAATTTTAGAACTGTTTGTTCCAGTTCATTGAAGAAAGCTGTTGGTATTTGGATAGGGATGGCATTGAATCTGTAGATTGCTTTGGGTAGTATAGCCATTTTGACAATATTTACTCTTCCTAGCCAAGAGCATGGGATGAAATTCCATTTGTTAGTGTCCTCTTTAATTTCTCTTAGGAGTGTCTTGTAGTTTTCAGGGTATAGGTCTTTCACTTCCTTCGTTAGGTTTCTTCCTAGGTATTTTATTCTTTTTGATGCAATTGTGAATGCAGTTGTTTTCCTGATTTTTCTTTCTGTTAACTCATCATTAGTGTATAGGAAAGCAACAGATTTCTGTGTGTTAATTTTGTATCCCGCAACTTTGCCAAATTCAGATATTAGGTCTAGTAGTTTTGGAGTGGAGTCTTCAGGGTTTTTTATGTACAATATCATGTCATCTGCAAATAGTGACAATTTGACTTTTTCTTTACCAATCTGGATGCCTTGTATGTCTTTGTTTTGTCTGATTGCCATGGCTAGGACCTCCAGTAATATGTTGAATAACAGTGGAGAGAGTGGGCATCCCTGTCTTGTTCCCGATCTTAGATGAAAAGCTTTCAGCTTCTCGCTGTTAAGTATGATGTTAGCTGTGGGTTTGTCATATATGGTCTTTATGATGTTGAGGTACTTGCCGTCTATACCCATTTTGTTGAGAGTTTTAATCATGAATGGATGCTGAATTTTGTCAAATGCTTTTTAGCATCTATGGAGATGATCATGTGGTTTTTGTTCTTCTTTTTGTTGATGTGGTAGATGATGTTGATGGATTTTCGAATGTTGTACCATCCTTGCATCCCTGGGATGAATCCCACTTAATCATAGTGTATGATCCTCTTGATGTATTTTTGAATTCGGTTTGCTAATATTTTGTTGAGTATTTTTGCATACGTTCATCAGGGACATTGGTCTGTAATTTTCTTTTTTGGTGAGTTCTTTGCCCGGTATTGGTATTAGAGTGATGCTGCCTTCATAGAATGAGTTTGGAAGTATTCCCTCCTCTTCTATTTTTTGGAAAACTTTAAAGAGAGTGGGTATTATTTATTCTCTATATGTCTGGTAAAATTGAGAGGTGAATCCGTCTGGCCTGGGGGTTTGGTTCTTGGGTAGTTTTTTGATTACCGCTTCAATTTAGTTGCTGGTGATTGGTCTGTTTAGGTTTTCTGTTTCTTGCTTGGTCAGTCTTGGTAGGTTGTATTTTTCTAAGAAGTTGTCCATTTTTTCTAGGTTTTCCAGCTTGTGAGCATATAGATTTTCATAGTATTCTCTTATAATACTTTGTTTTTCTGTGGGGTCCGTCATTATTTTTCCTTTCTCATTTCTGGTTCTGTTTATGTGTGTCGACTTTTTCTCTTAATAAGTCTGGCTAGGGGTTTATCTATTTTATTTATTTTTTCAAAGAACCAGCTCTTGGTTTCATTGATTTTTTCTATTGTTTTATTCTTCTCAATTTTATTTATTTATACTCTGATCTTTATTATTTACCTCCTTCTGGTGACGTTGGGACTCATTTGTTCTTCTTTTCCAATTTCAATAATTGTGTCTTTAGACTATTCATTTGGGAATGTTCTTCCTTCTTTAAATAGGCCTGAATTACAATATACTTTCCTCTTAGAACTGCCTTTGCTGCATCCCACAGAAGTTGTGGCTTTGTGTTATTGTTGTCATTAGTTTCCATATATTGTTTGATCTCTGTTTTAATTTGGTCATTTATCCTTTGATTATTTAGGAGCATGTTGTTAAGTCTCCATGTATTTGTGAGCCTTTTTGTTTTCTTTGTACAATTTATTTCTAGTTTTATACCTTTGTGATCTGAGAAGTTGGTTGGTAGAATTTCAGTATTTTTGAATTTACTGAGGTTATTTTTGTGGCCTAGTATGTGGTCTCTTCTGGAAAATGTTCCGTGTGCACTTGAGAAGAATGTGTATCCTCTGCTTTGGGTGTAGAGTTCTGTAGATGTCTGTTAGGTCCATCTGTTCTAGCGTGTTGTTCAGTGCCTCTGTGTCTTTACTTACTTTCTTTCTGGTTTATCTGTCCTTTGGAGTGAGTGGTGTGTTGAAGTCTCCTAAAATGAATGCATTGCTTTCTATTTCCTCCTTTAATTCTGTTAGTATTTGTTTCACATATGTCAGTGCTCCTGTGTTGGGTGCATATATATTTATAATGGTTATAACCTCTTCTTGGACTGACCCCTTTATCATTATGTAATGTCCTTCTTTATCTCTTGCTACTTTCTTCGTTTTGAAGTCTATTTTGTCTGATACAAGTACTGCAACACCTGCTTTTTTCTCCCTTCACCTTTAGTCTGTGTATATCTTTGGGTTTGAGGTGAGTCTCTTGTAAACAGCATATAGATGGGTCTTGCTTTTTTATTAGTCTGTGTCTTTGATTGGTGCATTCAGTCCATTTACATTTAGGGTGATTATCGATATATATGTACTCATTGCTATTGCTGGCTTTAGATTTGTGGTTACCAAAGGTTCAAGGTAGCTTCTTTACCATGTAACCATCTAACTTAACTCTCTTGTTAAGTTATTGTAAACACCGTCTGATGATTCTTTATTTCTCTCCCTCCTTATTCTTCCTCCTCCATTCTTTATATTCTAGGTGTTTTATTCTGTACTCTTTTACATTTCCTTTGACTGTTTTTGTGGATAGTTGATTTTACTTTTTGCCTTTAGTTAGTATTTGGATGCTCTGCTTTCTTTGCTATGATTTTATTTTCTCTGGTGACATATTTTTAGCTTTTGTCGTGTTTCCATCTAGAGCAGCCCCTTTAAGATATCCTATAGAGGTGGTTTGTGGGATTCAAATTCCCTCAGCTTTTGCTTGTCTGGGAATTGTTTAATCTCTCCCTTAAATTTAAATGATAATCATGCTGTATACAGTATTCTTGGTTCAAGCCCCTTGTGTTTCATTACGTTAAATATAAATAAATAAATATATTCTCTTCTGGCCTGTAAGGTTTCTGTTGAGAAGTCTGATGATAGTCTGATGGGTTTTCCTTTGTAGGTGATCTTTTTTCTCTCCTTAGCTGCCTTTAATACTCTGTCTTTATCTTTGATCTTTGCCATTTTAATTGTTATGTGTCTTGGTGTTGTCTTCCTTGGGTCCCTTGTGTTGGAAAATCTGTGGGCTTCCGTGGACTGAGAAACTATTTCCTCCCCAGCTTGGGGAAGTTTTCAGCAATTATTTCTTCAAAGACACTTTCTATCCCTTTTTCTTTCTTCTTCTTCTTCTGGTACTCCAATAATGCAAATATTATTGCATTTGGATTGGTCACACAGTTCTCTCAATAGTCTTTCATTCTTAGAGATCCTTTTATCTCTCTGCCTCAGCTTCTCTGTATTCCTGTTCTCTGATTTTTATTTCATTAACAGTCTCTTGCATCTCGTCTAGTCTGCTGCTAAGCCTGTCGATCGCTTGTCTCACCTCTGCATTGTCTTTCCTGACTTCCCTCACTTCCTCCCTCAGCTCTTGCATATTTCTCTGTAAATCCATCACCATGGTTATGACTTTTATTCTGAATTCTTTTTCAAGAAGATTGTATAAATCTATGCTATCAGGCCCTCTCTCTGGGGTTGTCTGGATAATCTTTGTACCATATTCTTCTGTCTTTTCATGGTGATAGAAGTAGTTACTGGTAGGTGCCACGTGTGTTAGCTGAGAGAACAAAGTCCCTTCCACCTTGTTGTTCTCCTTGCCCTTCTCCAGGGCCTGAACTGGTTTCTCGCCCACCGGGAGGAAGTCTCTGGGATAATCCCTGGAACTGCATGTGTGCGGGATCGCCCTCAGCCTAGCCTATAGTACTGTGAGGGTTTGAAGTCTCGCTGGGTGCCTTGTGATCCCCTTGGTGCTTTCCAGCCCTTGATGTGGATTCTGGGGTCCTTCCCACTTAGCTGCGTGCCTGCTGCAGTAGATTCTGTGAGGATGCTGTGGGCGGGGCTGCTCCTCTGCTGTTCTGCATCTGTGGCAGATCCTGGACCCTTTGTGGTGCTGGCCGGGGGAGGGAGGAAATGAATGGGAGGCTGCCAATCGCTGTGGGAAGCCCTGGCATGGCTGCTTTTGCCCGGCCGCTGGCCAGGGGGTCTGAAGTTCCCCAAGACTCCCAGACTGCTAGGCTGAGTGCGCTGGGACGATTTTGTTTCACTGTTGGGCCGTTGTCTCTTTAAGACTTTAACAAACAGAAAAAAAAACAAAAAAAGAAAGCAAAAAGACCAAAAAAAACAAAAACAAAACAAAAACAACAACAACAACAAAAGTGGCTCCCATTTTTCTTTTGTCCCAGGGAGCCAGCTGAGGTGACCCGCTTGTTGTCTCCATCTCGGATCCTGCCCTTCTGTTTCTCTAATCTCTGATATACCACGCGATGTGTGTCTGTGCTCCCGGCGCAGATCACCAGGGCTGGTTATTTAGCAGTCCTGTGCCTCCACTCCCTCCCCACTCTGATTCTTTTCCTCCCGCCGGTGCGCTGGGGTGGGGGAGCGCTCAGGTCCCAACAGGTCGTGGCTCCGTATCTTACCCGCTTTGTGAAGCACTGAGTTCTCGCAGATGTAGCTGTAGCCTGGCTGTTGTACTGTATCTTCTGGTCTCTCTTTTAGGAATAGTTGTATTTGTTGTATTTTCACAAATATATATGGTTTGGGGAGATTTCCACCACCCTGCTTACCCCGCCATCTTCCCAGAGTCCTTCTTGGTTTAAAGTAACATTCTTCTTTATTGTCTGTCTTACCTTACAATTACCACTTACTCATTCCTCCGTGTTTCCTAAACATTTCAAAAAAGTGCTTTCACTCAAATCATGAAGTTACCAGATAATTAAGCTACAGGCAGCATAAACCCCTACCAGTAGTTGACACTGATACATGGAATATTTCCATAACTATTTTTCTATACAAGTAGGACAGAGTACAATGACACTGTACACATTTTATTAATGTAAATGTGCTTGGTATCTTCATTTTTCCCCTCTAGTTATATCCTACCCTTTTACATCCTGTCCTGTTTCCTGCTCTCGGGATAGATCTACATGGACTACACTGACCAGCTTCCTTGACCTCTGGCTTCTGGTCACTTAGCCAAAGGGAAGAACTTCAAAGTATCAAGAGTGAAAGGAGAATGGAGTCAGGGTTTTTATTCCCCTGGTATTTTTCTTCTCTTCCACATCACCACTGACTGGCTACATTTCTTTCCCACAGGCTACTTACCTCTCGGGCTGCTCCGTTCACACGGCTAAGCTTCCCACTGCTGGTGGCCACCCTCTCGTTTGCCTTTAGATTTCATTGTAATGCCTCCCTCCTGTTTCTGAGTTAGGGGATAACATCATTAGTGTGGGTGGCATTGGAGGCGAAAATTCATTAGAAGTAGTCCCTTTATTAAATGCTTCATAGATTACTTAGAACCAAATTTATTATGAATAATCCCTTTATTAAGTTTGAATACACCTTCGCTTCATGACAAGACTCTGACTTTTATAGTAAGAAATAAATGCACATGATAAAAAAAATTATAATTCCAAACCAAACAGAAAGATGCAAAGTTATTCTATTCCTTTTCCCAATTTTCATTCCCCGGAGGTAAACATCTTAAGCTGTTCCTCTCTGAATACCATATCTTCACTTACATGTTTTTGGTTAGTCAACACCTAATAATGTCTATTGACTCCTTGCTTTGAAATACAAAATCCTAGCTCGCCCCTCCTGATACCTTACCTCCCTGTGTTCTATCATTGTTGCAAGTTGTATTACCATGTTTAGATCTCCTTCTCTATCCTTAAATATATGTTTTGAGTGATAAAATCCAACTTTTCTTGAATGATTCATTTCCTTTAGAAACTATGTCTTCTCTCCCCATCATAAAAGATGAGAAAATTAGTGGCTCCACATTTCTCTACTTCCTTTCAGTTGCCCCTTCATTTCCCAAATTCTGTTAGCTCTACTATAGGTTTATAACGTTTACAGTTATTTCAGAATTCTGACCATGAATTACTCAAAACAGCTTTTAGGTTTTTCTGAAGTTACAATGCATTTTTTATTTTTTCCTATTAAAAAATACTTTTGCTTTTTCTTTATCACTAAGTTCATTCAGCTTTTAACCATTTAATTTGTTAAAGTGAATACAGTTCACTTTGTATTTTTACTAATTGCTACCTGTGCTACTGGTACACACCTTATCTTCTTAGCTTCTCTTTGCCCTCATCTTATGTATCATTATTCTTCCTTCTTGGATTCCATTCAGTATTCCTAACGTATATCCTCAATTATTTATTCAGGGGAAAAAATACACAGAAAATAAACTTCCTGAGATGTATGCAGAGAATGTATTTTGTATTTGTAGTTAATCATTAGATTGGATATAGAATGCTAGTTCAAAATAAGTTTCTTGAAAACCTTTGAAGACATAACATTCTACTATTATGATTGCAGTGTTGCTGAGGCAAATATGTTGCCTTTTTTCCTTTCTGGAAAATTTTTGGATTTCATTGAATTTGTTTTGTGTCCCATTGTTTTTTCTTCCTTTGATAATAACACATTTTTAATTTCTAAGAATTTTATCTTCTCATATTGTCCCCTTTCCTCCAGCAGTTCATGTTACTTTAAAAATGCAGTATCTTTGTGTATGGCTCTGAGGTTGCTAAATAAATTTTTAAAAGGGGTATTTGTCAATGCATGTCCTACACATTTCTTCAGGGTCTGTATTTTCCTTATTTATCTCAGGCTTCTCTGTTGGCTACTTCCTTTCCATGAGTACTTATTGCTCTCTAGCTATCAGTAAATTAAGGACTAGATTGATTAAATTCTAACACGATTCCTCTTTTCTTACGTAAGAGTGCTTTCTAATGGCCTTTTAAGAAAAGTCAAGGATGATCCTAATTTCCATGTCCACTGGTTGGGCATGTCACTTGGGCTCTGTGTATACTTGTTGGATATACCATATGGGGTTTTCTGTGTGCATGAGTTGAGTATGTTATGCAGTAGCATTCTCTGTACACTGCTTGCTCTTCTTGTATGGTAGAATTCTGCATACACTCACAGCATGTCATACAGTATACTGCTTGGATAATGTTCCTTGTTAGGAATGTCATTAGGAAGCTTCTATGTATGCTGGCTGGGAATGTCATACAGATGTTTCCAAATACACTGGGCAGGTCATATGTAGTTTATTTGCTGGTCACCATAGGGAAGAATTAGTCAGTTTGGCCAAAATGAGAAGAGGTTTATTCTGTTGTGTTGATGCCCAAACCAGAAGTCTAGCACATCATGTATATAAAATTTCTTTTTTTTAATTTTTAAATTTTTACCTTGGTATCATTAATATACAATTACATTAGCAACATTGTGATTATTAGAGTCCCTCCGTTATCAAGACCCCACCACATACCCCATTACAGTCACTGTCCATCAGCATAGTGAGATGCTATACAATTGCTACTTGTCTTCTCTGTACTATACTGCATTCCCCATGCCCCACCCACTACATTATGCGTGCTAATCGTAATGCCCCTTATTCCCCTTCTCCCTCCCTTCCCACCCACACCCCCGAGTCCCTTTCCCTTTGGCAACTATTAGTTCATTCTTGGGTTCTGTGAGTGTGCTGCTGTTTTGTTCCTTCAGTTTTTGCTTTGTTCTTATGCTCCACAGACAAGTGAAATCATTTGATACTTGTCTTTCTCTGCCTGGCTTATTTCACTGAGCATAATACCCTCTAGCTCCATCCATGTTGTTGCAAATGGTAGGATTTGTTTTCTTCTTATGGCTGAATAATACTCCATTTGTATATGTACCACATCTTCTTTATCCATTCATCTATTGATGGACACTTAGGTTGCTTCCATATCTTGGCTATTGTAAATAGTGCTGTGATAAACATAGGGGTGCATATGTCTTTTTCAAACTGGGCTCTGCATTCTTAGGGTAAATTCCTAGGAGTGGGATTCCTGGGTCAAATGGTATTTCTATTTTGAATTTTTTGAGGAACCTCCATACTGCTTTCCACAATGGTTGAACTAATTTACATTCGCACCAGCAGTGCAGGAGGGTTCCCCTTTCTCTGCATCCTCACCCATTTGTTGTTCCTATTCATTTCTATGTTGGCCATCCTAACTGGAGTGAGGTGATATCTCATTGTGGTTTTAATTTGCAGTATATAAAATTTCTTTAAAATAACAATGCCTGGTTTTAGCTTGGGATTAAATATCAATTATGGCTGTCACTCTTTTATGAAAATGAGTAAGGGGAACAGGATAGGGCCTCACTAACACAACTGAATATAAAATTTCCAAATGCCAGTCAGTGTGAAGCTAGGAACCTCCTGGAGACACAGCTTCCATCTCTGCCACTGTTGTCCACTCTCTGTCTTCTGAGCAGTGTTCCTTTCATTTTGTTTTCTCTTGACACTAATATTGTATTCGCTTTTTGTCTTCTTATCAGAATGTCTGGTCTACTGATGGTTCTCCATTTCATTTTCATTATGATTATGGGCTTATTTCCTTTTCTTGGAGAGATGCTATGGCTTGGTGGTTAAGAATATGCATTAAATTTCAATTCAGGCTCTTCTGTTTACCCCTGTGTGACCTCAGGAAAGTTAGTTGACTTTCATATACCTCAGCTTTCTCATTTGTACATATAAAAGTGATTTATCAAAATAGTAATAACAGTAATGGCTGTCTCATAGGCACAATGGGCATACTTATCTCAGTGATTTAGTACTCATTAAATACTTAAAATATTCCCTAGCACATAGTAGATACTAGATAAATGTTAGCTATTGTTAGTCTGCATTATTTAATTTATGTGGGATTTAAATGGGATTTTGAGAAGAAGAAGAAAGCTTGGTGGCCATTCCCCTGGCTTGAACCACAAGATGATAAGGTAAATATTAAATTCAAAAATACCAGTTTAAATAAATGTTGGGAAAAACCATAATCTGAATTTGAACATAAAACATAAGTACTTACTGTGTCTGTGAGTCTTTATTTCTCCCCAAACACACTGAATATTGAGTTACTTTCTAGAATTATCTACCTGTGCCACTGCTACCTTAGCGAAATTCCATAATTTCGTAATAAAATTCCAAGAGGATTATTTACCAAGCTTCTCGTTCTTATCAGACCAAAAGTTCCCTAATTTCTCAGTTCTGATGAGGGTGAAGGGAGCTCTAACTCTACTTCTTTTCTATTTATACTAAATTGGTTAAAATTTTGTACTTGATGACAAATTCAAGCTATTTATCGTTCATCTTTTAGCATACAGTACGATTTTGTTACTGAAAGCACCACAGCCTTGCAACATTACCATGGCATGTGTTTCTTTTCTGAAATATTCATAAAGGTACCGACTTTTGTTTTTCTTACTGAACATGTTTAAATATAATAAGACCACAGAAGAGTAAACTTTATCATATCATTTCTCATTGATTTTTTTTTACAAATACATATTTTAGTATTTTTCTCATTCCACAATACTCAAAATGTTGCCATTCTGAAGGGATGTCTGTTTTCAAGTAACACAAATTTATAATTGAATTATTTTAAATAAAAGGGATGATTTTTCTAATCTGATGGGATTATTCAACAAACCTATAATAACCATTGTCTTCAATTGACATCATTATTATCTAAGAGACATTTTGCCCTTGAGAGTAAAAAAGCAGCATAGATAAATTGACCTTGTCTTTCTTGGTAGAAGCTGGTATTTCAGACAAAAGTTGTTCTACACATTGTTTGAATCATTTAGTTTAAACCCAAGATTCTGATACAACAATGAAAATTACCATAACATTCAAAAAGCCCAAAGCATCTGAATTTGAATAACGTCAAAGAGAAGAAAGGAATGAAAGAAATGAGCAAAACGCAGTCGTATCTTTAGCCCAGGTTTTTAAGGAACAGTCTCAGAGCCCCAGTGTCTCCCTCTCTAAACGGCAGCGGCAATGCGGCCATTCAACTAGGCAGGAAATGAGCATGATTCCCAGGTGGCCTTCGTCAATGGAATAGCATTCAATGACGCTTTAAATTTGCCAGGAAGTGAAACATTTCTCAAATAAGAAGCCTATACAATTGAAATTCTGCCAAGGAACTAAGGGAAGATTTGAAGCTGATACCTCCTTGTACTATGAAGCATTCCAACATTTTTTAAATGAGCAAACTTAACGATAATGAAACTAATTTTACCACATCATCCTGGGAGAGGAAGATTTTCTATAAATTTTTGCTATTAACAGCTAGGATATTCTGAAACTATTTACCATTAAGAGATAAGCACAGTTAGAAAAGGCAGGTTTTAATATACAGCATAGAATGTGGAAATAAAACCACTGATATAACAGAATCCCAGTATAATAGTGTTGGCAACAGTCAACTTTATAGTTAAGGTTACAACTCAATTTCATACCCCTGTTTCACTTGCTCATAAAAACTTGGTAGAAAGTTCTTCAGCATTAAAACTTTTAATACTTGGTCTCCAAGTAAATATGAATGATAAACATGGCTCTTTTTCAATTATAATAAAGGACATCTTTCCCTTTCTCCAAGGACAATTTTCCAACACAGGCACTCACACAAATAAAGTGAACAACAGGGAATTTAAAATGCATGAATCTCCTAACTAAACTTCAAACATTTATTATAGATCCTTTTCTTTTAAGCAGCACCTGAAGTTCAGGGAATTTTATATGTTTCTAGCAAAACACCGGTGCCCCAAAATAAACTGTCTAGGTTCCAAAAACCATTGTAATCACCTGAAACTTATTCATATCTTAACTAGAGAGGAGCTGAAAGTGATCATGGGAAGTTTAACATACTCAGATCATAGTCTATACATTTCTCAAATCACATAAACTCAAACTTTTGCTAACAAACTTGCTGTTGAATTTTCCTTCTGCACAGATGTGGCCCAGTGCCTCCTTAGGAGCATTGTTGAGTCTTATCAATAAATCAGACCCTTAATATTCAACACTACTGCTTTCTGTCCCCTTCCATAAGATCACTTTCTTCAAAAATTATCTGATGCCCCAGGAAATATCCAGCTCTTCTCCCATTAATGATATAAAACTGTCTTTTAAAAACTGCTGACACCCCTCAAGACCTTCCTGTAACTTTTAAGGATGGCGGCCTAACCTATCCAGTGGTACTAACCGGGAGCCATAGCCCACCCTCCCAAGGGGTTCTTTTGGAAATGTATAGAGATAGTAATCTGGAAAGTATGGTGGAGAGGGCATGGTTTGCTTTCAGTTGCGTAGAAGTCAAGGATATTAATTATCTTGCCAACATTCTGCGCTCACACAATGAATTGTACTGCCCAAAATGTCAATAGCACCTCCTTGAGAAATAATGATCTACATATTCTTTCACATCAAGAAATTGATCATCTAGGTTGTCGTTCATGTTAGACTTGTCCATGTCTTGGCAAACTAGAGCTGTGGAAACATGTTGCACGACCTGCTACTGAAAATGGATATATTGCTCTGGTTCTTAAACAACTCTCAAGAAAATGCCTCCAAACTTAGTTTGCTTATTTGAGATTTAGTTATTCTGCTTCTAAAGGACTTTGGGCATTCATAGATAAGATGAGGTCAGGTATATAAATATCTTCCTTCCAGCTCTCCCTGGGGTGAGCAACAGAACATAAAGGTGGCGGGGAGAAAGGGTAGGAGGTGTAGGCACTGCAGTGATCTGTGAAAAGGAAAGCTGTGCTATCCACGTAACACAAACTGTAGGGGTGGTAAAGAGAATATTCCTTCAGAGTATGGACTTTGTTTTGTGACACTCCCAGGTCCAAGTCCCCTCCCTGTTCTGTTGCTTATAGATGACATTAGGCAACTTATTCTATGAGATGGCATTTCTAATAGATACAGTTAAAATAAAAACATGTGAAGAAAGAACAAAAGACCAGGTAGCAGCATGAGGAAGCCATAATAGGTATCATTTATGGAATGCTTACTCTGTGCAAAGTGCTAATACAGTCATTATTTCATTTAACCCTCACAACTCTAAGAGGTTTTGTAAGCAGTTGGACCCAGGTCTTCTTTACTTGAAATCAGAAACTCTTAGCTAATACGCGAACCTACCTCATGGGAGGAAATCATGAGAGACTGTCATTGACAAGGTGCAATATTATGGTAGTGAGGAGACAAAGAAGCCCCAGGCCATAAAGCCCTCCTGGAGCCTCTGTTCTGCTCGGGGGGAATAAACGGCCTTTGAACGAAGCAGCACTGCCTAGATTCACCTGACAACGATACCAGGCGGAAAGCCGGCAGGATGTCATCTCTGGCACAGCGCAGAGGAGCTTGGACAGCCTCTGTGGCAGCCATGGAAATACGCTGCTTAGCTCTCCCGTGTAGGAGCATAATTACTGAAGGCCCAAGCAGCTGCCTTTCTGAATCCCACTGTGTGCACAGGCATGAACTGTTCCCGGCCAGGGACTAAGTGCTGCAGGGATACCAAAGCAGGTCCCTTTGTGTGAGACGTGGGCCTCCTGCTGGAAGACAACTTTGGTTGGAAGACTCCTGATTGACCTGGCCAGCACATGCTTAGAATCCTGCTGAGGTCTGAGACTCTTCCTAGCTGAGCCTTTTTCCTCCTGGCTGTCCTTCAGTGGGGTCAGACCTGCATTGAGATTATGGTTACAAGTTTTCTCCAGCTTCTCTACCATTTTTCCATCTCTCCTTTGCACGTGTTTCTCCCCCTAAATATCTTACACATTAATTTCATCCTGGGGTCTGCTTCCCAGAGAACAGGAACTTACAGTCACAGATTATCCACGACGTCTAGTTAGAAGGCTTCTCCAGTCTCAGCGAAGAAACAGGGAAGACACGCTTTCCTTTGCTAGGATGAGTAATGGCTGTGCCCCCTCCAAAGCTTGCTTTCCATGGGCATCTGGGGTGCTAATGCAATGGGAACAATAGTGAAAAGAAATCAAATAGAAAACGGTTAAGTTAATGATTAAAGAGTAAGTCAAATGACAGTCAAAGAATTAAAATTAATGTTAATGATCAGCAAAGAGTAAAACTGATGACATAAAAGAGGTCTGGTGACACGGAGAATCTGTTGAAGAGTTCTCCCCAGGAAATAGAAACGGCAACTAGGAAGGAACAAATCATAATTATGAAGGACAGAGACCCAAGAACCAACATACTCAGTGGCATGTAATCCTGAAGAAAAGGCCAGAACTAATAAATAAGAAAGATAAAATAGAGGCAAATATCCTCGAGCTGAGGAAAGAACTTGTACAGATTAAATGGTTTCCCAGGCTTCAAGGTAAATTGATAAAAGAGGACCCCAGCTGCTCTACCATTTCAATCTAGTCCTTATCTTTCAAGCAACAGAATATTTTCACATTTCTGGATGTACTTTTCTCCATTCAATCCCCCTTATATCCTTAAAGTGGAGGTTCAGACAGGTATTGTCAAACAGGAGTTATAGGAAAAGCATCCTTATGACTCTTTGTAGATTAATTCCTTATCCATATCGGGAGAGGTGAACTGATGTTAACTACCAACCCGCTCTCTCATTCTCATCAAATACCTCAGATGCCATCCTCTTCAACCATCTAATGTTTAACTGAGTAGACCAATTGGCAACTGAACATAAATGTTATAGGCGGACACCTGGTACATAAGCAGCAGCTATTACCAAAATTCTGCATAGGGTTTATATTTGCTTCCTCTTGACCATCTCCTACTCAGGCCCTACAACTCAGGGCTGCCATACGCTTGGGAGCATTTGCACCAGTTTCAATTTTCTGTTGTGAAGAGTAGGTGGGAAGATAGAGAACAGGGCACTCAGGGAGTGTAAGTATGCCGCTGTCCCGAGAGGGTTCTCCTTTGGTTTTCTTGCCTATGTTTTGTTTTGATTTCTTTGCTATTTAGGAAACCTGACGTGATCAGTACCAGTTCAAAACATAGCAGAAATGTTAAGTCAAGAAGCCCATACCACAAAAGTTCTGCTTTAAATAGCATACCATATTTTTCAAGCATGCAGTGGAGGAGTTATTTATTCAGCACTTCCCACCATTTTATGGGATTTAAGGAGACTTGAGAGGCATCACTTTGTGAGTGAAACAGGCAGGAATCTTAGTTTCAGGCTAATAAAGAGAAGCTGACTGATTAAGCAGAAAAGTAGTTAGGATATTTGAAAAGTTGACATAATAATGGGGAAGGCTAGAGAACGAAGCTCAGGACTAGGCTTCCAGTTGTCAACTTTCACCTCCCAGAAAAACCACCAGCAAACCTGTTGATCATGAAAAGCTGAGTGCATTAGGTCTACCACAGTAGAGGGAGAAGACAACCTTGAAAAATTCTTACTAGTATCTCAGAGGGAGGAAGTCAGGGGCAGATATTCATAGGGTATTTAGGGCCTGAGCTGAATGATTTTTGTGCAGTTATTTTCATGAGTGGAATTGCTTAAAAGTGAGCATGGCTTATGTTTATAGGGTTGGATTTGCAGGGACAGTGACGAGATATTATTGAGGAGTACCGTGTTAGTCTTACTGAGTACACTGGTTTAGTTGGTTTCATCTTATCTTTAAGCAACTATTTCTTGGAGCAAGTAGCTAGGATGTTTTTGCTAGTTCTCAGTACTGATTCACAAGGAGACAGAAAGGAATGTCTGGTCCCATATTGTTTAGCACAGGGCTGGGGAATTATGTCTGATCTGACCCAGTACTGCTTAACCACAGAAAAAAATTTATGTTATTTCCCATTCTCATAGTAGTAGTGCCTTCAAAATCATGCTTCCAAATTGTCCTGATAGAAGTATATGACTCTTAAGCTGTTTCACCAAGCACTGGAATAAACCCCATGCAATTAATTGCCTCACTGAAACCACGTCTGTACTAGGAATTCTGGAATGCAGGAAATTACTACCCTACCAAAAAGTAAATAAATCTGCCTCTCACAAAAGAAAAAAAAAATCCTCCTTAAGAGTTACTCACCACTAAATTGTAGTCTTGCATAGGTATGTCTCGTTACTAGAAGCAGAGATTAGCCCTCAAGTTTGTGTCTGAGAAAGTCAATTCCAGGAGGCAAAAAAATTTGGATTCTCTGGATTTCATTGTAAGGAATGGAACAGAAAAGATTATACATTTTCTAAGTAGAACAAGGATGTTCAAAATATATGATAGCCAGAGTGTATGACAAAAAATTCTAGTAGGATTCATCCATGCTGTAAAAAAATTAATAACAGCATCAACACAAACACAAATTGATCATTTTTGGTGTAGTTCAGCTATCTCACATAAGAAAAGAAAGGGAATAATTTTCTTCATGAAAGGAGAAAAACTCCAGTCTCATCAGCAATTGTATCTGAATCTGAATCTCTAGATGGTAGCTATTTCACCTTCTGCTTTCCCCCCTTAACTTTCTCTCTCACTTTGCAAACTTTAAAGTTAATAACATCAACACATGCTTTATGAAGTAGTTGGGGAAATAGGAGGAAAACAGGATTATACCTTAAATCTATAAATATCTACATGATAAAGAACGGAAAACTATATGGATATTTTTCTCTGCAAGACCATAGTTGTTGACATTATGACTTTCCTCTTCCACTGCCTTTCTACGTTTCCTGTGCCATAAGCTTGCCAGGGTGCTTTGCCTACAAAGTTGTACTAGTAAGGGTAAGGTTAAGCTTCTGTAATGAACAGATCCAACAGTAAGTCAGTGGCATACAGATATTAAAACTCTCTCTTTTATGAACAGCACAGGGTGTTCATTCAAGGTGAGTGTGAGGCAATGTGTGGCTTCCAAGAGGCTGCAGCCGCTGGCAAGGAGAATGCGAGAAATTCAGGACACAGGGTTTCCTTCTAAGCAAATGATATAGAAGTTGAATACATCACTTTCACTCACATTACATTGGTAAGAAGGGTGGCCGGGAAATAATGTCTCTAGCTGCACAGCTATGCATCCAGGACAAAGGAGAAGACGGCTCAGGGAGATAAGTGACTCTAAACTTCATTCCTGAGGCATCTCTGCACCTTTGTGATTCTCTCTGAGTTTGCGGCAATTTTCCCTTCCTAGCACTGGACAAAACTAAACTACAAAGTTTCCCCGGGAGACCCCAGTCTCAAGGCATACAGTTTCCTGCCTTCACTGTGTTGGCATCATTACTTTTTGCCCATTGATCATCAGGCCCATTCAAATATGCCAGGCATCATTCTCATCCCCTTCCTTCCCTTTCATCAGGTAAGAAAAGAAACTCAAAGAACTAGGTAGCACTATCCATCTTCCAAATAAATTGAGTCATTGCTTTGTCCTATAGTGAAAATCTCCCTGCCTTAAAGACTCAGCTAAACCAGCAGAGCCCAAATGTACAGGAATTAGAAATAAAAATTTTACATTACTTAACATAATAATGAAAGGAACAGTCACACTTTCATTTTATGTTACAGTTTTATGCTACAATATGCCTCTTCCATACTCTTGATTTCTACAGTAATTAAAAAAAATTAAACACATACCTGGCCTCTAGCTTTACTGGATAAATTCTTCCACAAAGTATAGTGAATGGGTTTGTGAAACAATGCCTTGATCCTTCCCTTTTTCCTTGAGCCCGAGAAGCAGCAACGAGGTAAGGGATTTTCTACCAAGATTCAAATTTTCCCTTGAGAGCCTGCCTCACTTCCTGCACAAGTCAATGTGTGTGCAGTTAGGACACATATATATTTGGTTCTCACTACACAGTATGTTTGCCAAGCAATATATATCAACCACAAAGATAGTACTGCTCCATCTACAGATAGAAAATCCATCCTTCCATTTACACACTCAGGGGGCTCTACTTGAGATTATTTCAGTTCAGTCAGTGCTATCATCATCTCTGATCTGGACTATAAGAAAAACTTCCTCTTGCCACCCACCTCTATCCACTTCTTGCTCTCTGAATCCATTCTTCATACACAGTCAGAGTGACCCTTTTAAACATAAGTTAGATCATACATTGCTGTGCGCAAAATCTCTCAGTGACTTCAGAACATAATCTAAAAATGTGACATCCACACTAAACGTCTTCATGTCATATCCTACATGTTCTTGTTCTCTCTGCCCCAACCACACGATCCTCGGTATTTCTGAAATAGACAAAACATGATTTTCCTTATGGATCTTTCTATTTGCTTTCCTCCTGCCTGGAGCCGCTTACCTACAAATAGATAGCCTTCTGGCATTTCCACTGCTTCCTTCCCATTTTCCCTTGAACATTAACAGTGGGTCCTACTCTGATTGAATTGTATAAGATAACACCTTCCGCATCTCATCTAAGTATTTTCAGTTTTTGAAATAGTCTTTGTAAAAGTTGCCATGTTGAATTGAAATTCTAAAAAACCAAGAAAAAAAAGCAGAAGATGAGGAAGATAATTTTCATGTAGAAGTTCTACAAAGATTTGCTTTCTTCTATTTGATTTTTTGAAATAGTTTGCATTATATTTTTCTAATATTCCTGATGAATCCTGATGAAAGTCATGGTAATTTTTTTGGCTATTCTAACAATAAAAATAATGTTATATAATTTATATATATAAAGTCCCTCCTCCAGGCTCATCTTATTTCAAAGGTTACGTTCAAATAAATAGGGCTGTGTTTGTGTTTGCATCCCACTGTGCATATACCTCCTCCTAGGAGAACAATTTTAATTTTGCAAAGAATGTGTCTTAGCAGAGGGTTAGATGGCATCTCCCTGCCAAAGTTAGTGGTATAATTAAAATGTGTGTGAGGCAGATAGATGGCAATTGACTCCCTGTGGTTCCATCTAATATAAGTTCTCTAAATCACCAATCTTGGTTATGACTACAGCAATGTGTTGCTTTCTCGCTAACTACCTTCTTTTACAATCACATGCGCCATGCAGGGGTTGGATTTAGCCTTTCTAGATTCAGGAAGGCAAGATTCGGTACATGGCCTGAGTGCCACTTTGTACATTTTCTTTAATTGAAGATATGCAATAAGACGGAAATTTCAGATTCAATGGAAGAAGACAATGGTTCTCTATTTCCTATGAACTAGGCTTTAGAAAGTAAAGTCATGGAGTTACAAACAAGCTAAATATACTCATTTAGCACAGTCAAGTTGCTTTGGAATCATAGTTTAATAGAATGTTGTCCCAACTGAGGTGTTTCATTGAGCGCTGTCAGTCCTTAGCAGGAGAAGACAGAGTTCATACTGGTAATTGAACATGGGAGCTAAAAGCCAAAATCACAAAGGCAGAACACTGAAACTTAGGTCTTTAGAGAAGAGAAAACTTTGGGTATGAGACCAAGAAGAAAGCATGTCAGTCAGTATTTAGTACAGTTCAGGAAACATACAGCCCAAGATTGCGACTATCTACTCCCAAATATACATGAACAGTACATATACTGTTCAGAACAGCTTTATTCATAATAGCCAAAGTACTGAAAATAATTTAAGTATGTCTCCACAGACAAGAGAGAAATAGTGGTGTATTCATGAAATAAAATTATATACAATTAAAATTCATGAATTAGAGCGACATACATACAGTGATATGAATGGATCTCAGGAACTTAATTTAGGTAAGGAAAAAAATCAAACACAAACAAATCCCTACTATGTGGTTCAATTTACAGAAAATTGCAAAATAGGCAAGCCTGTAGTTTTGGGAGTTTAGATAGTGATTATCTACGGTGGATGTAGTATAGTGTAACTGAAAGAGGTTAAGGGGTCTGGGCTGATGTCATCCATTTCTTGCTTGGGTGATGTTTACAAAGGTATAATTGAACAAACTATTTTCTATTTTGTTTTCTATCCTTTAGATTACAATTCAATATGAAAAAGTTTAAAGATGGAATGCATAATATATTCGAGAGAACATTAGTCAATTCTAGCTAATAGAAGTTTTATGGTAACCCCATTGAACCTCAGTTATTGCTAAGGGGGGAAAAATAGTACCCTCCTAAAGCTACATTAATGTAAAATCACATAGAGGGGGAAATTAGTTTGTGATTATAGTCACTTTTGCCTGCTAGAAGAATGGGAATTCCTCTCTCAGAAAGGTATCTGATAGTCAAGAAAAAGTTGGCTGTTTTGCATGCAGAATGCGAGGCCAGCATTGAGCATAGATAGTGTGGAAGAAGAAAGCAAGAATGAGCTGAATTGCTCTGCCTAGAAAAATATCAGGAATGGAATTAGGGAGTTGAAAAGTGGCAGGTAGGAGAGGAAGGTGGAGTTGAGAGATGCACCCCGGGTCCCTGTCCTTCAGTAAACTTTACTGCATATAACTTGGGCTGTATTTCCATCTAGTTTTGTGTGGAGCAAAGAAAAGGAAAAAGAAAAGGAGGTATGGGACAGTCAATACTAAAACAATAAACAGCACAATTGGGAAATAGTGAGTACAAAAAGTAAACTAAGAACAACATAAGCCTTTGCAAAACAATAGCAGCAATAAATAAACTCTAGCAACACTCAGGTAGAAGTGAGTGGCCTTCTAATGTGAGACAGGATTTTGGCCATTTCATTTAAATTTTTACCACCTGGGTGATTCTAATAAGCTAGAAGATTTAGGACATCTGGGTTACAGCCATTGGCATAGTATCCCTGTTAATGTAACACTTTCTACATTCCATCCTCATCAAAATCCTGTAAGGTAGTTATTATTAACCTTATTTTACACATAAGAATAATGAAACTCAGGCCAGCTAAGAAAATCCCCCACTCTCTGTACTGTTAGTATGTGATGAAGCCAGAAATCAAAATAACCCTATATTCTTCCCACTACCTTCTATTATTTCTAAGAAGATCAGTAGTTTCCTAAGACGAATTTCATGTGAACTAAATTTAATCATTTTACTCTGTGAAAACTTTACTTTATTCTCTAATTGGATCCAGGTATGCCACACATTGTTTCTTTTTAGCTTTTTTGAGAATATCTTAAGTTTGATGTTCGGAACCCACGCATTAAATAATAGAAAAGAAAATTCTTTCATTATTATAATTTAGAGATATTTTATAAATTGAGGAGAAATAAACTGTCTATCAACCTAGATCTCCATAGTACAGGTATAAGACAGCAAGAATGAAACCATTTCACAAGGTATTACTGCTAAAATTAGATATTAATGAGAACATCAATCCTTTGCTTGAGGAACATTAAATTGATTAAGTATTCAAATCCCTTTGGAGGTAGTAACATTCAGCAAGCACTCACCTTAGTAATGAAAGACTCCAGTATTTTCTAGGAACATAGAGCAAAGCCCAGCCTTGGAGGGAAACAGACTTGACTTAGGAGGCTGATTAGAAAGTCACTTGTGCTACTTACTATATACCTGAGGCTTCAGGGTTTCACTTTTCCTTAATTCTAAAAGGAGGATAATAACATAACACCTGCTCAACAAAGTTACCATGAAGATTCAAGTTCATAATGTAGCAAAGCACCTTAGCACAATACCTGATAGACAAGAAGTACTCAATAAACAGTACCTACAATTGAACAAAATCATGATGGCGCTAGGGTTTCCCGTGTTACCAGAGATGGGTCCTTGGCCTCCTTGTGAGAAAGAATTCAAGAATGGATGCATCCCATGCTCTTGGCTAGGAAGAATAAATATTGTCAAAATGGCTATACTACCTAAAGCAATCTACAGATTCAATGCAATCCCTATCAAACTACCAACAGCTTTCTTCAATGAACTGGAACAAATAATTCTAAAATTCATATGGAACCACAAAAGACCCCGAATAGCCAAAGCAATCCTGAGAAGGAGGAATAAAACAGGGGGAATTACACTCCCTGACTTCAAGCTCTACTACAAAGCCACAGTAATCAAGACAATTTGGTATTGGCACAAAAACAGACCCACAGACCAGTGGAACAGAATAGAAAATCCAAACATTAACCCAAACATATACAGTCAATTAATATTTGATAAAGGAGCCTTGGATATACAATGGGGAGATGACAGCCTCTTCAGCAGCTGGTGTTGGAAAAACTGGACAGCTACATGTAAGAGAATGAAACTGGACTACTGTCTAGCCCCATACACAAAGGTAAACTCAAGGTGGATCAAAGACCTGAATGTAAGTCATGAAACCATAAAACTCTTAGAAAAAAACATAGGCAAAAATCTCTTGGACATAAACATGAGCAACTTCTTCATGAACATATCTCCCGGGCAAGGGAAACAAAAGCAAAAATGAACAAGTGGGACTATATCAAGCTGAAAAGCTTCTGTACAGCAAAGGACACCATCAGTAGAACAAAAAGACATCCTACAGTATGGGAGAATATATTCATAAAAAACGTATCTGATAAAGGGTTGACATCCAAAATATATAAAGAACTCATGCACCTTAACAAACAGAAAGCAAATAATCCAATTAAGAAATGGGCAGAGGACATGAATAGACACTTCTCTAAAGAAGAAATTCAGATGGCCAACAGGCACATGAAAAGATGCTCCACATCGCTAATCATCAGAGAAATGCAGATTAAAACCACAATGAGATATCACCTCACACCAGTGAGGATGGCCAACATCCAAAACACAAACAACAACAAATGTTGTCGAGGATGTGGAGAAAAGGGAACCCTCCTACACTGCTGGTGGGAATGCAAATTAGTTCAACCATTGTGGAAAGCAGTATGGAGGTTCCTCAAAAAACTCAAAATAGAAATACCATTTGACCCAGGAATTCCACTCCTAGGAATTTACCCTAAGAATGCAGCAGCCCAATTTGAAAAAGACAGATGCACCCCTATGTTTATCGCAGCACTATTTACAATAGCCAAGAAATGGAAGCAACCTAAGTGTCCATCAGTAGATGAATGGATAAAGAAGATGTGGTACATATACACAATGGAATATTATTCAGCCATAAGAAGAAAACAAATCCTACCATTTGCAACAACATGGATGGAGCTAGAGGGTATTATGCTCAGTGAAATAAGCCAAGCCGAAAAAGACAAGTATCAAATGATTTCACTCATATGTGGAGTATAAGACCAAAGAAAAAAACTGAAGGAACAAAACAGCAGCAGACTCACAGAACCCAAGAACGGACTAATAGTTACCAAAGGGAAAGGGATTGGGGAAAATGGGCGGGAAGGGAGGGATAGGAGGGAAAAGGGGGCGTTACGATTGGCAGATGTAATGTTGGGGGGGCACGGGGAGGGCGGTGCAACTCAGAGAAGACAAGTAGTGATTCTATAGCATCTCACTACGCTGATGGACAGTGACTATAGTGGGGTTGGTGGGGGGGACCTGATGAAGGGGTGGTTTAATAATCGTAATATTGCACATGTAATTGTAAATTAATGATAATAAAATAAATTATATTTTAAAAAAAAAGAGGAAATGAGAAACAAAAGCTCAAAAAATAAAGGATAATTGATCCACAAATAAAAAAAAAATGAATGGATGCAAAATGTAGTTGAGCATTAAGAGTTTGTTTGGACAATAAAACTTCAGAGAAAGACAAGAGTACACGCTCAAGAGTTAGGGTGCAGGCAGACCCAGAAAGAGTTCTGCAGAGGAAACAATAGGGAGTCCTATTTATATAAAGGGAGCTGAGTATTTACCAAGTGGGGTTAGGTTTCAAAGGGAACAGGCGAAATGTTTTTGGAGTTCGGGCTTGCTGCACCCTCATGTAGGTCAGAGAGTGTTTGGACTATATTTGGTTCCCATCAGAGCTGTCATGGCAGCAGGGAGGTGTGATTTTTACTATGCTAATGAGTGTATGATATATTTGGGAGTGAAGTTTGGGTCACCTTCTCCTCCATGTTGGAACTAGCCAGTTTTGGCCAGTCTGTTATCTATATTCCCTCTCCCCTCATCCCGTGCAAATAGCTTACACCAAGTGTGTAGAAAGTAAGCAAGCATCTAGCTGAATATAAATATTGGCCAAAGATCCCCTCCTACTCCCTGCTCATGTCTGGCTATCTATCTACTGTAACATCTAGGTTGGTAAACTATAGCTTGCAAAAGAAATCTTGCCTGCCACTTGCTTTTGTAAGTAACAAAAGTTTTTAGAGCTCAGTGCAGTCCATTGTTTATGTATTATCTATGGCTACTTTCAAACTGCAACAGCAGAGTTGAGTAGTTGTGACAAGGCCATGTATATGGCCCACAAAGCTGAAATTACTCTCTGGCTTCTGACAGAGAAAGCTTATTTCTGGGCATAGGGAAAGAACCTTGGCCACTGGACCCTGCAGATATCAGCCTTTGATGTTAGAGTTTTGCTTATAGAAGGGATATTGCCACATAAAGGATCAACTCATATTGCCCTAACTTGAAAAAGTTATTGAACTATGAAATAATAATAATTACTCTATCTGGTCAGAGTTCTTGCAAAATTTGGCTCCTGGAATGAAAAGAGACAGACGTTAGTTTGAATAATCAGGTGAAGTCATTATTATTGCTGAATAAAAACAAACCGTACTGAACACGTGAAATTAATCATATAGAACTTTTCTTTCCTTAAAAAGTATGAGCTTTGTGATTAGCTATCTGACCATTATTAGCACATGATACGTCTAGCATCTAATGAAAGATTACCTACCCTATTTTGTTCGCTAAAAACATTTAAAAACATATTATAAAAATGTTCAAGAATCAACTTTTATCATTACTTTTTAATAGCAATAATAGTATTAACAAAACAATTAATTAAGTGTTCACTATTTGCCAGTCTCAGAGTTATGTAGTAATCTCTAGTTCAATAGATTATTATTCTGTGATTTTATTTTCGCCTTTTTTTCATATTTTCTGAAAGGTTCACAGTGGTCATCAGTGTTTTGTATTTAAAAATAAACCAAAGCACTTTTTACAAGTGGAAAGAAAGATAATCTAGCTACCTAAATTCATTTAATTTATATTTGTCACAACTCTGGACATTAAGAATTGGGGGGAATACTTAAGACAGTCTGAGATAAAGATAAAGAAGAAAGGAGGCCAACAGTAGTGTTACCAGTGATGAAAGAGCGTGAGCTAGGAATAAAAACATATAACTTAGGGAAGCAGAAAATAATAGCCAAGTAATAATAATAATAATCACCTAAGAAGGCCCCATGTGAGAAAAAGAAAGTATTAGAAGTCATACACTATCTCAAGGGCAATAACCAAGGAGCAAAGGGAAGTAAATTAAAACAGAATTCATACAAATCAAAGTGAGTTTGAAGAAGAGAGCCATGAAAGTATATTTGGCCTTATCAGTAGGTACAGCAAGAAGCTAAATGAAGTATAAGAAAAGATTGTCAGAAATCATTTTAGTAAGGACGTGATTGATGCAACCAATTTGAAATTGAAAGGGAAACAAATTATTTTCCATGTTTGTATTCCAAAGAGAACTGCCATATGGCTAGAAGAGTGGAATATGAGGTATGTAAAATACAATTGAAAACAACTCTTGTATTCCACGCATATGAGAGAGGCATACAGAGCAGGTAGACAGGTTCCATAAAGCATCATCAAATGCCTTACGATTCTCCTGTGGCTTCTGAGAAGATGACAAGAGGTTTCCACCAGCCAGTAGCTAAATGAAAAACATTCACACTGATGAATCAAGGAAAACAAAACAACCACGATGCAGGAGACTGTTATAGTTTCAACACTGAGAATTCCACTAGCCCCTCTCGTCCTGGCAGACCCTTGGTAGTCAGGCCCTACCAGAGGAACTGAGATGGAGCAGTGACTGCTGATCGCCATGTTTAGACTCGGCAAAGAGATCCCCTCCACAAGCAATGCTCATCAATGCAGAACATTTAATCCACAAAGCCCCTTACCTTTATGCTCACACAAACAGATCAAAACCCTCTTCTGCACAAAGGCCAAGAAGGTTAAAGAGGCCGGGACATCTCCTGCCCATAGTAATATTCATGAGAAAGAGAGTTTGTCAGAAAGCCAGTGATTATGACAGAAAAGATCCTCAGCAAGAGCCTTTTCAAGCAGCACTGAGAACATTTCAGCTTCTTCCTTCCAGTCTTGGAGAGGCTGTTTACACACACACACACATACACACACCCACACATATGCAGACACACACACACACCCCACACATACACACCCCACACATACACACATACACACACCCCACACATACACACACACCCCACACATACACACTCACCCCGCACATATACACACACATACCCCACACATACACACACACACACCACACATACACACACACCCCACACATACACACACACCCCACACATACACACACACATACCTCACACATACACACACATACCCCACACATACACACACACCCCACACATACACACACCCCACACATACACACACACACCCCACACATACACACACCCCCACACATACACACACACATACCCCACACACACACACCCCACACACCCCACACATACACACACACCCCACACATACACACACATACCCCACATACACACACACCCACACATGCACACACACACATACCACACATACACACACACCCCACACATATACACACACACACACCCCACACATGCACACACACACACATACACACACACCCACACATACACACACACCCCACACATACACACACACCCCACACATACACACACCCCACACATACACACACACACACATACCACACACCCACACATACACACACACACCCCACACATACACACACACCCCACACATACACACTCACCCCACACATACACACACACACCCCACACATACACACACACCCCACACATACACACTCACCCCACACATACACACACACATACCCCACACATACACACACACACACCCCACACATACACACACACACACACTTTTTTTTAACTGAAGATATATGATGAAATGATTGGCTGAGGATCCACATATACTCACATAAATTAAACGTTATTATCTGATATTTTCCCCAGTAATGTCAAATATGTTTAGAAGACAACATGAGATACTTTCAGTGACTTTCTGCCCACTTCACTCTTTAGCTCTTAAAAAGTCATGAACTGAAGTTGTGTCATATTTTCAACCTTCTTTACCAGAAAGTTACATTCTGAACTTAATCCCCTCCTACCTGTGATCAGGCGGAACTAATAATAATTAAGAGGGCTGTGTTGTAGGTTCTACTTTCAGTATTTCATTGATATTGTCAATGAAAAGATCCCTAAATTCACCTTGAAATAAAGACAGAATTTTATTTAAGCCAAGCCGAGGACTAGCCTGGGAAACAGCTTCTACGAATAGAAGTGTTCCAGGTGGGTACAGTTATATGAAGGTTTTCTATTCTTGAGGCAGGCAAGAAAGACAGAACTTCAGATGGGTACATTTCATTTATATAAAATATCTGATGCTTAAAAAAAAGAGTCACGATTAATACACATCTTGGCACCAAAGGGATTAAAGGAAGAGGATAACATTCGTGGTTATCTTTTCTTCCCTGAGTAGGAATCTGGACTCCAAAAGAGAATAGACATGGTGGTACATACTCTTGTTTAGCTTTTAGCTTGATCTTAATTGAGGATCATACTGTAGAGTTAGGAAGTTTTAAGTTCTCATGGACAGCCACTTGAGATACCCAGAGTTAATGAAACCTTCAGTATTTAGGCCTTAGAAATTTTGGTCCCTAGTATGGTGCTCGACTATTTTTTTTATTCCACAAAATAAATACACACACACACACACACACACACACACACAAATTAGGTCTGTCTGGCCTCAAAAGCACATGTCCTAAATTACTCTGCTAGACTGTCAAAAGAAACCAAGAAGATATTTTTGTTGTGAAAACAGGAATTCTTGGACATTTGACTGAGTTTTAAGGAACAAAAATATTAAGGAAAACTTCTCTGAGGAGCGTTAGGCCTCTTTATGACGTATTAGTGTTAATGGTACTTTGTAATTTATTTTCTACAAGCTAAAATGAGGAGAATTTTAATGCTTTCATTTTGTAAAGGTAGAACTCATTACTTATCAGATAATACAAAAACCATTATTGTTTAAAAATTAGAATCATTCAAGAAAGTAATGAATTCTAATTTAGTACTATATGCTAGACATATACTAATAGGGTTCATTCCCTCAGGAATGATTGAATATCTGACCAATGCTGTATAAAGGTTTGTTTATGTTTTCAATGAAGCACTTTTTAACCTACCTTCAGTGCTACATTTACCATGGTAGGGAGAAAACATGGCATTTGTTTTTGCCTGGAAAAAGCTTATAACCTAGTCAGGAATAAAACGTACTTGAGGAAAACACGAAAGGGCAATTTTAAACCAACAACAATGTAAAATAAGAGAATCAGAACACATAATATAGTCAATGTGCTAACTGAAAAACATTCCCTTTCCAAATAATCATGGCATAATTACCAGTGTAATATGAAATGTTGTAGATACTAAATATTCTACCTGTCACTAAGTCAATGATTTCCCCAAAATGAAAGAAAAAGAAAACTGACTAGTTTATGTTTCAGTTCAAGCATAATGAATCCTAGAACTCAACAGATACAAGGAAAATTAGTGATTTAAGTCCTAGAGAGCAAATCAGTTTTACTTGTCATGTTAGAGCTCAATTCCTTCACCATGTCCCCGTGATGCATTCAGCTAAAGAACTCTTAATAATCACACTGTATTTGCCCATCACTCACTTGAACATTTTTCTATAAAAGGTTAAATTATTTCCCTGAGAAAGCTGGACTCCCTAATGCTTATTACTACTCATTCAGACTTTTTCATTACTCGAACTTTGAGAGGTGTAATGAGGATGCTGAATGAAATCAATTGTGTGCTGGGTGTGCAATTATTGAGATTTTAGCATATATGCAATAAATAAGTATAATAAGAGTCTTGCTGTGAAGGGATTCACAATCAATGATGGAACTACAATTGAGAAAGTAAATTTTTCCCCACCAGGTGCTGTGTGACTGTGGAACCACACTATAGTTTCTTATTTGTTGTTGTTTGTTTGGGTTTTTATTTTTACTGCTTATTCTCTGAGACAATTGGAAAATGCCCCCAGGAATAACATTAAGACAAATCATTTCTGCCACACAAATCATTAAACCATAAGCAACTTCATTAAGTAGCTTCCCATTGGTAACCTGAACTAAAACAGCTGCCTGATGGTCGGATAGTGAAGAAAAAATAGACTTCCTTTTGCAATCTAAACCTCTTCTTTTCAGATTTATAATGAGTTCCTTTATTTAAAGTGACCCGAGGAAAACAAACCAGCCTAATTAATGCTGACAGTTGGGGTCTAAGAAAATTCCAATCAGATGTTTGCTTTAAAAAGGCCGGGTGCTTACTGAGTGCCAAACTCTATTCTCAAGTGTTTTATTTCTATTGACTCACTTACTCTTCACAAAAACTCCATAACTCTTATCAGGGCTGGCTACATAATTTGAGGGGGCCCAGTGCAAAATGAGAATGCAGAGTCCTTTGTTCAAGGAGGGTGAAAAACCTTGTTTTCTTTCTTCAGCAGGCTCTTACCCTCTCATGGAGATTTTTATTTGCTGTTTAATGTTGGACACCCCCGTACACGGGGAGTCAAACCTGAATATTATCTTCCCTTTGAAGTTGAGACAGCTGAGGACTCAGAACAAAAAACATTCCTATGGACAGGCCAGCTGGTGCAGGGAGGGGCATGCGATGCAGTCAGAGCTGGTGAACTGTGATGAGACTGTTGGGAATGCTGGCAGCAGACTGACTTTTCTCATTTGACTTGAACATGGGGGGATATGAGGTATGGAGCTGCTGAACCATCGTCTTTCCATGTGCGGTGAGCCTGAAAGGAGTGACATAGGAGGCAGGACCGAAAGAAGGGGCAGAAACTGGATCTGTGAGATATTTTAAATGCCTGGTCCAGGGACACCTTTCACTGAGTATCTCAGTTACATTAGTCCATAAATTCCTTCTCTGGTTCATTCTAGCTTCAGTTCTGTCTAAGGTCTGTGTTAGGCAGGAATATCTTCCCCTGTCTTGTAAAAAATGTTCAGATCCTAATACCCCAAACCTGTTGATATGTTATCTTAATGGCAAAAGGGACTGACAGATGTGTTAACATAAGGATCTTAAAATCAGGATATTATCCCAGGTTAGCCAGGTGGGCCCAGTGTGATCACAAGAGTCCATATAAGAGGGAAGTGGGAAGGTTGGTGTCAGAGAAGATGTGAGGCCTGAAACAGGTTGGAGGGATGTGGGGACATGGCCAAAGAAATCGAGCAGCCTCTAGAAGCTGGAGAAGGCAAAGAAGTGAATTTTCCCCTAAATCCCCCAGAAGGGACCCTGCTGATCCATTTCAGGCCTCTGGCCTCCAGAACTCTGAAATAAAAAAAGATGTGTGGTGTTTTAAGCCCCTAAATTGGTGGTAATTTGTTACAGCAACAATAGGAAACTAGTCTAACATCTCTTGCAGAAAGATCCCTGACACTTGATAGGGTAGCAGATGATGATTTATTTAAATATAATAGAAAAAAGAGAGAACTTTCTGTCAGCAGTACAAACATTGGTTTGTTTTCCATTTTCTGTTTTTCTAGCAAAATAACTTTCCAGGAAGGTAGTTATCATTTATTGTCATTTCTCTACTAGTATTTGATTATAATTTTGCCCAGTGCTCAAGTTTTTTGTATTCTTAGGAGTTTACTATCCGTACCACTCTTAAAACAAGCTAGGGTATCTAGTGATGAGGTCACTGTGAGAGTCTCAGCTTTCAGGCAGAGACTCATTAAAACAGGTATTCTCAACCTTTCTCTTGCTTCCTACACCCCTGAGGAATATTGTATACACCAGAAACAGCAAATTTCAGTCATGTGGTCTTGCTCTTTTCCTGCTCGGATTGTGCATCTCATTAGCAATTCCTGCTTTATTGCGGTCTTTGCATTAATGTGAGAGCAGACAGGCATAGAGTCTTATCTCTGTTAAGTTGGCTACAGAAAATAAATTCAGGATGTATCACTTGGAATCAATCTTATCTTGAGTATTAGCCAAATTCCCTACTGGTAATACTTGAAGGATTGCTCCTGGAATCCCTGCTAGGAATATATTCACATTAAGGGTGCAGAAGACTGCTAACAAAAAAGTCATCCTCAGGGAAGAGCTCCCTATGAGTTACTTGAGGAGAGAGGCAGTTGTGATGAAATGTGCCACGCAGATTTGTGTTCAGGTCCAGCCCCATGGGCCAGGGTCCGGTTCTGTAGAAGGAGAAACTACAGCTCCAGAAAAAATGAAATGGCATGGGGTGTCTTCCAAGGAAATAAATATGAGAAAGTACTAACATCAACCGGAGCCCTGGCCCCGGCATTTCAGTCCTCGGCGGAGAGCCTTGTGACACTGCTGTACCACACTGATGACTGGAGGGCCCCGGCTCCAGCTCGGATGCAGCCCGACTTCCCGGAGCCCAGGGGGTGGAGGCCACCCCGGGAAGGCAGCGCACGCACAGGAGCCAGGATAAGAAAGTGAAGGCAAAGAAGCCAAGGTCTGACCGAGAGCTGGAGGACACTTTGAAGGTTTCAGCTGTATTTGATGGGAAAAAGAGCCAGAGAAATAGTTTACTGCTGTTTATGGGGCTTGACTTTTACTTCAAGGACCAAATAAAAGACAGTTACTGGCATGTGTTTTGTTCCTTCTTCTCATTTATCTTTCCGTATGCCCACAAGCAGCCCAAGCCAGCTCTCTCTCAATCTCTGGGACACAGGCACAGACGCACACTTTTGATTGAGTTTTTGAATTTTAGCCGTTCGTATTTGTTTATTATTTCAAGGAGGACCGATTGCAAAGAGCAGCAGCGGCCCATGGATGAACTGTGATTGCTGAGAAGAGAACTGCTTATGTGCCCCCAGGGTGGGAATGGATAAACCTTGTTGGTACTGAGGCAGGAGAAGGTGTCCAAACCCAGTCAGAGACGTTGTATTTCAAGGCAGAGGGGGGACGTCCCGATGAGTAACCGTGCGTTGCTGAAGGCTGGCTGGGGAGAGTGAGAAAAGAAGGACAGCAAAAGATCAGTTAGTATTTTCCATGTGCAAGACAAGTTTATTATTGTTAGTAATAATGTCAACAGCTTTGCTCCATCACAGGCCGCATACAAACAGCACGGGGCCTCAAAAGCCACGTCTACCGGGATCAAAGAGAGATCTTACCAGTCAGTGAAGGAGGGCAGACATGCAAGAGCCGGTGCTGTCTGGGAACTCCACACGGTGCCCATTCCACTCTCGTTTGTTAGTAAGATTTTCCTTTCCTACATCGTGGATGCTTAAATGTAGTTTTCCAATTAGAAAGAAAAAAGAAGCAAAGAACAAAGGAGGGGAGGAGGGAAGCCAAGGTGACCTTCAGGTTGACTAACCTTCAAACAGGGCCTTCCTTACCATAGCTATTAACCTCCCCTTTCTTAGAGGTTTTACTTTAGAAAATTGCTATTGTAAATTCTTTCTCTGCCTCTTTGAAACACAAATCTACGACCCAGGTGAAGTTTTTCTCAGGGAGCTGTACTGATCCCTTTGGAATGCTGCCCTCAGGAAGAACGGGGCGCCTGCCTCCCAGTTTCTGAGAGTGGGTGGGAGCTGGACTCGGATGAGGGACAGTTAATGAACACGAGGGCCTCATCACACTGACCAGTCTCCCCACCAATGTCCCCAGTACTTTTCCATGTGCTCATCCCAGCATTTAAAAATTCTCCCACCGTTTGTTTCAGCAGAGTTTAGTTAAATCTTTCTTGACCCCCTATTAATCTTGAATAAAGTCTTCCTTACTTTTTAAGCGGTCTGGTGCAATTTTTCTTTTACAAAGAAAGTATTCTATTCATAATTTGGAGGTCTGGGGTCACACCTTCTGGAACTTTGGCTCTCTCCTTAGCTCACGGTATTCATTCTGCTCTTATCTAATTGAAATGTTGCCTGATTTAGTTCTGTTTCTCTTAAATGCTAAAAGAACTGTATCTATCATAAGAAATAGCACTAGACCCAGACATTTCAATGAAACAGAGCCCTCATGCTTCTCTTTTGTTTTGCTTTTTCCCAGGCTGTCTGCCTGGAGGTCAACCCCCTTACATTAATTTCTTCAAGTGTTTAGCTGACACTCGTTGTATGCCATGTGCTCTGTGAAGCCTCAGGTATACTAGTCCCTAAATAGATCCACACTAAGGCTCACACTTCTCAGAATTAGGATATCTCTCATGGAGATACGTGTTTTTGTTTTTTTTTAATGAAAAATGAAATTCCTTTTTTAAAAACTGTTTTATTCAAGTATGACAGACATGTAAAAAGTGTACATATTTAATGACAACTCGGTGAGCTTGGGAATATACCCATGAATCCATCACCACCATCAAGGCCATACGCATACCCATCCCTCCCCAAAGTTTCCTCTCATCCTCTTTATTATTAGCATCATTTTTTTTTCCAGTATGTGGTTAGAGCAATTAATATAAAATCTATTTTCTTACAAATTTTAAGTATACCACACAATATTGTTGGAGAGGAAAATTCTCCTCTAACCTTCAAGGTTCTTCTGGCTGGTCTGCAATTAAATTGACATGAGACATTAACAGGAGAGAATCAAATTTAATTATATGCATGGAATCCATATCACCATGAAAGATTCCAAAGACAGTCATCCAAAATGAAGTATATATGTCATTCTGGACTAAGGACAGTGGATAGGGGTCTGGGGCTACAAAGGGAAGGAAGGCATTTTACAGGAAGAATGGAAGGAGTAAATGTTTGGTAAACAAATGTTTGCTGGGCCCTCCGGAAACAATGGGATGTAGAGAGGACTTTGATCAAACAGGCCTTGCTAGGTTCCTCCCTGTCTACCCCATCTAGTTCCTATTATACTATAGTTATCTGTGGTGATAGGTCCCTTCCTGGAATAGGTCCTCCAACTAAATTCTTTAAGGCAGTTGGTGGGGGAGGCAAAAAAAGAAGCAAACAAACAAAAAAAAAACAATTTCTTGAGGATCCTGTTTCTTAAAAATAATCAGCCTAAAATAATCCATAGGCCAAGAGACACATTTTGGGTGGCAAATTTTGCTCCCCTACATTAGCTCTACTAGATCTCCAGAACTTATTTATTTTGTATGACTGAAACCATATACCCTTTGACTATCACCCTCCATTTCCCAACCCCTGCTCCAGCCCCTGGAAACCAACATTATACTCTCTGCTTCTGAGTTTGATTATTTTAGATTCCACATATAAATGAGATCATACAGTATTTTTTTGTGTTGGACTTCTTTCATGTAGCATAATGTCCTCCAGGTCCAGCCATTTTGTCACAAGTGGAAGGATTTTCTTCCTTTTAAAGGCCAAATAATATTCCATTGTATGTATATACCACATTCTCTTTATACACTCAGCCCTCAACAGGATGGGCATGTGATATGCACTTAGGTTGTTTCCATGTTTTGGCTGTTATGAATAATGTTGCAATGAATATACGAATATAGATGTTTCTTGGAGATCCTCAGTTCCTAAAGTAATAAATTCTTGGTCTAGAAAAATGATAACCCAACTGGGTTAATCAATAAGCCAAGGGGTGGGGAATTTTCAAGAGGTAGTTTGCATAAAATACTTACCTACAAAACACTGTGTACACAGCTATGTGCTTGATCTTCCAATGGGAGATGCCATTATACATTATTAAAGATATCTACATAACTGATAAAGGGTCTGGAAGCATTTTCCTATAATGCCCCACTCTCGAATGTATTCCTCTTATTTTCTATGACAAGGAAACGAGAGCAGTTATCAGCTTGGCATTTTGTTGATTAAATCAAGTTTCCACAACAATGCAAGTCAAAAATATTTTCCTCCAAAGAAAACCTTTAATAGCCTATCATTAATGTTTAAGGAGAGAAATAAAGAAGAGAAAAAATAAAACTACATTTTGTAAGAGGAAGATAAAATCCCATTGTGTTCAAGTATTTAGAGCATAAAACCTTCTGAAATCCACTGTCATGTGATCACTCTGCTCTATAGTAGTAAACTGTTCCCCATATGAAAGCCAATTAACTCTTCCAGACCTCAAAGGAGAGGGCAGTGTTGTTTATCACTCATTTTCTGGATTAGGCTTGAGGTGTTTAGGGCTATAATACAACCATTTATCCCTCTTTGGGGTTGTTTTCTATCTTTAGGAGAGCATTTTGATGTTTTATGACACTTTATGCAAGAAAAAGAAGAAAATATATTGTAAATATTTAGGTGTTTCACACTGATAGTATCTCTGTGGTTTCAGCAAACGGCTTTGGCGAGCATCCCCCTATAATGACTGAACTCTAACATAAACACCAAGCGTGCAGCACCCAGAGCAGTGGAGCAGGAACTTTCCAGTTGCACAATGAACCCATCTGTTTCTGAAACTCTTTTAGAGACTAACTAAAACAATCTTTTTCTTTTTTCGATCTTGTTATTACAAGCTCGTGCAGTGTCAATAACTAGGTGAGAAAGCAGTTTAATATAATACGATCATGGAATTTGAAGTCATAGGTATCTGAAAACACATCCTAGTCTCATCACTTAATCTTGTGGGGCCTTGGACAGTTTACTCTCTAAGGCTGTTTGGTCATCCATAAAAGAGAGCTATTAAAACCTACCTCAAAGTATCATTAGAGAATCCAGGGAACACCTAGCGCAGTGTCTGGCACATTGTGGTATTACATAATTATAAACTTGACAGCACTTACTGTGTTGATCAAATAAGTTGATCTGAGGTTGTTGTTCCTTCACAAGACATGCAAGATTGAAAATTAAGGCAGCCCATTATCTTGTTGGTAAAAACACCGAACTTCATAGGAAAGCTATTTTGAGCTTTGCTTCTGTTAAGTGACCTAGAATAGGCCTCAAGAGTTGAGATTCCTTCTGGTATCAGCCCTGTCATTGAGGAACTCAGGGAACCAAGCTGTCTAATCTGATAATGAAAATATATGACCTTGGAAAAATAAACTCACTTCAAGGTAATGTGAAGCAGAGTCACTTCAGATTGCTAACACAAACAGCCGTAACAAACAAATGAATTAGAAAAAAATTAAATCAATAATACAGATGGTCCCCGACCTATGATGGTTGACTTAATGATTTTTGGACTTTGCAGTAGTACAAAAGTGATGTACATTTAGAAGAAGCCATTCTTTGAATCTTAAATTTTGGTATTTTTCTAGGCTAGCAATATTTGGTATGGTACTCTCTCATGATGGTGGGCAGCGATGCCAAACTACATCTCCTACTCGGCCTCATGACCATGAGGATAAACAACCAATACACTTAAAACCGTTCTGCACCCACATAACCATTCTGTTCTTCACTTTCAGCACAGTATTCAGTAAATCACATGAGATATTCAACACTTTATTATAAAACAGGCTTAGTGTTAGATGATTGTACCCAACTGTAGGCTATGTGGGTGTTCTGAGCACATTTTAAGGTAGGTAGATTAAACTATAATGTCCAGTAGGTTAGGTGTATTAAATGCATTTTCAATTTATAATATTTTCAATTTACAATATATTCATGAAGATGTAATCCAATCATACATCAAGGAAGATCTAAGATCTATATTCAATTTATTTAGTGTTTTCTCTGCCATGGCAACATGAGTATAATGAGGTGCTAGAGGATAGATTTGAAATAAAGTGGTTGGCTGGGCTTCTCAGGTAACAATAAGATGACTGTGAAAGTCAGGTTTGTTAATGTCTCAAAAGAAAGTTTCTATTTGCATACTTCCACCCAAAGGACAGAATTCCTTGAAGACCAAAAAATCTTCATCCATTTCTTTAAATCGAAACATGTGTTAGTGGAACTCATCTCAGAAGAAGTCTAGGGCCTAAGAGCATAAGCTCTGATGCCAAACTTGTTTAGGTCTAGTCCTCACTCTGCCACTTACTGACTACATGGCCTTGGGAAAGTTTCCTAACTTTTCTGATTCATTTTCCTCATTTTATAAAATAAGGAATATAAATGGAGAAACACCAGTCCCAAGTGGCTGCTTTGTATATTGAATGAATTAATACAGGGAGAAATCTTAGAACAGTACATGGCACATAGCAAATGCTTATTCAATTTAGCTATTTTTACCTTTTGGTTTTTCTTTTTTACCTTGGCCAATTGTCTCAATATCTGCATGGCTTCCCTTGCTACCAAGAAAACCCAATTACTTGGCCACACAACTTTCGCTTCCTTTTTACCTGCAACAGTGAACAACTCAGACTCCCCTCTGAAGCCTTCAATAATTTTCAGATAAGAAATTTTCAACTTTAACCATGACCGTATTCCTCTTTGGCTCATGTCCTGTCCATGTTCAGGCTTAACTTCAAATTCCCAGGGTTAGAATTAGCCAGGCAGTCAAACTAATGTCCTGTCTGTGAGCTCCCTCTGTCTGTCATCCTGGACAATCTAGTCTCTACCATGAGCCCCTTTAACCAAACTATATTCAGTCTCTGCCCAATACAGTCTAAACATATTCACTCATTTGATAAGCATTTATTGAACCAGGAAGAAGACAAGCTGCTGAGAAATCAGACAACAGTGAGCCTCCAGGTGCTGGCTAAGAAAGTAAGCAGCTGTCATTTGATGGGGTTCAGGGCAGGCTGCCCTAAAATATACCACCTTGGCATATTGATTATTTTGAATTAAAGATACTTAAGAAACAGCTGGTGCAGTAAGGACACTATGACCCTGCTTTGTCCTCCTGAAAGCAGAAAATAAATCTCCTATATGAAAGGTACCTTCCTTGTACCAGGAGGTAGACATCCTTATAACCAGTTAGAGAATTTAGAGCCAAGAAGGCTGTATAAACAAACCTTGTTACTTCTTCACGAATTAACTACCCCAAGCTCAAACTTCTTTGTCTTGTTAGTTCTTACAGATTTATTGTTTCTTTGTCTAAGAGGTATAAAAGATGCCTCTCTGATCATTTCTTTGAGACCTATATTTTTATGAGCTCCCATATGTGCAAAATGTAACTTGTTTTTCTCCTGTTAATCTGTTTTATGTCCACTTAATTATTAGGCCAGCCAAGGAAACTAGAAGGGAAGAAAGGAAAAGTTTTCCTCCCCTACACATTAGATGTATATGTATGTGGGTATTTGAATTGTATAGCTCAGTCTCAGAGCACTTCTGAGCTACATCCTTATATAGAGTGAAACTGCCTGGTTTACAATTGCTGCTTCTTAGGAGGCCATGCTCTGAGTAGCATGACTTTAGATCCTAGGGCCCAGGCGATTGCCCAGAGAGTGGAGCTTGCCCAAGGGAAGCAAATGCATAGTCTAAATTTAAAAAAAATGATGAACTAAGTCATGTAACAAAGGGAAATGGTTTTTGTCAAGCAGGCTTCCTTGTAAATCTGAACCAAAAAATACTTGGGTCCATTAGTGATAGGAGGTAAAGTGGAAGATGCTGTGTAAGAGTTTTGTGTCAGGGCAAACTGTGTTAATTGCACATTAATCACCTTAAGTGTTTGCTGAAATAACTCACAGGATACAAAGGGTTTGTACTCACGCAACAGCTTTATTACAGGCAAAAAAGTATAGGTCGGCAACCGTAAGGGAAGAATATACATGGAGAGGGGCCCACTGAATTCAGACACGGGCTTCTTTGCTCTCCCTTGTTCAAATGGGTCACATGGAAACTGCTCTGTCACCAGTCCCAAATCATGACTGATATGCATGCAAAGCACCTTAGCACCAAGGAGCCCAAGGTTAGTTCACAGAAGAGGTCTCTTAGATTATGCTGCCTGACCAGCCTTAACCACTGAAATGCCCCTGGCCCAAATCATAAATCCAGTTATGACTATGAAACAATGCCGACAGGTTGGCACATCCTTCTCAGAGGTGCATGATCACAGAACATCATGTATTTTTAGTTAAAACATTCCATTCCCTTGGTCAGGGGTCAGAAGCTCTGGGATAAGCATGTAATCAGTGAGACCAGTTGAGAGCAACTCTGTCTGTGCATAGGTTTAAACTCTAAGTGAGCAGAAACTATGAGTAAACATATGAAGCTATTCAGTGGAAAGAGGAGTATAAAGGAGAAAGAAACTGAAAGTGAAGAGTGATCAAGTAGTGGAGAGCAGGGGAGACACAAGTGTTTAGTGCTTTTTCCATCTTTAATGACTATCCAGTTCTTCTTCCATTTTCTCTTTATTCAAGTAAGCTTAGCAAGTAACAGTTCTTTATAAAACAAAGAAGACAAAAACAATACTCAAGGTAGAACCTTCTAAATGGCAACTATACTAGCTCTGTTCTGGGTTTCTGAGACAGATGTTAAGGTTTATGGGGGCCAAATAAGTCACACCCCTTCTGCATAGGTTCTTTAATTGAAATTCACAGAGTGACAGACATCAAAATATTAATTTAAAACAAGCAACCAGGGAAAATAGGATAGGGTAGAATGCAATGCATGCTCTCTTAAGGCAACGGTTCTAAAAGGAAAAATCCAAAAATATTAGTTAAGCCTGCCATTTCCCTTTGTCAGTCTAGGCAGTCAAATAGATCAATCCTCCTTCCTTGGGAAACCATGAGTTAGGAATAGAGATTCCAAGTGTTCTTATAACTGAAGTCGTCCCACAGCTGTAAGAGAACAGGGGATTGAGGTTTCAAAAAAAAAAAGGAATATAACTGACATGATAGATAATATTAGTGAACTGTTAAAATATCATAGACAGGACTTTACCTTTAACTGAAGTTCTCTTTCTTCCTCTCTTCCCTGAGAACTGGCCCCTGGAGTTGCCTCAAATTCATCCACATATAATAATCTACTCTAGTGGCAGGGAAGAGAGCACCCAACTCACCCAGGGTAATTTACCTTACGTAGCAGAACACGGCAAGTGAATTCTGGGTAATGAAGATGGCACCACATCCCTTAGGGCAGCTAAAGCTCTCGAGTTTAAGAGAGAGGCAAGGATTTGCTCGTGGAAATCAGCCTGTCACTTTGTACTTTTGTAGTAAATAAAAAACTCGTTCCAAAATCAATTCATTGAAAGTTCAAGAATTAATCAGGTTCCCTTCACATTAGTCTCCCATTTATCTCTGTGTGCTTCCAAGATTCCTTCTGATGCCGCAATTAAGGAAGCTGAAATACTGAAATAAGAGCATCTACTATAGGTACTTCTCTCCATTTAGGAGCGCAGATTATTAGAGGGAATCCAGAAGACTGCATACAGAGATGTGTCTTCCAGTCCTTTGTTACAGATTCTTCATAGAATATCCCAAGGGCTTCTAATTGGCTCTCCTGGTGTGCCCAGCCCTACACAACACCAGATTCCTTCTGGTTGATGTCCATGTTAAGAAGCAAAAAATAAAGTTTTGGTTTCAAAGGTGAATGCAAATGTTAAAGAATGGCCACAAAAAATTTGTATATAATGTAAAAATGAATCACTTAAGAACACTGATCTCATACTAAGTTCCCAGCAAAAGAAATGTGTGGAATCAGATAGGGTAACGAAATAAGTTGGTGCTGAAGTCCTAAATGTAAATAGACAGGATTCAAGAGATATTATTGTATTCTTACATTTGATAATGTTATAAAATTAGTTTAATTTTTAAAAGTTAATGAAACCATGATTTAAATTTAAAATATGTAACTCTCAAAATTTGTGAAGCCAAATAAAATATACTCCATGCAGCAAATTAAAGAATACAAAGGAAATAGCAAAGCCAATCTTACTGACACTCATCTCTTCCTGGTAGCGGCTGGAGTTTGGGTGAGCTGCAGGGGAGGATACCCCCATGTCCACATAAGCACACTCTCCATGCCCATGCAGAAGCTAGCCTGGTAAGGGGGCCCTCCTGTGAGCCTAAATCCACCCTGCTGACCCCACGTAAGGGCACTAACAGGTCTGAAGTTCTCATACCCCACTGTTACAAATTTTCAACTTGCTTCCTCAACTGTAGTAATCATCTTTTCACTTTCTGTCCTGATTTTAGAAATCCTTAACTGGGCTAGGCATTTTGCTGTTCATTATAGCTCAGTTCTCCTGGAGGCCTGTGGTCAAGGGAAGCCAGTGGTTTTATCTGTTTTTTCTTTAACCCATCTGTGACCTATTTTATTAACTCAAAGCTCATATGATTCCCATAATCACATTTTAACCTTGCGTTAGGTCAGCCTGCAAACTACATTCACATACCTTTTCTCTAGGAGATCGAGAATTTTAACGTCTTACACTAAGTGAGTACCCTTTGTTTTGCAGTGCCATTAAATCTACAAAATTATGACATCCCCAATGATTTTTTTTATGTCTGCACACTTGTTACCTTTCAGGTACATGATGTTTATTGATGTTACACATGATATAATAATTGCTCTGACACGTGAATATCTCTCAGCATTTCCAGTAATTTCTCAAATCCTAGAAAGCTTTGTTCCATTTGCCTTATAGGTCTAGTTATGTACAGAAGAACAGATGCTCAAATAAAACTATTGACAAATAGAATACAAAACTCAACAATGTACTGAGTTTTGAGATAAAAATGGAAAAAATGGGTAGAGCATACATAAATAAGTATAGAAAACAGACTGAATATAACACATTTAAATATTATCTGTGTTGCTGTCTCAGTGGCAAGATTACATTGAAAAAATTCTTGTTCTTTGCATTTTAATAGTTCTATATTTTCTATAGGTATTATTCTGACAGTATAAAATAATGCATGGTTTATTGATATAATATGTAAATAGACAATATTTAAATAAATGCAGTATGTAAATAGATAACCTATTTCTCCTAAGTACTGAAGTATATTTTTATAAAAACATTGTATCAGAAATAGACTGAGTACATTCTCTAGAATGACTCAGACATATGAAGTTTTATAATTTATTCCTTTTTCCTTCCTATCTGCATTCATAGAACAGACATGCTCACACTAGCTTTTCTTCATTGCCAAGATGTTATATGTATAAAATCCTAACTTTTATGAATATCATGAAGCATGCCAAAATAAATGCATTCAAATCAGTATTATGTTTCAGCTTTTTAACCAAACAAAGCATGTGTTAGCCTTAAAAAAAAAAGTGCACCATAAGTGAAGAATCTTCACCGAAAAGCCTTTTGAGATGTGGCAGTGTTATTAACTGATGTACCAAAAAAATAATCCTGAGTTATTGGCTAGCCTCAAGTCTAAAGCAAACAATCCCATATTGTGATTTATAAGTTTAAGTGGACTGAGCAATCCTCCCTACCAAGACAGCTGAAATGAAATCCATCACGGCCAATTAAGGTAACCAAACAATGCTTCTAAGAAAAATACAATTCCCAAAAGTAGGTCAAAACAACGTAAGAATTCACACCTCAATAAAATACGTGCTTACCTTCTTCTCACTTTGTGGAGACACAAACTTGAATTATCACTGTCATAAAATGTTTCATTTAAATGTAAAGGATAAACAATCTATAAAAAGAAATGCAAGAGAAGTCTACTGTTGCATTTTAATAAAGGGCATTAAAAGTGACATCTGGGTTACACATTTAAGCTTTTTTCAATGTCAAAGAAAAATTTCCAAAGGGACAGTAGCTAACTTCCAGCATTAATGAAGAAAGGAAATAAAAGACAAGAGTTATTAGAGGTGTCTTGCCAATGGGTTTCAGCCCCAGGCAAGTTCGCTATGGAATCAATGTGACCAAAGAAACTGACAGTAAAACGTTCTTTGGGGTGAAAGGGTTTATTTCCTGGCTTGTTCTCCTGGTGGTAGGTCGAGCACCAGTGTCTCTGCCTCCGCCCAGAGCACTGGGCTGAACTCTCTAAATAACACAATAATAGCTTATTGCCTAAAGGTGTGGAAGTGGTAGCCTAGCAACAGGCCAGTTACATCATCAAGTGGTTTAAGTTCAGTGAGGATCCTGGCCATAGGAACCCCAACTTACCCACACTCCACCCCTCCAGGATTCTCGCCTTACAATCTACACACTTTCCATCTTCTGCAATGGTCCCTGTGTGAGAAAGCTGGAGCACTGTAACCAGATTCCACACAGCAACAGAGGATAACAACAACTTAGAGATAATAAAAATTAAGATACAGGCAACAAAAATTATAATAATCCTCAAGCCAGAGGAGGTTCCTAATAAAAATTATAATAATCCTCAAGCCAGAGGAACTTCCCAATCCACAAAGACTTTAGGGGCAATAAGACACATGTTTTAATGCCACCAACATAGGCAAATCTTGTCCATCAGGTAGGATGCATGCAAGAGAGTGGTCCTGTGATAGGACTGTAGCAGGAGGGGGTCCCTTCCAGGTCTAGTATACCATACTTTTACTCCTCTCCCCGTGGGGGTTACCGAAGGGTCTGTATATAGTGCTACTGGAGGTGCATGCACTGGCCATAATGATAAAACAAAGCTCCCCAGTAAGATGCTCCTACCTCTGGCCATTCAGGATATACTACTGTGACCTTTGGTGGCCACTCTGTGGTTATTCCAGGAATACACAGGAGGCCAGCTTCCAGGCCTTGTCCCCAACGTGCCAGGAGAGCCAGCCATCATTGGTCCATGTATTGAAAGGTCCAAGGCCATGTCCAGTCAATGGAGTATCCGGGGTTCAGTGCAGGTGGTGATGGCAGCAAGATGTTATTCTGGTGGCCAAATCTCGGCTGCAGTGATTCTTCCTTGGTTTGTACTTGCAGTTGTATAGGGGAGGCAGCCATATGTGTTAACATGTCTATGGGGCTCAGGGCTCCCTTTCGGGGTCTCTCGTTCAAATGCCGCAGCATGGTCCATAAGCGGACTGACCATCCCCACAGACTTTTGGTATGTGACTTTAGTCCGGATTTTAACAGGCCATTGTGCCTCTCTATCATGCCTGCTGCAGTAGGATTATATGGCACATGAAACTTCCATTTGATTCCCAGTTGTCACACCCATTTTTGCAGTGTATGTCCAGTAAAATGGGTACCCTGATCACTCTCAATTAACTGTGGTCGGCCATAGGCAGCAAAGAGATGCTCCAGGCCTCCTTTGGTCTTCTGCTGGTCTGCACAACAGGTAGGAAAAGCAACCAGAAGTCCAGTAGCTGTGTCCACACAGGTCATCGCATACCGATATCCTTCTGCCACAGGTAGAGGCCTAATATAGTCTATCTGCCATCTGACGAGGGGTATAGGCCCCTTAGCTATTGTCCCATGTTGCTGTGGAACTCGGTGTAAGTCCCTTTTGGAGCACATGACACACTCCTGCCAGGCTCTACTAACTTCTTCAAAGGTCAAAGGCAAACCCCACCGATGGGCTACAGCCCACATTGTCTCTTGCTCCACATGCAACAAACGCTTATGTAGCTGCATCCGAGGCAGGCTTTCCTTCTAACTAACGTTATCTGGGCCAATTTATCTACTTCATCATTTCCTGGGGATGCCAGTGGCAAGTGACCTGTCACATGGTATACTGTAATTATTTTAGTCTGACCACAGGCCCATAAGTCTTGCCACAATTCTTGCTCCCAGAGGGGTCGGTGACCAACCAGCCAGTTGGCATGGTACCAGGTTGGTAGCCACAGGGTCAAGCCCTGATAGACAGCCCAGCTGTCAGTGCAGGCAACTATAGGGGAGGGCTCCTGGCTGATCATGAGCCATACTGCCCATGATTCTGCCCATTGACAGCTCTTCCCCTCTCCATCCTCCATCCATACTGTCTCAGTCTTAGGAAAGAAAGATATTGCCCGCCATTTTGGGGGCTGCCCACGGCTGGAGCCATCTGTGTACCATGCATCTTCGGGTATAGGGGCTCTTCCCTCCCGATAGGGACTCTCTGCTACTCATGGTTCAAAAGCAAGTTCTTCCTGCTTTTCACTAGTATATGTCACCGGCCCCAACACACGTTGGAGTTCTTCACCCAAGGGGCTACTAGAAGGGCACTACGCTGCTGCAGGTAAGCACCCCACTTGGCTAGTGTGGGTGTTTGTGCCACGCCACTCCTTGGCTTTAGGGTCCAGTCTTGTACCCACCCCAAAGTGGGATAGGTAGTTATTACCTTTATCGGAGCCATTCCAGTGATGGGTTCTGTAGTCAGCAAGGCGTGATGCACGGCAGCCAGTTGTTTTTCTATTAAAGTGTATCGTACCTCTGTCCCTTTCCAGAGTTGTGACCAGAATCCAACAGGTTGGCGAGTTTGTTCAAACTGCTGCCAGAGACCCCAGCCGTAACCGTGTTCAGTCACATGAACGTCCAGCTCACTGTTCACAGTTTCTCCCATGTAGCCAAGTCCTGGGCTACAAGTCCATGACAGATGGTGGGGCTGTGGAGGTAACCCTGTGGGAGGACGGTGAAAGTCCATTGCCGTCCTTCCCACGTGAAGGAAAACTGTTCCTGACTTTCCTGCTCAATGTCAATGGAAAAGAAGGTATTAGCAAGATCTACCACATAATGGTATGTTCCTAGTTCATGGCTGAGGGTATCCATCCAGCCTGCAATAGAGGGGACAGCAGCATGCATAGGGGGTATGACTTTATTCAATTCTCTGTAATCCACAGTCAAATGCCAGGAGCCATTGGCCACACTGGGGAATTGAAAAGACAATGGGTGGGCTTTATAATACCCACCTTTTCCAGCTCCTGGAGATTTTCTCCAATCTCTTTATGCCCCCCAGGCAGTTTGTATTGTTTGGTATTAGTCACCCGCTGAGGTACAGGCAAAGCTATGGGTGGGTGCCTAGCACGTCCCCTCAGAACTGCCTTCACCACACGTACTGTCAGTCTGAACTCACCTGCAGTGGTCTGCAAACCATAGACCCTGCAGGATATCAATCCCCAGAATATACTCAGAGATAGGAGATGTATACACGGTATACTCTTTTGGGGGTAGATGCCCTATTCCCAGAGGGATTTGAGCTTTTTTCACTCTGATAGCCTTCCCCCTGTATCCATCTATGATAGTGGGGGGTCCCAGGGAACCGCTCAGGGTTACCGTGAATGAGTGAACATTCAGCCCCAGTGTCCACCAGAGCCAAACACGTTGTATGTTCACTGGGGACCAATGAATAGCTATTTCAACATGTGGCCTCTGGTCCCCCCCTGGTCCCTCAGGGCAGATACCTTGACCTTCCCCTCAGTCAAACCATGTTCCCCAATCATCTTCCTGTGTGGGCTCAAGTGAGGTTGGCTCACTTTCCAGCAGGAAGTCTTGCAAACACACAGGCCAGACTCGTGGCTCTGTCTCTGATCTCTGCCTCTTTGTTCTTAATGGCTGGAACTGCTGCTCTGGTTTCAGCTGTTGCCGTAGCTCTAGTAAGATCCTATTTGACTTCCCATCTAATTTCCTTCCATCTGCTGTGGACCATATTAAATCAACCCACATCTGGGTCCTCGTAACCTTCATGGGGCCCTGTAAATTTTTCTTGTGAGTAGAAGACCTTCTTTCCGGGTTCTCATTGCTTCAGCCTCTCCCAAGTCTGCTACTGTACGTGTCACCTCGTTTATGGGATGCCCTAAGTGAGGGGAAAGAATGGCCACTAGAGACCCAAAGAGGGATGTAGGAGCCGTTTGAAGTACAATATTTCTCATCCCAGTAGTGAAAATCTCTTCTGGGCCATAATTCTCTGGACTATAGATGGCATTTCTCATGCCTAGCTCTCGTAACACCTGTTGGAGTTCAGCATACGTCTGCCATCTAACAGGAGAGGATGGTAGATCACCCGGATTGGGCCACACCGCCTGAAGTGCAGCCATAAGCCAGTCGAGGAGGGAGTGACTCCCTGGGGACTCCTGTGCATTTTGTAATCACTGCCTCAAGGCAGGCTGCACTGTCAGGGAAGACAGCTTTCCCATCTCTGATCCCGACAGAACAATTCCATCCACCCCTAAGTCCCACAGACACAGAAGCCAAGCTGATACTGACTCTGAGGGCTTCTGCCTAAACCGGGAGCCCAACTCCACCAGCTCAGCCTGAGTATAGGGGCGGAGCATAGAGTGCTCCACGGCCTGGGGAGGGGGCTGCTCCTCTCCTTGGGGAACCTTCAGCTGCTGGGTCTTTATTTTCTTTACAACCACGGGACGTGCTTTCAATACAGGAGGGGCCAGTGCCTCCAGCACCACCCCTTCATCTTTCCCCAGCTCCTCCATTTCCTGGCCTGATGGCACCTTTCTCTCCCTTCCCCCGAGTGCCTCTTCTGCTACAACCTTTTCTACTGTGCCTCGCAGCAATGCTAGCTCAGTCTTCAGAAGCTCTTACCTTCACCTCAATGCTTTGCAGCTGACGTTCTCATGCCACCTCCACCTGTGCTTCCCTCAGGAGTTCGTCTTTTTCCTTGATGGCCTCTTCCTCCTTCAGAACTCCTGGCAGCACTGCCATCTCATTTTCTAAAGAATTGTTTACCTCTCCAATGGCACCTTGCTGCCGGTGCTCTCACATCAATGCCATCTCTTTCTTCAGGGAATCCACAGAAGTTTTCAGCTCCCATTCTCATGCCGCCATTTCCTCTGTAGACTTTTTTAATACTGCGAGAAGCAGCCAACCCGCAGTCCCTGCTGCCTCACGGGCACTCTGCTTCTCAAAGGATCTGCTTACTGTAACAAGGGCCACCTCTACAGCCTCAGGTGTCACCTCCACTTCTCCAGTCCTGGGGTGGGGCCCAGTCCTTTAGGAGGCAAGCCACCTCAGACCACATACCCATTAGGGGACGATCCACTGTCTCCCCATTCACAGGGGCAGTCTGCTGAAGCACCCCTCCCATAAGGGCAGCCTGTCTTTTTCCTTGGTCAACAATAAACCCTGCTGACTTTCACCAGTTGTCTTGCCAATGGGTTTCAGCCCTGGGCCAGTTCGCTATGGATTCAATGTGACCAAAGAAATTGACAGCAGAACGTTCTTTGGGGTGAAAGGGTTTATTACCCGGCTTGTTCTCCCGGCAGTAGGTCGAGCACCAGCGTCTCTTCCTCCGCCCAGAGCCCTGGGCCAAGCTCTCTGTATAGCACAATAATAGCTTACTTCCCCACAAGTATGAACTTTAGTTAATAGTGATGTATCTGTATTAGTCCATTCATTATAACAAATAGGCCACACTAATATGTTAATAATGGGAGAAATTGGGTGCGGTGTCTGTGGGAACTGTATACCGAATCTTCTTGCTATACCTCTGATCTTTTATGAATTTGACCTTCCTTATGCACTGATGTTCATGGTTGAAGATGTCATCTTGTTTGTTTGTTTCAATTTTCATTTCTGCCTCCTATTCTCCTTTTTTCTTTGAGGTGATGTCTGAAAGGAAAAGTAAGCAAGGCTTTGTGGAGAGTGAGATACCACAGGACAAAAGTGTGCAATTGCTGAGGACCTCCTGAAGACCTCATGGAACGGGTCTCGTCCTACATTGTCTTGAAAAGATTCCAGCCAAAAGACTTTTTACTCAGAAACCCAAGAAGAATTGGAGGAGTATGTTCAAATATCAAAGCTGACAGATGAGGTTGTAGGCAGCAGAAAGTTGGAGGGACAGCTAGTAACTGATCAGACCAAAGGACCTGATATTTATGCCCAAGAATGGTAGGCAGAAGTCCTCATGACCTGACTGTGAAAAGTCATCTAGCTTTAATAAATATGGAAACATTGGAAGTTAGTACCATCACCCTCTACACAGGCCACTTCCTCCAGAAAACATTTCTTCCATTTCTGTGTCGGTAAGGACACAATGGGCTGGGTGAAGGCATTTAAAACAGTGGCTTCAGGTCCACTCATGGGGTACCATGGACTCCATTACTTGCACTGAAATATTAATTTTCTAACGTTGACTAGAGGGACTTTTAGAGGTCTATTGGCCTGCAATATAGGAGCCTTCCGCCTCCATTCACTTTCAGATCAGATACAATACAATGTATTTTGGCTCAGGTTTTAGGAGTAACAACATATCTACACTTAGGAAGAAGTAGCGTAAATGAGTAAACTTATGTTAAAAAAAACAGAATTTAAGCAATATGAAATGGGAGGCTACGCACAGATAACACACCTTAGAAAAATACATGTATTATTATTAAAATATATGTAAAAATACATGTATTATTAGTACTACAGTCTATACCTCTGCTCAAGTGAATAAAGTATTTAAGGCTCAACTAGTAATATAGGCAGTGGGTTCAGGGTAATGAGGGGCCAGTGGCACATGGAACAGGAAGTTGAAGCTTCAGGGCTTTTCATTGCCACCCACCCCATGTCCCTCCAAGGCGCTGTAATTACTTTTGACATTTTGTATTATTTTGCATAAGGAGAGCCCCCAAAGTTTTGCTAACCTACCCTACAAACCTGAATAGCACCGTGCTAGAAGCACACAGACATAGAAAAATTTAATCTGATATGAAAAGGTAAGGGGATATTTGAGGGTCATGGTGATTTCCATCCCCCAATCAATAAAAGTTTCACTTCCAATGTCCTGAAATGTAATGTCACAAAATACATATCTGTGTCATGAAAAATCTATCTGCACAATGAGAAATGTCACGATAGCAGGCAAGTTTGACGGGCAGGTTAAAAATTGAATACATGTGAAGATTATTTAAGAAAAGAAAAGTAATTTTTAAGATACTATTTTTTTGTTTGACTGATATTTAATTGAGCATATATTATGATCCAGGCACTGTATTAGGCCTTCAGCAAATGAACTTCAAATGATTAGCAGAATTCAAAAGAAGACAAGCATCTTACACTTGAAATATGAAAACTCAATATGCAAAACTGTAGCTTCAGCAGTTCGGCCTATAGTTTTCATGAATTTGAAGGAAGTCAAGGTAAAAAGATTTCTAAACATCTACATATGTGCTGCTGGATTTGTTCACCATGTAATCATTTAGGGGCTCCATTATAACAGGTCTTACATCTCCTAGCTGTTTTGCCTTACATATATATCAGTTGCACTTCTTATTGGGGCTTAATTACTTTTAAGGCAGTATTCTTCATGGGGAAAGGGCTCAAGGCAATAGAAATCAAATGAAATAATAACTAGTAAAACATTAGTTTATTCAACAAATGCATATTCAACATAGCATCCACCATGTGCTAGGTGCTTGTCTTAAGCTGTTCAGGCTGTTAAAACAAAATACGACAGACTGAGAAGCTTAAAACAACAGAATTTTATTCCCCACAGTTCTGGATGCTGGCAGTCCGAAATCACAGTGCTCAGAATGGCTGAGTGCTGGTCAAGGCCCTCTTCTGGATTGCGGTTGGCTGACCGCTCGCTATGCCCTCACACAGCTGGAAGAGGCCAGAGATCTCCCTGAAGCATCTTGTATAAGGCACTAACCTCATCCAGGTTGTGATTTAAATAAGCATCTCCCAATGGCCTTACCTCTTATCATCCTTTTGGGAAGTTAGTATTTCGGAATATGATTGGGAAGGGACACGGACCTTCAGATCGTAGCGGTGGTGAGCGGACATAGCCTCTGCCCTGTGGTCCTGTGGAGAGGCAGAGAGGGAGGAACAATTGTAATACTTTGGGCGAGGTTTTATAAAAAGAGGTGAGCAGGGTGTTCTGAGAACACTTGGGGGAAGTATGGAACACAGTCAATAAAGTGTAAATTCAGGGAATTCACAGACAATTATATCTCATTTAGAACCAAAGGAGATGAAAGGGTGCTATAGGGTTCCAGGAATTGAAAAATAGCCCAAATACTATGCATAGAATGCAGAATGACATGGGAATAAGTGGAAGAGTGGAATAAAAATACAAGCCAGATCACCAAAACCTTGCCTCTCCATGTTAAGGAGTTTGAAATCACCCTGGGATAAGAAGGACGATGCCAAGGTGTTTGGGGGCCGCCCGGACCTCTCACCCTATCTCCAGTAAAAATTAGGTGATGTGAGCTGCAGCATATTATTTAACTTTTCAGAGTCTCCGTTTTTTCATCTGTAACGGATGAATGATAACCTATTAAACAATGCTGTGTGAATCAAATAAGATAATAGATGGCCAAGCACTATGGAAAAAAATGTATAGACATGTTCTACAACTACAAGGTGCCATTATTGCATGAATGACGGCAATGTGCACTTAGGAAATGACATCGAAATTGAAGATAAAGTGCAGCAATAGTCAAAGGCTACTCAACCAAGAGGATCTATGCTTTCTTGAGCGCCCTTGACATATGGTAGAGAATGAAGTCTGACTGCACAGTCAGTGCCGTCAGCAGATTGCTGTGCACCACACACCTCACAACATAGCCATGCACCTGGGGCTCCTTCCAGTTCCAAAAAAGCCCAGGGATAGCCAGAAGGGCTCTGCTGAAGTCATACATCCTGCAGTGCATTCATGCATGTTGTGAAGGTTCTATATATAATCCTATTATGAAGGTTACTTTTCTGAATCAAAAGGATGACCCCAATGGCCACATTTGAAAATGATTATCATAACCATAATAACAGATTGAAGACTATTATTCTGTGTGATAGGAACTTTATTGAATACTATCTGTATCTAAATCCTTTAAGATTAAAATAACCATAAGCTCCATTTGAGGAATCTGAGGCTTGAACAAGACAAGTAGTTTGCCCAATATCATACCACCAAGAAGTGTTAGATTTGGTATTTGAGCCCATCGTTCATCTCACCTATATCGTGAAGAATCTTGCGTAGTAACATACAACACCATGAAAAATTCAGAGACTTGTACTTCTGGGTCAAATGTTTTCACCAGTGCAGCAGTCCCAAATAATCACTATACTGTCAATGAAGACAAGGGAAAAAAGACAAAAATTATCAATGTTATTAAAAATTAAAATACATAGATATTGTAGTGCTAGAATCTAGGGAGAATATCCATTTAATATAAGATTCTGTGGAACTTTATTTAGAAAAATTGATCGAAGCTATACCTTATGGCATATAAAGATTTTGACTCATGAAGTTGAGTTTGATTCAACCCAAGTTCGGCCAGGCCTAACAACCATGAGCTTCTTTTGAGGTTTTGAAATGCATCTTTATGCATCCATATGTACCCTAAAGTAGTACTGCATTTTTAAAGATAATAAGATCGATAGAATAATTTTGTAAACATATAGAGTATTTGGATTTTAGCCAGACATTAGACAAAGCCTTTTATTTTAGCCTTGGTGATATGTTGAAAAACATGAGTGAGTACCTTTAGTTTCAAGTGTAAATAATTCAACCATACAGTCAGTGGAAAAATGTTTAATGGACTGATCACCACCTCTACAGCTAGTCTGAATTGTAGTGTCTGGTCTGCATTGATATCCCAGGAGAGATAATGTTTGCCAAACTACAAAATGGCATCTAGTAAGGAATAGAGCTCCCAGTTTTGCTTGCAGAATCAGTATCTTCCAAATATTAGATAATATGAAATGTTAATAGTCACTAAAGTTTCTTCTCTGAGATCTAAACACTAAACACAACAGTACGGGAGTGAGAATCACTGACGGCCAGTGATCCAGGAGGCCTCTGCAGGCCATGGAGCGGAGATAGTGAAGAACAAAGCAGGCAGCGACGACCCAGCTGCCTCAGAAGGGTGCGGCGCCAGTGACCTGGGAGCAAGGACCCCACTCTCACACAAAAGAGTGCCACGGCCAGTGTTTTGCCTCTAATGACACCATCGGCAAGTTAGTCGTAAGAGAACAGGTGATCAATGACTGAAGAGCAAGAAGTACATAATTAGAATGACAAGAAATTCTATTAAAAAGGTGAAATCCCTAAAACTGAAAATACCAGGAGACTCCTATTTCTTCCTATAATAAATCTCCCTTTTTATTACACATAGAGTGTGGTTTGGCAATGTTGGAGTAGTAGCAGAAATTGGGAGGACTTGGAGAAGGCATTGTAATCATGTGTAACACCTCTGTAAAATCTCAGACTCCCCCTCTGAACAAGACATCGTGTTTGCTGTCACAAGTCTCGTAGACTCCAAGGTCTCTGAAATCCTAAGCAATGTTGCACAGAAGAAAAAAGCCCCCCTTACTGGTAACAAAAGGCACTCAGTAAATACCTGATTAATAAATGAATAAAAGTTATTGATTCTACAAGGGAAGAGAAACAGAAACAGTCTTGTATGTCTATCTTAAAATTAAATGGGCTTATCCCATGCTCTTTGCTAGGAAGAATAAATATTGTCAAAATGGCTATACTACCTAAAGCAATATACAGATTCAATGCAATCCCTATCAAATTACCAACAGCTTTCTTCAGTGAACTCGAACAAATAATTCTAAAATTCATATGGCACCACAAAAGACCCCGAATAGCCAAAGCAATCCTGAGAAGGAGGAATAAAACAGGGGGAATTACGCTCCCAGACTTCAAGCTCTACTACAAAGCCACAGTAATCAAGACAATTTGGTATTAGCACAAAAACAGACCCACAGACCAGTGGAATAGAATCGAAAATCCAAACATCAACCCAAACATATACAGTCAATTAATATTTGATAAGGGAGCCTTGGATATACATTGGGGAGATGACGGCCTCTTCAGCAGCTGGTGTTGGAAAAACTGGACAGCTACATTTAAGAGAATGAAACTGGACTACTGTCTAACCCCATACACAAAGGTAAACTCAAGGTGGATCAAAGACCTGAATGTAAGTCATGAAACCATAAAACTCTTAGAAAAAAACATAGGCAAAAATCTCTTGGACATAAACATGAGCAACTTCTTCATGAACATATCTCCCCGGGCAAGGGAAACAAAAGCAAAAATGAACAAGTGGGACTATATCAAGCTGAAAACTTCTGTACAGCAAAGGACACCATCAGTAGAACAAAAAGACATCCTACAGTATGGGAGAATATATTCATAAATGATGTATCCGATAAGGGGTTGACATCCAAAATATATAAAGAACTCACGCACCTCAACAAACGAAAAGCAACTAGTCCAACTGAGAAATGGGCAGAGGACATGAATAGACACTTCTCCAAAGAAGAAATTCAGATGGCCAGCATGAAAAGATGCTCCACATCACTAATCATCAGAGAAATGCAGATTAAAACCACAATGAGATACCACCTCACACCAGTGAGGATAGCCAACATCCAAAATACAAACAACAACAAATGTTGGTGAGGATGTGGAGAAAAAAGAACCCTCCTACACTGCTGGTGGGAATGCAAATTAGTCAACCATTGTGGAAAGAAGTATGAAGGTTCCTCAAAAAACTAAAATAGAAATACCATTTGACCCAGGAATCCCACTCCTAGGAATTTACCCTAAGAATGCAGCAGCACAGTTTGAAAAAGACAGCTGCACCCCTATGTTTATCGCAGCACTATTTACAATAGCCAAGAAATGGAAGCAACCTAAGTGTCCATCAGTAGATGAATGGATAAAGAAGAGGTGGTACATATACACAATGGAATATTATACAGCCATAAGAAGAAAACAAATCCTACCATTTGCAACAACATGGATGGAGTTAGAGGGTATTATGCTCAGTGAAATAAGCCAAGCCAAAAAAGACAAGAACCAAATGATTTCACTCATATGTGGAGTATAAGAACTAAGGAAAAAAAAAGAAAAAAAAACTGAAGGAACAAAACAGGAGCAGACTCACAGAACCCAAGAACGGACTAATAGTTACCAAAGGGAAAGGGACTGGGGAGGACGGGTGGGAAGGGAGGGACAAGGGGGAAAAAGGGGCATTACGATTAACAGGTGTAATGTTAGGGGGGCATGGGGAGGGCTGTACAACCCAGAGAAGACAAGTAGTGACTCTACAGCATCTCACTATGCTGATGGACAGTGACTGTAATGGGTTTGGTGGGGGCGACCTGATGAAGGGGGTAGTGTAATCACCATAATATTGCTCATTTAATTGTAGATTAATGATATCAAAATAAACTTAAAAAAATTAAATGGGGACTTTAATATTCAATATTCTAACAAAATACTTGTTGATTATGTTAAAAACAAAATTGATGTAACAGCAACAGAGTTAAACTAGAAAAAACTTTCTATCCTGAGATTCTTGAACATTACAATTACTTCTAATGACCGTGGGAAGAGTTCTGAGGAACAAAACACACACACACACACACACACACACACACACACACACCCGACTGAGTCAATTATAACTAGAGAGACTTCAGAACAGCCTTATGTCTGCCATATAGTCCCATCCCTATGCAAAATCTCAGTCCGGGTCTCTAGATGTCCTCTCGTGATTTTCTCATCTTTCTCTACTTCCAATTTTTAATCTGCTTCTGTCACATATTAAGATATCTTTCAGAGCAAGAGATTTCCCTCTGAAAATGTGTCAAAAGATTGAATACCTTAGGGGATGTATTAGAGTTTTCCAGAGAAACAAAACTAATAATGTGTGTGTGTGTGGAGAGAAGGGAAGAATGAGAAAGAGAGATTTATTGTAAGGAATTTGCTCATATGATTATGGAGGCTGACAAGTGACAAGTCCCAAGATCTGCAGTCAGTTGGCCAGCAGGAAAGCTGGCCGCTGGATGCCCAGGAAGAGCCAGTTTCCTGCCAGAGTCCGAAGGTAGGAAAAAACCCGATGTCCTAGTTCAAGGGCAGGCAGGCAGGAGGAGTTCCCGCTTATTTGAGGGAGAGTCAGCCTTTTGTTTCAGTCAGGCCTTCACCTGATTGCATGAGGCCCACCCAGATTAGAGAGGGCAATCTGCTTAACTCAGTTTCTTGATTTAAACGTTAAGCTGATCTAAAAACACTCTTACAGAAACATCCAGGATAATGTCTGACCAACATCTGGGCATTTTGGGGATGCTGTCAGATCGATACAGGGAACAACAGAGAGTGAGAGTAGTTGCCAGTCTCTATGTGAGATTTATGAGGAAGCTGGGGATAAGGGGTGATGCCTCCCGTGAGGCTGCACTTTGTCCCTACACACTCAGTCGTACCCCACTGAAAATATATACTGAGAAAAAAAATACATTATCATTGACAACTCACTTCGATTTGCAGTCTTTGATATTCCTCAATCTTAGGTAGACAAATGCTAATGCCCTACATTCCTTGTGAAAAGAAAAGGTAAGGGGGTAGGACCATTGCCTGTAACAGCGTTTCAAACATTAGCTGATTAGAGTAGGCGTTTTTCAGGGAAGAGTTCTTTCTTGTCATCTCAGCAAGGCCTGATACCCACAGTACCTGTTGGAGCTGGTCTGCGGATAATTTAGTAGCTTCAAATTGTATACTACATCAAAAACTCCTAAGAATCTCTTACATTCTATGGCCACCACTAATTTATTATTTTCCTTTGTGTTATAAATCTCTCAGCTTATGCTTGGCGGTGGTATTGAAGCCATAACTGACATTTGATACCAGACACATTGGCTAAACCTTTCCCCCAGGTGACCAGATCAGAGAACAGTCAGGCTGAAAAATATGAAAGCCACTTCTATGAAAGCTTCCCAACTGTAAGGTCTTTCTTTCAACTTAGTCCTGGGGGATTTAAGCTTGCAAAATTTTACCTTTCTGAAAAAAGTAACTGCCAAGTAAGCAGTATCTAAAGAGGGTATACAGAATTGAAAGAAAAACAAACAGAAATTAGGAGAACTAAGAAATGAAACTTACAGGGAAAAAGCCACGCTCTTATGTTATTCAAAGGAAAAAAGCAGTTAAGCAGTTGGTATGCCCCAGGAAAACCTCTTCAGGAATATGAAAGAAATGCTTAGAGCTGTATGTACATCAAGAGGAATAAAATACTGTTCGTAAATGTCCCTGATTCTTATTAAAGTAAACATTATTTCTTTTCTTCAATTTTAAGAGGGAAATTTACTTAATTTTAAATGTTTTTTAAAAAAATCCAGTTTAATGACACACAGCATTTAAATTTACACAACATAAAATGCTGTTGTGATAGGAGATTTGGTTTATTATAAGTAATGTTCCCAAATATCATTTATTACTTAAAGGTGGATTTCCTAAGTAATTAGGCCTGGGAGCATTCTAATTAAAATTAAATCAAGGTTCAAATAAGTGTAATCGAATACTCACTATAATCCTCTGAAACACATTAACAGCCAGAGGAGTATCTGGTTTTATCACATTTAAAAAAAAATCTTATCATCTCTATAGTAAAACTACTCTGAAAATATATTCAGAAATCACCTTAACTGAGAGGCTATATGAGTAATACTTTAAAGTGGTTGTGCATGTACCTTTGTTTTCTTTTTAATGGAAGGTAGAAATTTTAAGTGATAAATCCAGCATGGGAATGAAGGGGTACCATGGATTGCAAATGGGATTAGGGTAGGGCTGAAGAAGAGGGCTTGTAAAGCCCCTTGAAGTCTTGAAACACAGTGATTTTAAGATGCAAAAAGTTCTTAACCTACTTCATCAGATTTGCCAAGGCAAAGATATTTTAGGTGAAATGGCAAAACAATTATTGAGGGTATAGAAGATTCTAGAGTCAGGCTGCAAGCAGGGTTCAAGACCTGGTTCCACCACTTATCAGCTGTAAGATTTTAGATGTTATTTATCCTTTCTGTAACTCAATTACCTTATAAGTAAAATGGGAATAATAATATCAACACTTCAAGGGTTATTGTGGAGACTAAAGTAGCCAGTATATGTAATGCCCTGGAGTGGTAACTGACACCCAGTAAGTGCTCAACAGAACTAAGCTATTATTTGGATGGAAAGCTGGATATAGCAGGGGACTGAGTAGGATCAGAGTGACAACAATCCTGTGCCTGTTGCTTAATTTTCTGTGACTTTGGACATATTATTTAACTTCTCTGAGCCCTTGTCTTCTCATCTCTAAATAAGGGCATGCCACAGATTCCTAAAAGATTTAAATGAGGTGATGAGTTCTGAGTTTCTAACTAAGGAGTCAGGTTAAATGTGAGCTCCTCCAGGAAGGGACAGACCCACCCCAGCTCTGGCACAGGACCTTGGTACCCTGCTCTGCCTTTAACAAAGCCCTTTAACCATGTACTGCCTCTTTTGCCCCTATGTTCACTGGAAATATTCAAGGAAATATTTGTATTCATCCTTCTTTTTTCTTTTGCATGAAGTTTAAAGCAAAAGGCAGTGCTTCCAAGGACTTCCTAGTATTATACGCTGGTTTAAGTACTGTAGCTTTCAGACAATTAAACTCAGGCACCAAAGTAAAGGGACCACATGTGTCCATCCCATTTTCTTGGCTGGGTCAATTTAGAGTTTATAAAATATAGTCAAATGTGGGTGAATTAATTGCTTATGTCTCGTGTGAAAGAAATGGAAGGGCTTTTGCCATCTCTGCTTATCACCTTATAACAGTGACATCACTTGGAAGCAGACACGCCTACCAGCAATGGAATGGAGTAACAACTGAAATGGCATTTTATTTAGTTCTAAAGACCAGTGTGTCTTAAGCTAGACTGATGCAGAAAACTCTAGGAAGAGGAGTTCTGACCTGGGTGCATGGTGAGGCTTTGATTTGTCTCATCTGACTACTGATGAGTGTAATTGTGAGTCATATTGTCATTTGAGCACTTTCTCTGCAGAGGAAACATGCCAGGCTTTTCCTCAGAGGCCAAATGTTAGCCAGGGAAAAGGACTTCAACTGGTTCTGACTCAGGCAATATTCCAAAGAGAATCAAAGCAAACCCCCGGTGGGCTTTGGAAAAGACCCCACTCTGCAGTCTCCCTTGGGTTTTCTTTAATTTTTACCTCTCTTTGATGTTTTCAGATGCACTGATCAGGTGGAGGGAGAGGCTAGTTTTGTCCAGAGGATTCTAGGTATTTGCTAGCCATGGCAGAGAGCAAGGTAGCAGATAAATGGATGACAAGCCAGAGATTTGGCAAATTCTGCTCTCATTTGTAAATGTGACGGCAGTGCCTTATGCCTGAATCACTCATTCCTCACCTGGCTTAAGACTATCATTCTCCATGAAGGAGATCTCTACCCTCCCACAGCTGCCCTCCAGTCTAAGTTAGCCCTCATGTCCATCCTCTCTGCAAGGCAGGCAGAATTCTAAGATGTCCCCCGAGATTCTTACCCCAATGTACATGTTATGGAATTCCTGGGACCTTTGCATATGATAAGGTAGTTTCTTCTGTGATGAGGTTCTCACCCTGGCACAGTTCAGTTTAAGGAAGGGAAATTACCTTGGATGGACCTTCCCCAGTCAAGAGACCCCTTAACAGGGACTGGGCTTTTCTTGAAGAAAAAGATTCAAATCATCTGCGACACTAACATGAGAGATTATCCACTGCTGGTTTTGAAGATGGAGGATCCTGTGTGGCATGGCATATGGGCTGATAGTAGCCCCTGTTGACAGCCAGCAAGGAGTGGAGGATCTCGTTCCTCCAGCTGTATTGCACTGACTGCTGCTACAACCACATGGGCCTGAGAAAGGATCCTGACTCCAGACAACAGTGCAGCCCAGCAGTGCCTTGATTTAGCTGTTGGAGACTTGGACTAGTCACGCCACGTCTGGATTTCTGACTGATAGAACTGTAATCTAATAAATGGCTTGTTTTAAGCTGCTGAAGTTGTGGTAGTTACGCAGGAATACAGAACTGGTACCCGCCCATAGGATCTTAAGCTTACCTTTCAGAAACTTATGAAAGCTTCATGAAGGCAGGGACTGTGTCTTTTATTCATTCTTGTCCCCAGAACCCAGCCTAGAAACCAGAATATAGTAAATATTTGTTAATGAATAAGTACATACATTAATCCATCCTTTATTTTATTTTTAATTATTTTAAGTTAGATAAAGTATTACTATGATAGGGATGTGGGTTTCATTATATTAAACTATACCATTTATATTTATATCCATTTTTCTTGATCTGAGGGACTTGATTGACTTCTTTCATTAATTTATACAAGACTGACACTGCTCATGTGCACTCAAGGGGCATAGCCATCATCTATGGAGTATATCCTGCCTACTCCATGTTTTCTTTCTAGCCCCTGAGCTCTGCACTCAAGTCTGGAGCAGCAGACCATATGATGCATGCTAAATGAGTTCACATGGGTGCTCCAGGCCACCTCAAGCAAAATCATATACAGTGTTCCTCTTGAAGAAGCCTTTTTTTCTTCACCTCCTTTCTCTTCCTCTCCTAATGTGCCTTTCTCATCTTCCCTATGACTGTCAGCTTAACCCTGTCAAGGTACATCCTGCTGAGTGCCCTCACCTCTGCCATTGCCCAAGCCCACCCACATTGTGCTTGATCACAGGAGTCATCTCTGTCTGTAGGGACCTTTGACATCTTCACTGCCTGAAGATGTCATCTCATGCATCAAGACCCATATTAAATGCCAACTCTATTTTAAAACTCTCCTACATATTCCTCCTTCATTATTTTATATATAATAGTTGTGTTTCAGTGATACCCTTTCTATGAGAGGTCCCTCTTTACATGCCTATGAAATTCTGTCTGGACCATGAGTCCTTCAGGGTCAAGAACAAGCCCCCATGCCTAGCAGAGTGCCCGTTCCAGTTAATTTTGTATTTTCACCTATCATTTTACCTTTGCTTATGGTTGAAAATGATTTAGGGCTAGACCTTCAGAGAGCATTGATGTGTTAAATGAGGAGCCTTGAGAGCAGTAAGCTTCGCTCTCTGGTTTCAGGGGCAGTCTGCTTGGTGACCCTGAAACGCTTGCTGACCCACTTTCAAAAGCCAAATGAATGGACATTATAGAAGAGTCTTGTCTGACTTCATTCATGAACTTGGGTCCCCTCAGAACTTCAACAAAAGTTTAACAGCCACCTAAAAATACTTTAGAAGAAAAGAAATACTTCTCATGAGAGTATAAGCAACATTGCATCATTTCTGTTATATACCTGATGGGGATGAGGCAGAGGAATTATAGAGACCGGGTAGATAGATACACATGACCTGATTCAGACTGAAATTAATATATTTGGGCCTACAGTGTGGACCAAAAGGTCTAATTTATGCTTTTCTAAATACACCAAAGCAATTTTATTGAATAACAAAGATATCCAACTTTTGTTAAGAGCTTAACTGTGTCGGATGCTTTATGGACTTTGTTTGATTTAATCTTCATAGTACCTCTAAGATGGTTAAATATTACTTCCATTTTATAGGTTAGGCCAGTGTGGCTTGGCAAGTCACAAGTAGTCCAAGATTACATGACTAGCCACTGTCAGAGCCAACGTTCCAATCTGCACCTATGTTCTCTACACACAGAAAACACATGAAAATAGGGAAAACACAAGATTCTACACAGATACAGTGGGGCTGCCTGGGTGTCTAAAACACCTGGTAAAAGACAAAGGGCAAGAGAAAATGGACTGGAGTGCCACTTTATGGAATCATGTGCTTGTTTAACTGTGCCCTTATTCATTACTGAGAACTGGATTAGCCTCTCTGGGCTGACAGTTATCAGAGGTTAAGTATTCTGTCTTCCTTCTATTGTCTAGTCCAGGATTCCTCCACTTTGGTATTATCTGCCTTTTGCTGTGGGAAACCCTGCTGTGCATCGTGCCAAGCCGGTCTTCAGCAGCACCTGTTGTCTCTGCCCACCAGATGCCAAAAGTCCCTCCCAACAAGCTGTGACAAGCAGAATGTCTCCAGATTTGGCCAAATACCCCTGGCGGGTGTGGGATGGGGTGGCCAAATCACCCTAGGTTGAGGACCACTCCCCTAGTAGAACAAACACTGAAAGAGGAATCAGAAAATCTGAGTTCAAGTCTTCCTTCTAATCTTTCTAAACCTTTGTCTACTCATCTGAAAAAATATTAGTATATGTTTCATGTAGCTCCTCAGACTATTATAAGGACAAAAATACAAAATCAAAATGAGATAATGTAGGGATAGTAGTATTTCATTTCCATAAATTAAACAGATTTTATATAAAGTTATAAAATAGGAAAAGTGCTGGACTGGATCTTGAGCAAGCAGTGTGCTATTCCCGACTCTGTGTCTAGCTACCTGTGTTTCCATAGGCAGGTACTTTTACCCTCCTGAGAATGTAATGAAATTTTGTATTATTATTATTATTACAACTACTATTTATTTGCCCCGAAACTTTCCTTCCTCACACATCAGTGCCCCATTCTTTTGGAGAATCATCTTTCCCTCATTAGGCGCCATCACAGTGGGATGGTAAACCTCCATGCCACCTCCTACCACAGATGCTCCCCAGGCAGGTGCCTCCTGTTACCACCTTTGCACAGCCACGGGGCCAGCTTGAGACACAGGCTCAGCCCCTGTGCTGCTCTTGCCCAGAGCTCTGACTCCTGGTTTGCCCAGGGAGAGAGGGATGAGAGTATTGCTTGCCCCGTTGCCTGCTATCTAAGGGACCACGCCATCACTTTGCCTTCTTGCTTTCCAGAGTTGCCGTTTTCCATGCCAAGTTCTCTCCACTTTTCCTCTAAATCCTGTGAACTCATATCCTTCTGTCTCAGAGCCTGCTGATTATCCCTGGTTATGTGTTCTCCCCGTCTTCCACAGTAGGAGTACCCCAATTTTTAGTTAGGCACATGGCCATCCGGTATAAAACTTATATTTCTCAGGTTTTTCTAGGCAGCTAGACTGGGCTATATGACTAAGTTCTGGCCAATGGGGTGCAAGCAGGAGTGTTATATGCAGATTCCATAAACTATCCTCCAGGGGAAAGGCCATGCCTTCATTTTCTCTACCTTTTCCCCACTGATTGGAAGGTTGACAAAAGGCTAAAGCTCCAATAAGCATCTTAGACCACAGGGTAATTCTTTGGAATGGAAGTTTTGCATGGTAGAAGGATGTTGGTACCCTGACCAGAGCACTATACTAGACCTAGATTGATTATTTCAAAAATTCTTGAACTTGAGAGGAAGAATAAACTTCTGTCTTGATCACTAAGGTTGGTATTTCTGTTCTTCGCACTGATTCTAATGAACTCACCCTTTTGCTTCAGTTAGTCCTGGTTACTGCCTATCACTTATGACTCTTTCAGAGGAGGGTGATATAAAATTCAATTCAAACTGGGTTAAACAATAAGAAAAACATATTGGCTTACAAAATGGCAGACCTAAGGTAGCCCAGGGTCCAGGCAAAATTCATTCAACATTGCAAACGATGTCACCAGAGGGCAGTCTTCTCTCCCATCCTGCCTTCTGCATTTCAACATCACTTTGAGTTTCTATGTGTTGATTCTTTTGCAGCTCCCGCCACTTTTTATGAACTGGTGAGAATGACTGAAGCAGTTTAAGATTTCACATTTTGTTTTCATACCTCCTCACTGGGGAAAGAAAATATCTCCTGCAGCGCCCCAACGGAAAGAGGATGGATACTCTTCTTCTTTCCTCCCTCCCTTCCTTTCACTGCCTCTCTCTGTCTCTCACTCTCAAAAAAAGAAAATCCTCAGGAAACATATCTTTATGTTTCATTAGCTGTAACTAGCTTAAAAGTCTGTCCCTGAACCACTCAGTGTAGACAAAAGACTAAAGATATTTATTGGCTTTTACTAAGCGTGCCCTACTTTTTTTGTGAAAGTGGGTCAGTTGCACATAAACCATATAGCCTAGAAGTAGTGATTTGGTTCCCAAAGAAAAAGGTGGATTTATTTACCTATAAAACAAGAATAGAAATATTTATACTGCCTACCTGAAAAGGTTGTTATGATGAGTAAATCCAACAGTTCAGGTGAAGGTGTTTTGAAAATTATGAATTACTACTTAAATATGAGATATCATTATTGGAAATAAGAGTACATAACTCTCTTTCATTAGTTTTCTTCCCATTGAACTTTCTCAGAATTTGTAGCACTACTTTAAGAATAATAGCAACCTGCAATTTTATAGAGTTCCTCAATTTTCAAGGCCCACATTTATGACAAAATTTAATCCTTTCAACTACGAAGTGTCTCCTCCATTTCCTCCAATTTTAGTTTCATAACTACAGCACTGGCATGGCCTTTACATCCCTTTAAAGAGATAGATGTACCGCACTAAGGTGAGCTTTTTGAGATGAGAATAGAACCAGAAACTAAGAGTGAGAAGGTAGTACTGACTTCTACTCTTTTACCCTTTTTCAGCCCAGACCATTCATTTCATTAAGATAAAATTATAACCATATTACACATAGAATTAAATTTTTCAATGACTTCCCAACACTTTTGGGTAAATCTAAGTATGGCTTATGAGGCCCTGTGTCAGGGGGTCTGGCTAGCCCTCCACACCCATCTCCCATTTCTCTCTCCTTTCACTTTTCTGAGGTCTTACTGAGCTGCTGTAGGCTCCTCACCTGTGACACAGTCTCGCCTTCATGTTCCCTTTGCCTATAACACCCATGCCAGCTCTGGACGATATTCCAGCTCCACCAACAGTTCCACCCACTTACTATTCCTCATACTTCTAGACTCAGCTCAGTTATCGTTTTCTCAAGGCGGCCTTCCCTTTTCAGCTGGCAGACTTGAGCTAGTCTCCCATTATCTAGCTCTCCAGCACCTTATGCTTCCACTTTCACAATCCTGGTAGTCATTTGTTTAATGTCTAAGTTTTCTAATATTTCCCCCAAACCCTGAGTTCTGGGAGTATGACTTTTTCAGCACTGTATCCTCAAAGCTTAGCATAATGTCAGAAACATAATGCTACTAAATATGTATTGATCCAATCAGTTAATCAGTAAATCAACAAAGGCCTACAGAATTTATTCCTAGAAATGAAAATTGTAGGATACTACATGAGAAAATGTAATATCACAAATAAACACCTGCTACCAGAAAAATAAATAAGCACTTTTGATAAAGGTTTCAGAGTAAGGAATCTTTGAACATAAAGTATATTTCTGACATTTTCAATTTGATGTGTTTACATCTGTGACCCTCACTGTTTAGAATCTGAACATGTTGCAGTTTGTTTGATTTCATGATTGTTTCTTTAAAAATGTGTTTTTTTTTTTCCCCTAATACAAGGGATTAAGGATTATCTCTTCTTTTTGTAGCATTTATAACTGATAACACCCTGGGCTCAAAAGCTCTGTGCTGATATCCACTCAGCAAAATCTTAAGATATCTATAATCCAGCAGACCAAATCCAGCCCTGGGAGATGTGGTTCGTGTCCTGGTTCTTCGGTCTCAGGCTCTCTGGGGAAGCACAGCAAGGAGGTAAAGGTGGGAGGGCAGAACAAGCCGCCTGTTACAGGTCATAAAAGAAGTCTGGGGCATTGACAGATCTTGAAGCTGTCATCAATTTTAGCTCAAAATGAGACACTTTCTTTGTCAAAATTCTAACTCTAAAATGGAGCATATGAGGTTTCTAACCTTAGGGCAGGAATTCAACCATGATAGATGGATGTTCCTGAAAACTCATAAAGAGACAATCTGAATAGTAAGGTTGACTGTGAGGCTGATCTTCCAGGAGTCCCTTGTGACCCTTTAAATCTACTTTATAATGGGAGCATTTTAAGTTGATTTAGTGAGATGGCTAAAACCTAATTAGTTATCAAATAATTACCTAATGGACTCTTTTTGAGATATAAGGTTGAGCCACAGCTCTAGCTGCAATGCAATTAATTTTAAATTGTAGAAGCCATAAAAGGTGATCACAGCACAGGAATCCACTAAGGTAGGAAGATAACATTGAGATGCTGCACTGGCACCAAGACACCTAAAGCAGGTTAATTGGGTGGCAATTAGTACGCAGAGTGTTAATTACCATACTAGTCTTACATTATGCAAATGAAATTACATTTCAATTAACAGGAAACCAAGCAATTCAAAATGTATGGGCAATAATATCAATTGGCATGTTCACAGAAGTCCAAGAAATACTCTCTTGTGATAACTTCCTCATTTCCGTGCGTGAATTGAGAAGGGCAGCTCAATGTTTTAGAGTTGACATCTGCCATACCCAAGGTCATTTATAATAGTGTATGCAAGGATTATATGTGAAAGAAGAAGCTCCAGGTCATTTAGTTCTTTCTCTCCTTTAGTACAGGAAGAAACTAGAACTGAGAAAGTATAAACAACTTGATTAAGTTCAAATGGTTAATTAGGGAAAATCTAGGTCAAGATTTCAGAGTACTGATACGAGGGCGCTTTGTATTATATGATTGCCAACGCAGCACTTACCATCAATAAGAGGAGAGATTGTAAGAGTCTGGTGTTTGGAATCATCCCCATTTTGTCTTTCATTTACTAGCTGTGTGACTTTGGACAAGTTACATATCTTCTCTAAGCTTAAATTTCCTAACCGTAAAATGAGGATAAGAGTATCCACCTCATTATTCTATTGTAGGTCTTTATTGAAATAAGCTATGCAGAGTTTGGCTCAATAATTAACACATAGTGAACACTTTAAAATCATTAGTGTTATTAGCACTAATTTCATAAGAAAATAAGTTGGTGTGATTTGTGGGTCTCAGAAGAGTAATCCCTTCCCCTTTCAGGAAGTCATATTACTTAAAATCCTTTAATTAAGGATCCTTTGTTTTTTATTGCTTTAAAGTCAAATGCCACTTTACTGTTATTTTCAACTAACACATTAGTAAGAATTAAAGTTCTAATGGTAACTGAAAACAGAGTCCAGTGACTTCAGAGTTCTGGGATAGAATGCATGAGTGATTCAGGGGCAAAGAAAAAGGGGGTATAAGGATGTTGGGAAGAGAAATAGGACACAAAGTAAATGCTACTGTCTTTATCATTTTGCCAAGGATGTCTCACTGGGAAAATACAGGTCAAAAGCTTGCCTCTAGGGGTACAACCACTGACAGAGGAATTATCAGGTTTGGTGGTTTTGTTCTCAAGCTGTGGAAATACACACAAAGATAAATAGTGATTTGGTTATTTCGACCAATATAAATTACTTGGCTAAAACCATCCACAGTTGAAGCACAGGAAATTGGATTGGTCATGCTTCTGTTTTCACCTGAATTATCAGTGTAAATACAGTTTCCACTGCTGGCAGAGGCCTGATGCATTATAGAGAACTTTGCCCATGAGTGGAAGTGACAGAGGAGAAATGAGCAGCTGATGCTTTGCAGGGTTTTCTCTGCACATGTAGGAAACCAACCATTCGAAACCCTTGTAAAAGCTGTGATTTACATGATTCTAACAGTGGATCAGGTTCAAGAAGGGAAAGAGAGAAGCTGGCACAAGAATTCCTTAAAGAGAGCAACACATTTTGAACAACGCATGTATAACTGCATTTTCACTTGACATTTACATGGCTCAAAGCTGAATCACACTGGAGGTTTTCAGCGTGGTGGTATTAAAAATCACTGGTGGTTGCTTCCATCTCTTTATTTACCTTTTCAGTGTTCTTCAAATCCCACCTCTCACCTTCAGTTATTCTGCAAATTCTTCAAGTGTGCGTTATCCAACTTCCTTTCTACAGGACCCTAGATCACAGACTCTGAACGACTTTAGTGAATGAAAAACCAAGGTGGTAGTGGCCCCATGACCCCCTTATACCCTTGCTGTGATCCCCTCACCTCTGGTGTAAAAAGGGTCTGTGATTTGCTTCTCACCAAGAAGATGTGGCAGGTATCACTTCTGTGGTTACATTACATAAGACTGTAACAGTCACTTTACTAGGAGACTCTTTCCCTCGCTGACTTCAGTGAAGGAAGTAGCCATGGTGGGGAGCTCCATGAGGTGGGAAACTAGGACAGTCCCCAGGTGGCAGCCAGCTAGGAAGTGAGGGCAGCCTCCAGCTGGCAACCATAAGAAACCAAAGCCCTCGTCTGATATCACTCAAGGACCTGAATCCTACTATGGCCACAGGAGTTTGCAAAGTGGATCCTTCCCCGGTTGAACCTTTGAATGAGAACTGGCCCTGATTGACACCTTGATTGCAGCCCTGTAGAGGATCCTGTTAGGCTAAGTTTCTTCTGACCTACAGAAATGGTGAGATAATAAATGTGTGTTGTTTTACCCCACTACGATTTGATAATATTGTTATGCAGCTATAGATAACTAATGCAGTGATATTGAGTAAACTATTACAAAAATTATATTTTCAAAAGCATTGCTAAGCTGCCACAAAAGTAAAGAACTCACAGACTTAAAAAACAATGTGAAAATAAGAACCTTAGAAGAGAAAATAGCTTTCAAGCTAGATTTCTCTGGGAGGATTTCTTTTATATCCTGGAAATGTTGAGTTTTGCTTTGACTATTGCATGGAGCACTGAGAAAAAAAAAACTCTAGGGCTTTGCTACATAGGGGAATATAACAGGACACCCTTGAAAAATGCTAGCTACATCTACTAGGTAAGTAAGAATAAAAAATAAACTGGAAAAAAAGGAGTATAATAAGGAAAATTGTTTTTCTCAAACTTGGCACTTAGTTGAATAAAACACATGATCTCTACTGAGAATTCATAAATGTAAAAGAGTAGCATGTGAAGTTTTGATCCAAATTTATGTTACTTACGTCAGCTAACATGATTGCAGGTGGACAATTCAATTTAAAGTAATCAATATAGGCATCAGGGAAGTGTCAGAAGTAAGTGTTAATCCTACTAAGTGGAACTAAATTTGAACCTAGGCATTGAGACATTCCAGTAGATACAATTCCAAGGAAATGAGCAGTATACAATATAAAAATTACAAAAACACACAGGAAATAAAATACAGCAGGGGAGAAACAGCAGAAACAATACCAGTGCAAAAAGAAACACAAAAACTTCAGATATGTTTTTAGTTATAGAATATTAAATAAAAATGTTTAATATATTTTTAAAAAACAATATAAAAAATTGAAAATATAATCATACAAAAACATAAAGATATTTGAGAAAGAACAAAATAGATTATTCTATAAATGAATCACATTAAACACATTAGATGAAAAGAGAATAAGTGAACTAGAAAACAGGTCTGAAGAAATATTCACAGTACAACCCAGTGAGGAAACGAAAATATGAGAGGTTAGTTGCAGAGAATACAGGGAGTCAATCTAACATATTACCCAATTATTTTTACAAATGGTGTATTCAATTAAAGCAGTACTTTAAAAACATATATGGCCTTAAGCTCTTAAATTATAAAAGAAAAATGTTCAGAACTTGTGAACTGAATATCTAGTATATGAAGTGATAAAATTTACTTCAAAATACATCCAAAGAAAGTAGAAGGAAAGAAAGATCAAAGTAAAAAACCAGTGACGTAAAAATAAACATGCAACAGAAAAAAATCAATAAATCCAACAATAGGTTATTTTATTTTATTTTATTTTATTTTTATTTTTATTTTTACTGTTTCTTTTTTTTAAAATATGGAATGCTTCATGAATTTGTGTGTCATCCTTGTTTAGGGGCTATGCTAATCTTCTCTGTATCGTTCCAATTTTAGTATATGTGCTGCCGAAGCGAGCACAACAGTAGATTATTTTAAAGAGATAATAAGCTTGATAAAAATTTTTGTTGGAATTGATCAAGGAAAAAGAAAATAGGAAGGATAAAGATAGACACATAACTATAGACGTTGCTGTGGTAAACATTTAAAGAATATATAACTCCCACATTTTTCCAGGAATAGAAATAGAGTAAATGGAGGACTAAAGATGGTGGCGTGAGAGGTGAGACAGAGACTTCCTCCAAAACCGCATATAATACGAAAATATAATTAATACAAGTAATCCTGAAAGAGCAACAGGAAAGAGGACTGCGCCAAGCTGCATACACCTGGTGAGAAGAATAAACCTGATGGAACAGGGTAACATACCAAAGCCGGGGCCTGGCAGGACCCAAGCCCTTCCCCCACCCCAGCTCACCAGCAGGAGAAGGAGAAACGGAGCGTGGGAGGGGGTGGAGGCCTGGGACTGCTAAATACCTAACTCCGGAGATCTGATCTAGGAACACAAACCTACATTTCATGGTGTTTTCATGGAACTCTCCTGATTAGGGGGTTGGAAAGCTAAAACAGGCACCTGAAGAGACTGAGATTCCAGCTGCCTGTGGAAAGCAGGGATCTGTATCCGGCTGCTCTTGGACCAAAGAAAGGTGGGCAGTCTGAGAGACTTCCTAACAGCAAGAGGGCTGCTAAAGGGGCAAGGATTGCACAGAGCTTACTGCTCAGGAGAAAGGACAGGTAGACAAAATTGTACGGGTGCAATCTGCCCAGCAGGTTGGGAACTTTCATGATCTTCAGGAGCTCCAGCTCCCTGGCTGGCTACAGAGCTCCAAGGACCCCCTCCGTGATACGCAGCCTACTGCGCCTTTCTCCCGGCCAGCCCCACCTGACTCACAAACCAGCAGACCCTACCCTGGAGTTAGCCCAGCCAGAGGGAAGCCCCGTCTACAGCAACTACAAACGCAAAGCACAGAGGCTTATACCTGTGTGCTCGGCCCACTGGTTCTGGCAGTGGAGACAGCTCTTTCCTCCCCCCAGGCACCAAAACCACTCCCCTGTGACCCCCGACATTGCTTCAGGGGCTGAGCAGCTCCAGAGAGTAGAGCTTCTGGGCACTAGAGGGTGCCACATACAAATATGAAACACCGAAGAAACCTGGTTCAAAGGAAAATTATGAATACAACCCCTGAGAAAAATTCAAGTGAAATTGACTTCATGAATCTGCCTGAAAGGGATTTCAAAATAAAAATCATTAACATGCTCATGGAGGTACAGAAAAATATTCAAGAACTCAGGGATGAATTCTGATTGGAGATTCAATCATTATGGAACACAGTATCAGAAATAAAAAATACAATGGAAAGTTTAAAAGCAGATTGGATATGGTGGAGGAGACCATAAATGAAATAGAAATTAGAGAAGAGGAATACAAACAAGCTGAGACACAGAGAAAAAAAAGGATCTCTAAGAATGAAAGAATATTGAGAGAACTGTGTGACCAATCCAAACAGAACAATATTCGCATTACAGGGGTACCAGAAGAAGAAGAAGAGAGAAAAAGGGATAGAAAGTGTCTTTGAGGACGTAATTGATGAAAACTTCCCCAATCTTGGGAAGGAGATAGTCTCTCAAGCAATGGAGATGCACAGATCTCCCAACACAAGGGACCCAAGGAAGACAACAGCAAGACTTATAGTAATTAAAATGGCAAAGATCAAGGATAAGGACAGACTATTGAAAGCAGCCAGAGAGAGAAATAAGATCACATACAAAGGAAAGCCCATCAGGGTATCATCAGACTTCTCAAAAGAAACCTTACAGGACAGAAGGGAGTGGCTTGATGTATTTAAAGCAATGAAGCAGAAGGGCCTTGAACCAAGAATACCTTATCCAACAAGATTATACTTTAAATTTGAAGGAGTGATTAAACAGTTTCCAGATAAGCAAAGGCTGAAAGAATTTACCTCCCACAAACCATCTCTACAGTTATTTTGGAGGGACTGCTATAGATGGAAGTGTTCCTAAGGTTAAATAGCTGTCACCAAAGGTAATAAAACCACAGTAAAGAAAGTAGAACAGTTAATTACTAAGCAAATGCAAAATTAAATCAAATATCCCCAAAGTCAATCAAAGGATAGACAAAGAATACAGAAAATGATACCTAATATATAAAGAATGCAGGAGGAAGAAAAAGGAGGAGAAAAAAAGAACCTTTAGATTGTCTTTGTAATAGCATATTAAGTGAGTTAAGTTAGACTCTTAGATAGTAAGGAAGTTAACCTTGAACCTTTAGTAACCACGAATCTAAAGGCTGCAATGGCAATAAACATACGTATCGATAATCACCCTAAATGTAAATGGTCCAAATGCACCAATCAAAAGACGTAGAGTCACTGAATGGATAGAAAAACAGGACCCATCTATATGTTGCCTACAAGAGACTCACTTTAACCCCAAAGACATACACAGGCTAAAAGTGAAGGGATGGAAAAAGATATTTCATACAACTAATAGGGAGAGAAAAGCAGGAATTGCAGTACTTGGATCAGACAAAATAGACTTCAAAACAAAGAAAGTCACAAGAGACAAAGAAGGACATTACATAATGATAAAGGGGTCAATCCAACAAGAGGATATAACCATTATAAATATCTATGCACCCAACACAGGAGCACCTACATATGTGAAACAAATACTAACAGAATTAAAAGGAGAAGTAGAGTGCAATCCATTTATTCTAGGAGACTTCAACACTCCACTCACTCTGAAGGACAGATCAACCAGACAGAAAATAAGTAAGGAGACAGAAGCACTGAACAACACATTAGAATAGATGGACCTAACAGACATCTATAGAACTCTACACCCAAAAGCAGCAGAATACACATTCTTCTCAAGGGCACATGGAACAACATTTTCAAGAATGATCATATCCTAGGCCACAAAAAGAGCCTCAGTAAATTCAAAAAGATTTAAATTGTACCAACCAGTTTCTCAGACAAAAAATATATGAAACAAGAAATAAATTATGCAAAGAAAATGAAAACTCCCACAAACACATGGAGGCTTCACAACATGCTCATAAATAACCAATGAATCAATGACCAAATAAAAGCAGAGATCAAGCAATATATGAGGACAAATGACAACAATAATTCAACACCACAAAATCTGTGGGATGCAGCGAAGGCCATGCTAAGAGGAAAGTATATTGCAATACAGGCCTACCTCAGGAAAGAAGAACAATCCCATATGAACAGTCTAAACTCACAATTAACGAAACTAGAAAAAGAAGAAAAAATGAGGCCCAAAATCAGTAGAAGGAGGGACATAATAAAGATTAAAGCAGAAATAAATAAAATCAAGAAGAATAAAACAATAGAAAGAATCAATGAAAGCAAGAGATGGTTCTTTGAGAAAATAAACAAAATAGATAAACCCCTAGCCAGACTTATCAAAAAAAAGAGAGTCTACACACATGAACTGAATCAGAAATGAGAAAGGAAAAATCACTGCAGACACCACAGAAATACAAAGAATTATTAGAGAATACTATGAAAAATTATATGCTAACAAACTGGATAACCCAGAGAAATGGAGAGCTTTCTAGAAAAATACAACCTTCCAAGGCTGACCCAGAAAGAAACAGAAAATCTGAGCAGACCAATTACCAGCAACGAAGTTGAACTGGTAATCAAACACTTACCTAAGAACAAAACGCCCGTACCAGATAGCTTCACTGTTGAATTTTATCAAACATTTAGTGAAGACCTAATACCCATTCTCCTTAAAGTTTTCCAAAGAGTAGACAAAGAGGGAATAATTCCAAACTCATTCTATGAGGCCAGCATCACTCTAATACCAAAACCAGGCAAAGACACCACAAAAAAAGAAAACTACAGACCAATATCCCTGATGAAAATAGATGCAAAAATACTCAACAAAATATTAGCAAACCGAATTCAAAAATACATCAAAAAGATCATCCATCATGATCAAATAGGATTCATCCCAGGGATGCAAGGATGGTGCAACATTCGAAAATCCTTCAACATCATCCACCACATCAACAAAAAGAAGAACAAAAACCATATGATCATCTTCATAGATGCTGAAAAAGCATTTGACAAAATTCAACATCCATTCATGATAAAAACTCTCAACAAAATGGGTATAGAGGGCAAGTATCTCAACATAATAAAGGCCACATATGACAAACCCACAGCCAACATTATACTTAACAGTGAGAAGTTGAAAGCTTTTCCCTTAAGATCGGGAACAAGACAAGGATGCCCACTCTCCCCACTTCTATTCAACATAGTACTGGAGGTCCTAGCCATGACAATCAGACAACACAAAGAAATAAAAAGCATCAAGATTGGCAAGGAAGAAGTTAAACTGTCCCTGTTTGCAGATGACATGATATTGTACATAAAAAACCTTAAAGAATCCACTCCAAAACTATTAGATCTAATATCTGAATTTAGCAAGGTTGCAGGATACAAAATTAATATGCAGGAACCAGTGGCATTCCTGTACACTAACAATGAACTAGCAGAAAGAGAAATCTGGAAAACAATTCCATGCACAATTGCATCAAACAGAATAAAATACCTAGGAATAAATCTAACCAAGGAAGTGAAAGACCTATACTCTGAAAACTACAAGACACTCATGAGAGAAATTAAAGAAGATACCAATAAATTGAAACACATCCCGTGCTCATGGATAAGAAGAATTAATATTGTCAAAATGGCCATATTGCCTAAAGCGATCTACAGATTTAATGCAATTCCTATCAAAATACCAACAGCATTTTCAATGAACTAGAGCATATCATTCTAAAATTCATATGGAACCACAAAAGACCTTGAATAGCTAAAGCAATCCTGAGAAGGAAGAATAAAGCTGTGGGGATTACACTCCCCAACTTCAAGCTCTACTACAAAGCCACAGTATTCAAGGCAATTTGGTACTGGCACAAGAACAGACCCATAGACCAATGGAACAGACTAGAGAGCCATGATATAAAACCAACCATATGTGGTCAATTAATATACAATATGAACATAAAATGGGGAAATGACAGCCTCTTCAAAAACTAGTGTTGGCAACACTGGTCAGCTATATTCAAGAGAATGAAACTGGATTATTGTTTAACCCCATACACAAAATTAAACTCGAAATGGATCAAAGACCTGAATGTAAGTTATGAAACCATAAAACTCTTGGAAGGCAACATAAGCAAATATCTCCTGAATATAAGCATGAGCAACTTCTTCCTGAACACATCTCCTTAAGTAAGGGAACAAAAGCAAAAATGAACACATGGGACTACATTAAACTAATAATCATCTGTATGGCAAAGGACACCATCAACAGAACAAAAAGGCATCCTATGGTATGGGAGAATATATTTGTAAATGACATATCCTATAAGGGGTTAACATCCAAAATATATAAAGAACTTACACGCCTCAACACCCAAAAAGCAAATAACCCAATTAAAAAATGGGCAGAGAATATGAAGAGACAATTCTCCAAAGAAGAAATTCAGACGGCCAACAGACACATGAGAAGATGCTCCACATCACTAATCATCAGGGAAATACAAATTAAAACCACAATGAGATATCACCTCACACCAGTAAGGATGGCCAGCATCGAAAAGACTAAGAACAACAAATGCTGGCGAGGATGCAGAGAAAGGGGAACCCTCCTACACTGCTGGTGGGAATGTAAGCTAGTTCAACCATTGTAGAAAGCAATATGGAGGTTCCTCAAAAAACTAAAAGTAGATATACCATTTGACCCAGGAATCCCACTACTTGGAATTTACCCAAAGAATACAACTTCTCAGATTTAAAAAGACATATGCACCCCTATGTTTATTGCAGCACTTTTTACAATAGCCAAGATTCTGAAGCAACCTAAGTGTCCATCAGTAGATGAATGTATAAAGAAGAGGTGATACATATATAAAATGGAATACTATTCTGCCATAAAAAAGAAATATATCCTACCATTTGCAACAACATGGATGGCGCTGGAGGATATTATGCTCAGTGAAATAATCCAGGTGGAGAAAGACAAGTGCAAAATGATTTTCTTCATTTGTGGAGTATAACAACACAGCAAAATTGAAGGAACAAAATAGCAGCAGACTGACCGACTCCAAAAAGGGACTAGAGGTTACCAAAGGGGAGGGGTGTGGGAGGGCGGGTGGGGAGAGAGGGACAATGGGATTGAGGGGTATTATGTTTAGCACACATGGTGTGGAGGGTCACGGGGCAAACAGTGTAGCACAGAGAATGCAGACAGTGAATCTGTGGCATCTTACTACAGTGATGGATAGTGACTACATTGGAGTATGAGTGTGGACTTGATAATATGGGTAAATGTAGTAACCACATTGTTTTTTCATGTGAAACCTTCATAAGAGTGTATATCAATACCTTAATTTAAAAAAAATATATATATATATGTAAAATAAAAAGGGTATGTCCCTTCCAACTTCAACACATGCACACGAGCAGACTCATGTGTGGGCACACACACACAAACACACACACAGGCGTGCCTGCACGCAGATGCACACAGACACACGCACAGTGGAGAAGTGTAGAGAAGACCCCACCACACTCTTTTCAAATGGAAAAAAATGGATTTGGTCGATATTCCACAGTTTTTAGAAAATATGGTTTGCTATTAAAAAAAGAAAGAAATAGAGTAAATGCTCTTCTGTTCACCGTATGAGGCTAGAAAAATTTCCATACCAAAATCAAGCACAGGCAGAGCAATGAAAATCACAAGCTGCTATTTCTCAGGCACTGCTCGTACGCTGAGTTTGATGAGCGCCAAAGCTGGCCTGGAGTCTTCCTCGCCCCATAACAATGATCTTCTCTGAAGAAAAATTCAGAGTATCTTCCCCAGAGAGTATATTTCCCACTTACCTATAGTCTGCCCCTCTAGATATCTAACAATGTTGTTTTACCCACTGAGCGATATATTTAATTTGTACATTTAGCATAATGTATATTTTCTCATTTCTCCATATCTTTGCCAACACTTGGATTGTTGATTTTGTAACTTTTGCTAGTGCAGTGGGTTTAAAGTGAATCTCATTGTAGTGTGTTTGTAATGAATGACTATTATTTCTCAATGAAGTTGAAATTTCTCATACATTTATGGGCTATATGAGTCCAAAGAACTGGATTTACCCTGGTTTCCTCTGGTATTTATTAGAAACACTTGTCTTTAACTGGACCATGCCACTCTGATTCACTCCCTTTTTCCATTTTCTTCTAGGGGATTTCAGTATTCTCTTGCAAACACTCTCTGCTTCCATCAAAAATGCCCAGAGCTTTCTAAATGTTGGAGGAGAACAAGTCTTTTGTTTATAAAAATAGAAACTTGAAAAATATGCAAAACACCTTAATCCATTATTTTCAGTAATAGAACATCAAAACTGTTCCAGACTTCAAAAGAATAGGAAATTAGTGAAATTAATTATGGTATTTCCATGTAATAGATTTTTTCCACATTAATATTGGGTAGGAGAATTTAAATAAAATGTCAGTCATACAGATTTAAGTGTAAATGCAGGTCATACAGTATGAAATCGTGTTTGCAAGGCTGTATAGATGTCTTTGTGTATCTGTGTGCACATGTGTGTGTGTACACATATTTAGAAAAATGTACACAAAGATTATTAACAATGGTTATTTCTGGGTAGTGAGATTATTGTGGGTGTTATTTACTTTCTGTTAAAGAATAACAATTAATTAGTGATTTGATTTTTAATTTCTCTTACAACACTAACATTTCTTAAAGGTATTAGAAGTTGAGTTGTAATTCCTGTAATCTGATTTATATATTTGGTTTTAGTAAACACATAAAAATTAATTCTGATTTACTTAAGTATAGTTCCTATATCTGACCATTTTTATTAACCGGATGAAAATAGTTGAAAGAAGAATTGATAATATGAATTCTAAACTGCCATTCATATTTATCCAAGGCTTAAAAGAAGATCTAATTTTACTGTTGCTCAACATAAGAAAGACATTTTTTACTATTTAATTAAAAGGCAAAAGACAAGTCCAGTGAAAACACTGAGATTAAAATGATAGCATCCTTTTTACTTTTTAAAAAAATAACAGTTATTCATGGAAGAAAGTATTTTACTAATTGTACAATACTGACAATAAGGGGCTTTTGCTGTTATCAAAGGGCAAAAAAAGAAAAAAGAACAGTAAATTGGAATTAAGCTTATCTCCTGTATATATCAGCCTTGCCTAACCAAAACAGTTCATGTTATTAATATTGCTTTGTTTATTCTTTATTCTTCCTTTATTTTTTGTTTTATTCTAGCAATGTCTTAATTCAAAAACAGAAAATAAGATTGTAAAGCAGAAAACAAAATTGCAAACTCTCACCCAATTACATCATTCCCAGGTTGAATGGATCCAGGGAGAAACTGAAACACTGCAGCTATGCACAGACACTTTTTTTTTTACCATTGCACTAGAACAGGGTGTGGCAAATTAAAATAGAAAGAGAAAAGAAAAAAATTCTAGATCATTGCCCAAAGATGGGAATTCAAGTAAATGCCTACATATTGTAATAGTGTATTAGATGCTTTAACCAAGCAGGTGACCTGTATGCCAGCGAGGGCAAGCACTGCCAGAATTTCCTATTACACTGGCAGTCACTACACACTAGGTGTCAGAAAGCACATTTGTTTTCTAATTTGCTATCCCTCCAAATCGTAGCATGCGGTATGCCCCCTGAAACATGAATGTCCAGTAATCATAATAAAAAATCTAATCTGTCAGTATATGGGTAAACATATCAGAGAAACACATACAATTGGGGAAATAAAACCCTTACTCCCCTAATGGTAAATACATAAGTATTAAAATATAAATTAATAAAAATAAACAATACTATCCTCAGTATCTCCTGACATAGACAAATCACAAACTGACATTAAATTAGGTATATGATATGCACTCCTTTTACAGTTTTAATTATCTGTTTTTAGGAAAGAAGTTTTAAAAGAAAAAGTTTTAAGATGTTTAATTTGGATCATAGTCAATACTTGTACAAAGAAGTCATTCCATGTTTATTAAGTCACTCAACAAAGTTCTTATTGTCGGGATCTGTGCTGTATACAATGTAGATATACATATACATATGGATATGCAGTGTATATAGATTACAATGGTGAGAAAAGTAAAGAGGGTCCTTGTCCTCTAGTGAGCTGAGAAGGCAGACTGTTTTCAAATGAATAGATTAAAGTCCACAGTAAGTGTGTAGCAGATGGGATCATTTTCTTTCTCAATTAACTCCATCCTTTCACATTCCCATCTCCACTAGTCACTTCTTATTCGTGAGAGTATATTTGATAAGCTAAGAAAAGAATATAGAGACAAAGTTATGTCATTAAATGGTGACCAACATTAGAGAGGAAATATTGTTTCTTTTGTAAATGATTCCCTCTGAAAAATCTGGAAGTGCCGTCACCCCCTCCTACAACAAAACCAAGAAGCTGTACTGTCTTATCTCCCCAGGGCAGGGGTGTATAAAAATGGTTTTTTCATGGGATGGAAGCAAAGGAAGGGAGACCTTTGAATGGTACTCAAAGATAACCAATTAAAGTTTGGGCAGCACAGTTAATAATCTCTTCATACATCTTCTGGTTTCCATGTGATAGTATAATACAATATTTTTTCCTAGTTTTGGATCAAACATTGCAGGCATACCTAGAAGTATCAAATGTTTAATCAGAAAGCAAATTGCCAAAACTGAATTTAATGGGGAATAGACAGAGAAGTCAGAGAAGTTCCCTTGAGAAAGGGGTGTTTTAGCTGAGACCTGAAAGACGAGAAGACTTCATTAAACAAATGACACAGACTGTTCTTTTGCAGCTGTTTTAAGTGAGGTAGAGAAAGGCAAGTTCAGGGACTAAAAAACACTGGGAGTTGGGAAGGCAGGCACAAGATGAGGTCACTGAGTCAGGTAGGGCAACACCATCCGGCACCTTGAGGATTACATGAAGGACTTTATGCTTCACGCTGAGGGAGGTAGATGGTAAGAAGAGATGTGACAGTGTTGTTAAGACATTATATCTGTATGATCATTCCTGTACAGATGAGCACTACAGAGGGAGCTATGAGTAAATGCAGGTGGGCAAAGTGGAAGGCTGTAGGTTGTCCTAGAGGGGTAATGGCCACTTACAATAAATGTGTTAGCAGTAAAAATAAAGAAAAATAGACTCTAGAGGTGTTTGGAGGTTAATCTGACCCAAATGGGTAAAGAATCAGGGATATGGAATGTAAGAGAAAGAAGGGCATGAAGATGAGTCTTCACTCTTGGCATGTGGGTTTGGAAGAATCCTGGTGCCGGTGGGCAAGATGAGGAGAACTGAGGCCACCGTAGGTTTGACAGGGAGATTTTCAGGACAAACTTGAATACACTGAGTTGAAATGCCTTTGACATAACCAAATAGAAATGTTGATTCTGCAGCGGAATATTCAGGCCAAGGTTAGTGGGTATAAGTCAAAAGTGGAACCAGTTAAATGGCCAAGTCTGGGATCTGGAGCGGGGCTACTGTCCAGGCAGCAGCCACAAAGCCTGACGCTCCGGCACCAAGTAAGAGGCCGCGGGGAGGATAATCCAAGAGTTTCAGCACAGGTTCTGCCCCCTCTCCTTATCCCACCTGCCTCCCCACAACGTCCTGCCCGATCATTAAGCACTATTTACAGAGGGTCATCTGAGACTTCCAAGGATCTATTTTTTAAAATAATTCACCAGTTAATTCACCCAAAACTAGAGGCAGGACATATTTGCTAAAGCAAAAAAAAAAGACCAAATATGTGCAAGAAACTCAAAGATTATGGATAGATAAGAAGAGGAATTAATAGCAAACATTTGGTGAATTCTCCCTCTGTAAAACCCAGTATTCCAAATATTTTATATATATTAATTCACTTAATTCTTGAAACAACCCCACGAAATAAGTAAAATTGTTCTTTCCATTTAACAGATGACAAAATAGAGGAATAGAGTGACTCTAACCTGCCCAGCTGTTGAGTAGCAGATCCAGGATGTGAAACCAGACAGATTGGCTTTGAAACCCATATTTGTAATCCTTACACTATCATATAAAAGAAGACTTGATATTTGTTATGATCTAGCTAAGAATATAATACATAAAAGTATAAAGGGTGAAATAAAATTGCAAAGCATCTAGTTACTCAGATCTAGGAAGCTTGGGAGATTTCGCCACATGTCCCAAAGTTTAAATTCTCAAGTGACAGCAGATATTTCAGTCAGGGAAGTCTAGGATAGGCTGTAGTAAATAGTCAACTCAAAAATATCAGTCACCTAACAAAGCAAACATTTATTTATTATTAACACTACATCTCCAACATGAATATGCACAGGAGCTCTTCTCATCTGTTTTCACTAAGGAACTAGACAGACAAAAACTACATCTTGACATGGGCTTCTCCAGTCTCTCAGAAGGGTAATAAAATGTGGAAAATCATCCACAGGCACTTAAAAATTCCACCTAGGATAGACAAGCATCACTGTAAATTCTCATTTTATTATATTGGCCAATGCCATCTATATGGCCACACCTAACTTTAAGGGGATGGGAAAGTAAGGCAAGTGAGATATTTGTCAGTATCCCTATAGACTATCTCAATGGACTCACTATAAACTCTCACATTATGATAGTGTGTCCCATTGCTAGACCTCCCCCAGCTGAAGGAGAAGATGGTGATTCCTATGCAGAGTATTTCTTTCTCGTTTCCTTCTGCTGAACTCACTTCCAGCCACAGCTCTTAAACAGAGGATCTCACAACCATCACCCGGTAGGGTGCCACTGGAAGTCAGGGACATTCGTTACCAAAGATAAACTTCTCCAACTCAAGACATAATACTGAATATCAATTCAGAGATAAGGAAAAAGAGGGATAGAAGCAAAAAATAAATATTTTAAAATGTATAAAACAATAATTAGTAAATATAAAAGTTGTTCTAATTGCCAGTGACAAGACATATTTTATTGTTGCCATGGTCCTTAGGAAGTACTAGAGTAGACTGAAAAGGAGAAACTCAGCCTGGCTGATACCAAACTTTACGATGGAAAAACTGTATTCTATAATACCACTTCTCTATAGTTTTAAAACCAGAGATATTTGAAGGAAAGAGTCCTTGCAACTTCTTATAATCTTGGGACACCTGGTCCCTGAGTAGAAAGGATCAGAGCTCTAGCGAACATTATGGCGTGTGGGTTCTTCTACCGTCTAGTACCAAGAGGTTAGCAAACAACCATGAAATAACATAAATACTACTTTGCAATAAGAAAAAGACTGAATAAGACTGAGATAAATGCAGGTTATAATTTAAAAATGTTAAGTAGAATTTTGACTTAAAGTAAATTTTTACTTTAATAAAATTTTGGCAGTTTTGACTTCTCATTCCAATGTTAAATAACTAAATGGCCAAACAAACACTTACATAAAATTTCCTATTGATGTTAGCTAAATATTTAGTCACAATAACAGTAGTGTCTTGCCAAAGGGTTTCAGCCCTGGGCAAGTTCGCTATGGATTCAATGTGACCAAAGAAATTGACAGTAAAACATTCTTGGGGTGAAAAGGGTTATACCCAACTTTATTTCCAGGTGGCAGGTCAGTCACTAAAATTCTGTTCACTCAGAGCGAGTCTGCATGCAGCAAGCCAGTCTCTGCCTCTGGGGCCCTTTGTCTGCACAGCTGTCCTCTGGGCCTCTCTGCACAGTCGTCCAGCACAGCTGTCCTCTGGGCCTCTGTCCTCGGTGCTGCCACCACTCCAGTCTCTGCTCTGCTCTCCTGCAGCCATGCAGCCCTGCCACCCTGTCGTGTGCAGAGCACTGGGCGGAGCTCTTTATATAGAGTCTAGCCATGTATTGCCCACAGGCGTGCAGTGAGCTAATCAACCAGGGGCAGGTGAGAATCCTGGCCACAGGAACTCTCATTTTATCCACAGTAGTAATATAAATACACTTTTGATAATTCTAAAAATAATTTATGAAGTCAGAAAACAAAAAGTAAACAGGACACTGCTGGTTTCTTTTTCCACATGAAAGGACCTTGGAAGTTGCCGCTCCACCCAAATAAATAAAAAGATAAACAAACTGAAAAATCAACAACTCTTCTTAGATCTGTAAGAGAAATGAGGTCACAGGGCAACATCTGCTCCCCAGATAGGAGTCGTAGATGGGCAATTACAGAGAATAACAACATATCTGAGCAGAAACCTCCACTCACTTTTATGTGTTTTACCTCCAGGAACTCAACCAGGTTCTCAAAGTAATATTGGAGAAAAACCTCATTGTGCTTTTGGCCAGGAGAGGGGAAAAGAAACCACTTTGAAATACAATGGAGCACTCTGTTCTTAACAAAGCCCTGTCTCAGGATGAACTCATCAACCAGGGCCTAGCTTACTGGCATCCATCTGAGCCTGATGAGACGGGGCAGGCACAACACCCAGCTCCAGCCCGTCCAACCACACTGGTCCACCTAAGGGGAGGACATAAAAAACTGAGAAGTTCCCAGTCCAGAGTCGTAGGCTCACTGAAAGGTTGAGACCTAATCATAGGGCTATAGAATGCTTCCCCTTCCCCACAACACATCACTGAATTATTAATGGCCTGTTTACAGTCATTCCCTTTGCCTAATACAAATCTGGCTATCAAGAAAAAAAACCACAATTCACCTACAAGGCAAAAAACAAAGTTTGAAGAGACAGACAAAACATCAGAACCAGACATGTCCAGGGATGTTGGAATTTTCAGATGGAATTTAAATAAATTATGATTAATATACTAAGGGCTCTACTGAGCAAGTAGAGAGCAAGAAGAGATGGGCAATGTAAGCTGATAGATGGAAATCCTAAGAAGAATCCAAACAGAAGCAAATTGAGAGATCAAAAACACTGGAATAGAAATGAAGAATGCCTTTGATAGCCTTATTAGTGGACTGGGCACAGTTGAGGAAAAAAAATAGATCTGGGATTGAGTGTATTTCAATAGAAACCTCTAAAACTGAAAAGCAAAGAAAATAAAGACTTAAAAAAAAAAACAGCAGAGTATCCAAGGACTATAGGACAACTATAAAAATGTAACACTATATAATAGAAATACCAGAAGGAGAAGAAAAAAAAAAGGAACAGAAGAAATATTTTGATATAATAAATTACATTTATTATATATTATTGACAACTATAGACTACTTCTTACAACAACAGCTGTATACATATTCTTTTCAAGCTCACATAAAATATTCACTGATAAACCACTTAAAATAAATACATAAAATACATCTTAGCAATTTAAAAAATAGAATATGATAATAATAACAACACATTGTCTATGTCAGACCACAATGAAACTAAACTAAAAATCAGTAACAGAAAGATAACTGGAAAATTCCAAAATACACAGATATTGAACAGTATAGTTTTTAGTAATATATGAGTCAAAGAAATCTCAAGGGAACCTATATAAAATGAAATAAAATAAACTGAATGAAAATGAAAACACGGTATCAAGATTTGTGGGATCCGGTGAAAGCAGTGCTAAAGTGATATTATAGCATCAAATGCACAAATTAGAAAAGAAGAACATAAAATCAATCATCTATTTTTTCTATCTTAGGAAACTAGAAAAAAGAGCAAATTAATAAGTCTGAAGTAAGCAAAAGAAAAGAAATAATAAAAATTAAAGCAGAGATCAGTGAAATTAAAAACAGGAAATCAATAGAGAAGATCAATGAAACCAAAAGCTTGTTCATTGAAAGAATAAAGAAAATTGTTATAAAGAAATTATACCAATTATATCCAATTGTTTTCAGAAGATAGAAGCAGAGGGAATACTTTAAAACTCATCCTGTGAGGCTAGCGTCATCCTAATACCAAAATTGGACAAAAACATTTCAAGAAAACTCAACTATAGGACTCTCGTGTCCCCTCCTGGCATGAGCCAGGAGCCCTGTCCTTTCACTTTTCTCTAAATAAAAGCCTGTACCTTGCTCTCCTACCTTGAGTGTTTGTGAAGCTCATTCTTCAGCTTCATGAACAAGAACCCTGGCATCACTTTTAACATTAAGCTCTCTCTTTTCAACCTTTCAGGGGACGCTCCTCTCTCTGAGGTCACCCCCACTTCCTAAGTGTGTAATCTTTGAATCTTAAACTTTCTCTCTCCAACCTTTCAGGGTGCCACTCCTTGGCCATACTTTTTATCTCTTTAAGTAACTGTAAATAAAACTTAACTCTGCTTCAAAAAAAACAACTATACAGCAGTATTTCTCATGACACTGATGCAAAAATCATCAACAAAATATCAAATAAAATACAGTGATGTATAAGAAGAATTGTACAATATAACCAAGGAAGATTTGCCCCAGGTATGCAAGGCTGTTTCATCATTTAAAAGTCAATTAATATGTCCATCACATTAACAGGGATAAAAAGAAAAGTTACATGATCATATCAATAGAGGCAGAAAAAGCATTTGACAAAATCCAATATCCATTCATGATAAAAACTCTCAGTTAAGTGGAACTAGAGATAACTAGATAAAGAATATCTAAAACAAACTCACAGCCAGTATCCTGTTTAATGGTGAGAAACTAGAACCTTTTAAATAAGATCAAGAACAAGGAGAATGTCCCTTTTTACCACTCCCTTCAATTCAGGACTGGAATTTCTAGCTATTTCAGTAAGACTAGGAAAGGAAATAAAAGGTATCATATTGGGAAGGAAGAAATAAAACTGTCTGTGTTCACAGATTACATGATGGTCTATGTAGAAAGTCCAAAAGAAATTACCCAAAAAACTGGAAGTAATAAGTAATTATACTAATAGTTTGCAGGATATGACATTAAATTACAAGAATCAATCACTTTCCAAATAAAAGCAATGAACAAATGAAATTTGAAATTAAACACACAGACCATTTACATTAGTAGCCCCCAAAAGGAAATACTTAGGTATAAATTTAACAAAATATATATAAGCTATATTTAAGGAAAACTACAAAATTATGATAAAATGAGAGAACTGAAAAAATCAAGAATTATTCTATGTTCATGGATTAAAAATTCTCAGTATTATCAAGATATGAGTTCTTACCCCTTGATCAGTAGATTCAATGCTATCCCAATCAAAATCCTAGCAAGATTTTTGTGGCTGTTGGCAAACAGATACTAAAGTATATCTGAAAAGAAAAAAGACCCAAAACAGCCAACCAATATTGACTGTGGAAGATAAAGTAGGAGCCTGACAGTTCCTGACTTTAAAACTTACTATTAAATACAATAATCAAGACAGTGTGCTATTGGTAAAATAATAGAAAAATAGATTAGTGGAAGAAAAATAGATTAGTGGAAGTTAATAGAGTTGAAGAAGCTTGAAAGGCCTTATCTCTAGCAGCACTGAGTGGAGAAATTCCTCCCTGTATGAAACCAGGCCACAAAATCTGGGCAAGGTGGTAGAGTCTTTAAATACCTAAGTCCTTGTAAAAATAATAGGACATAAAAAGAAACAGGTAAATGAAGTCAAATTAAAGGGGAAAAAAAAGTCTCCAGACACTGACCCTAAAGAGCTAGAGATTTGTGAATTATCAGACAAAAATTCAAAATTAGCATTTAAGGATACTCAATGAATGAAAGAGGGCACAGAGAGACAACTAAGTGAAATCAGGGAAGCATATCATAAACAATATGAGAACATCAACAAAGAGAAAGAAACTATGGAGAAGAGCCAATAGAAATTCTGGAACTGAAGAATACAATAGCTTACTTGTACTTGAAAAATTCACAAGAGGGACTCCACAGCAAACTTGACCAGGCAGAAGAAAGAATCAGCAAATTTAAAATGGTGTTTTTGAAATTACTGATGCAGAGGAGAAAAAAGAATGAAGAAAAATGATAAGGGCCTAAGGGGGACTTATGGGATACCATCACACACAACAGCATATGCACTTTGGGAGAACAAGAAAGAAAAGAACAGAGAAAGGGGAAAAGAACTTATTTGAATAAATAATGTCTGAAAACTTCCCAAATCTGAGGGAGACAAGAACGTAAAATTGAAAAAGCTCGAAAAAACTTCAACAGGATAAATCTAAAGAGACTTCCACAGAAATACATCAAAATCAAAATGTGAAGTCACCGACAGAAAATCATGAAAAGAGCAACAGAAAACTGGCTTGTCATAAACAACGGAGTACCTGTTAGATTATCAGCAGAAAACTTGTAGGCTAGAAGGGAATGGAATGATAGGTTCAAAGTACTGAAAGAAAAAATTGCCACTGAGAATACTATATCTGGAAAAACTGTCCTTCAAAAGTGAAGGTAAATGAACATAAGTGAACACTTTCCCAGATTAAAAAATTCGAAGTAGTTCATGATCACTAAATATACCCTGTGAGAAATACTGAGGGGAGTCCTTCAAGTTGAAGCAAAAGGATAAACAGCAACATAAATCCTTGTGAAAATGTAAGACTCCCTAATAAAGGTGAATATATAGACAAATATAGAATTCTGTAATATTGTAATGTAGGTGAGCAAATAACTTTTAAATCTGTTACAGAATTTTTTAAAAAGCATAAAATAAATTATAAATCCATATTGATTTTCATAGATACAAAAAGAGGGCATTCATGCCATCAATAAAAAAAGTTAGGTATGAAAAATATAAAATTGTATCGTTCTTATATGGGAATGAAGTTGTTATCAGTTTAAAATAGATTGCTATTTAAGATGTTAAATAATTGCAATGGTATCCACAAAAAAATATATATAAAATGCACACAAAGGGAAATGAGAAAGGAATCAAAACATATCATTACAAAAATCATTGAAACACAAAAGAAGGCAGCAAGGGAAGAAAGGAGGGGCAAAAAAGCTACAAGATGTATGGAAAACAGTTGCAAAATATCAATAGGACGTCCTTCCCAATCAATAATTTCCTTATGTGTAAATAGATTAAATGCACCAATTTAAAGACAAAGATTTGCTGAATAGATAAAAGAAAAAACAAGGACCAACTATATGCTGTCTGTAAGAGGTTCACTTTAGATTTAAGGACCTACACAGGCTAGAATTAAAAGGTGGAAAAAATTACTTCACACAAATTGGAATCTAAAGCAGGAGTAGCCATAGTTATATCAAGCAAAGTAGATATTAAGACAAAAACTACGACAAATGACAAGAACCATGTGTAATGATAAATGCACCAGTTCACAGGAAGGCATAACAGTTACAAATATGTGTGCATCTAACATTAGAGCATACAAACATTGACAAAACTGAAGGGAGAAATAGCAACAAAAAATGAAATTTCAATACTTAACTTTCAGTTATGAATAGAAAAAACAAACAGAAGATCAATAAGGATATAGAAAACTTGAACTATACTGTAGTGGACCTGAGAGATATACAGAATACTCCATGAGCCATGATGTTGTATATTTGAAACCAATATGAGATTGTATATCAATGATACTTCTATATAAAAAAAGATTGTATACCAAGAACACTTCAATAAAAAAAGGAAAAAAAGGAAAGTATAATAAAGACATACTGTTTGCAATTCAACAAAAATAAAATTGAGAAAGATGATGAAAATAGTATAGTCCCATATGTATGTATATATATGTTATACATATTAAAATATACTCAAAAGTGGTAGATACTCTGAATGAACCAGTTACTTGGAACAATATTAAAAATTATCATTTAAAAAAATGTAAAATTCCACTGCTACAAGGGGCTGAAGGGACAGATGCCTTAATGAGAAATTGCTTTTAAATAGTCATGGACCAGAGAATTCCTATCAAACATAAATTTGTCAAGGAGACAAAAAGAAATAAAGCTTTTAAATTCATTTACTCAAGCCAGCTTAATAAACCTGTTACAAAGCATAATAAAAGAAAACTATATACAAATCTCACATCCCAACGTAGGAAATATATTTAATACACTAGTAAATCAAATCTTGAAGAATACTAATAGAAAAATATACATTATGAAATAGAATTTAAAAATATTTTAGCACAAGGAAAAGTGTTTATATAACTCACACAATGTGATTTCAGATCTCCACATCTAGACTTAGATGCAGCTTTCAGCACCAGCTCTAGCAATTACTGACTTTGTGACCTGAGTAAATTGCCTAATCATTCTGTGCCTTAGTTTTCTCACTGACAAAATAGAGATTTTAAAACATTATCTGTCTCATAGGTTTGCTGTGAGGATTAAATGAGATAATGTATGCAAATTTCCTAGCACAATTCCTGGAAAGTCATGAATATTTAGACAATACTATAGGATAGAAAATAATTTTAAACAGTATTTTATAAAATTTAATATCAATTCCTGATTTTTAAAAGCAATAAACTAGGAATAAAAATGTAGTGTAAAAAGATGATAAAGACCATGATTATCTCAAATCATAAGGATTATGCCTAGTGATAAAACACTAAGGAAAGTCTAATACACTCAAGAGTAAAACAAAGGTAACCTTTATCACACGAACTGTGAGGTTAAAGGCATAATGCTCCAGGTTGCTAAGTCTGCTCAAGACTTGTAACAACAATTGCAAGGAATTTTATTCCAACTGGAATATTTGGGGGAAGAGTCCACATGTGATCACTCTCACTTAAAACACTATTTACAAGTTCAGAAGTTTCCAAAAACTACTCTAAGTTTCTATAATTTGCTGGAAGGATTCACAGAACTCACTGAAAGCTATTATACACATGGTTATGGTTAAGCACAGAGAAAGTAAACAAATTAAAATCAATCAAAGGAAGAGACTCAAAGGGCAGCGTCTAGGAGGATCCTGAACGGGAAACTTCTGTAATCCTCAGGGGGCGTTACCCTTTCCTCATTGAATATTTCCTCCTGGTATATTGCCAACCTGGGGAGCTCATAAGCTTTGTGTCCAGAATTTTTATTGGAGTTTCATTATCTAGGCCTGATTGATCAGGTCGTTGAGTTCAGTCTTTACCTACCCCCTCCCCAAAGGACAAGCTGATACCAAGAGCTAGGGGCCCACTCTAAGTCACCTCCTTAGTTCAAACCATCAGTTGTATTCAAGGGGCTCACCATGAACAACAGATACTCCTATCACTCAGGAAATTCTAAAGATTTAAAAGTTACCTCCCAGGAGTCAGGTACAAAAGCCAGACTTCTCTTTAGACAAGACCACATACTTTACTATACAATCATTTTTGCTGATTAATTCTGTTCTGGACCTTCCAATCAAGACAGTTGTTGAAGTATAATCTAAAAATATCCATGGTTGCCAAAAATAGATTTGTTATTCATATATGACATTATTTTCTGCCTTGAAGCCCTAATAGAGTCAACTGTAAAATTGAATCTATTTTTCTGATTCAGTTCCAAGAAGTTATATGATAAGTAAACTGGCTCAAAACAAACAAAATACTCCTTCAGGTTATTACCTCATCCTCATAAAACACAGTAAGTAGAGGAGAGCTTATATCTTCATATCCATACTCTGTGTCACTTCATCAGTTACATGAACTTGGTATTTTTTATCTTACTCAGGAGCAATTTCTCTCTTAGAGCATTTTATTAATAAAAAATTGGGGGTTAACATATTTTTGGTGACTGTGGAAAGGATTTGATCATTTTCATTAGCCATGATGAATTTTGTTAATAAATTTTCTAAATATAATATATAATGAGATTCCTTGGGAGAAGAGAAACTTACATAGTCATAATGTGACTCAGTATTTTTCTATGTCTACCTGTATGTTTTTCTCTTTATCCCTCACTTGAAGCAATTTGATGATGATGTAACTTGGTATAGCTTTGTTCATGTTTCTTAGTGTTCTTTAAGCTTCTTGGGTCTTTAGATTTCCAGCTGTTTTGTCTAATTTGAAAATTCTTTAGCCACTATTTTTCAGTGCTTCTTCCATCCCATCTTCTTTCCTTTGGGGGCTTCAGTTACACATAAATCAGGCTGTCTGAAGTTGTCTTGCAGCTAACTGTTGCTTTGTTCATAATTTTTGCCAGTATTTTCCTCAGTGTGTTTCACTTTCTATTTCATGTCTTCAAGTTCTCTAATCAATATTTCTGAAGCATATAATCTTCTATTAATCACAGACATTATAATTTTAATCTATAGAAGCTCAATTTGGGCCTCTTTTATATCTTTGATGCCTCAGTATGCTCAATTTTTCTTTACCTTTCTGAGTATTTTTTTCACATATTTTTGTCTATTCTTTTACCTGTGTCAGATGAGAGAAAATGCAGCCCTTGTTACTACATCTTTTCCAGGAGCTGGAGTCCTATATCATCAGCTTTAGATCACGTATTTGGAAATATACTTGGTCTGTAACCTCTTGCTATTTATGTGCATGTTAATGTCATGAAATCAGTTTGAAAACTTCATTTTTTTTTTAAATATTCTAAATCAGTGACTATCAATATTAGAGGAACATAAGTTCTTCATACCAAAATGTCACTAAGCTACAGGGTGGTTCTGTAAAAAGATTGAACAAAATTATCCTAAAATATAATTGGAAAAAATAAATAATATACAAATAAATATTGAAAAGAAAAAGAGAAAGAAAAGAGTTCACTCTCCCAAAATTAAAATCTGATAAAAGAAAAGAGAGATCAATGAAATAAAACAGAAAGCCCAGAAACGATCCCTAGTAAGGCAGTAATTTAATATAGGACAAGGATAATATGTCTTAAATAGATAAAGGGTGGATTATTTAGTAAGTGCCACTGAAATGCGTAGTTAACAATAATAAGACTTATATTGCTCTACATAATACTGCTAATCAAAATAAATTCCAGAATGAATTATATAGTTAAGTTAAAAAGTAAAATATAAAGAAGCTGGTAGAAAATTCAGATGATGTCAGTTATTACAGTGGGAATAAATCTTTAATTTTAAACTTAAAACATGCAAACATTAAAGGAAATGTAAATAGGTTTGAAAACATTATTATTTCCTTCATTTGGAAGAATACATAAATAAGACTAAGAAATAAACTGGAAAAAATTTGCAATATATAAAAGAAAAAAAGAATTCCAGTGATTAAAGGGAACTCTTATAAATCAACAAATAAATAATAATATATCAAAAACTCAATATAAAAAATCAAGCAGTGTATATTTTCAATATTGTAAAGAATGAAAAATAATAAGCACATGAGTAATATCTGTTGTATTAGTAATGCAAAATCAACATTATAAACCAAACAGTACATTATAACCTCAAAATTTATAAAGCTTAAAAAGAAATTCCCAGAGTTAGAATAGGAAGTGAAAAAGGACATTTCTGTGCTGCTTATCAAGGTAACATTTTAAATTTGGGGGGTAATACTTTGACAATATGTACATAAAGAACCTTAACAATGTTATCTCATTTAGCAAATTAAAATCATGCTCTTAAAGACCATTTAAAGAAATAGAATACACATAACATAGTTTAAATAAAAAGAGAATTAAAAATGAATGTGCTATCTACTATATCAACTTGATAAGAAAAAATATTCCAAGTGTAAACAGTGTCTCTCTCCAGATTATGAAAGATTAGCCCCACTTTTTTTTTGGAAAAATATTACTTTTATTTTTCCAGCTAATTATTTTCACAGCTAATTTTTATGGAAAAATATTACTTTTATCATCACAACGTCAACACTGTTGCTCTTTATTAGTTATTCTCATAGGACACAGGCACTCCACTGAGGCACTCCACTTAATGACAGGTGTTCTTTTCTGTAAGAGACTGGAATAAAGTAGCCACTCTCCACAACACTAGCCCCCATTGTGGAATGGCAAAAACTCTCTAAAGAACTCTGAGGACAAAATAATTTCTCTTGCTCTAAGTCTGTCACTGTGAAGTTTAATCCTTCTGCTGATAGTCAGGCAATTTCAGTACTAACTTCTCAAAGCTGGACAGAGGCGGGGAATAGAATGCTTTTCTCTGGACATATGTTCCTCATTATGTGCATCCCTTTATAGCCACTGCTAGGGTGACCTTGAAAGGAAATACCCTGCAGAGCCAGAAGTTGGGTAGTGTTCACTAGAGAATGATGTTGCAGTGTGCAGTATGTAAGGAAAGTTCCTTTATTTCTCACACTTGATGGGACACCATCCCTGTGCCTATAAAATGAGCAGAGATGCTTGTCTGTACATAAACATTCAAAAGAAGTCTCACCACTGCAGAAAAATGTAACAGCTTCATGTAGTTCTCCAAAGTACATAGGTTATACACTCAATAAATAACTGCTAAGTACTCTTTAAATAGCTGCTAAATGAATAAATGGAGAATGAATGAAGGACGGTAGTTTCCTTTGCTTGGTGTTGATTTCAGAGGTTTTTACTCTCATTACCTTCACCATCATTTGAGATTTTCTTTAAAAGCACAGTTTTCTAGATTCATCTGGAAGATACATCTGTATCCGGGTTGAATGAGGACCTGACAGGACTGCTGCAGATGGTCCTATAGGCTGCTCACGGCACAAGGGTGACAAGTGGAGTTTGAGCCTGGGGGCCCGTGCAGTCTGAAGTCCAGCCCGGGCTCTTGGAGTACACTAAGGTTGCCCAAAGAAAGGAAACCTTCTTTTTCATTCACACGGCCAAGGCATCAGGGCCTAGAGATGCACCTTCTCAGAGGTGATGCCATATTCTGTTCATACAAAGTATAACGTAGAGTAGTTACAGTCCTAGATGCAGGCATCAGAATTCTGTTGAAAGATCCCCAGGTAAAATCAATAATCATAAAAAACTACAGGGCAACATCAACTGCTCCCAGCACTGAGCTCAAATTCTTCCCTCCAGAATCTGATTCCCACTTTCTCCCTGCTTACAACTGTTCCCCACAGTAATCTCTGAGTCTCTTCCCCACCTGTGCCCCTCCCTCTGCTCTCACATACATCCCACCCCCATCCTCTGCCCACATTCCTTCAGTGAGCCATACATTTGTAGTTTCTGTATAGTCTCATTAAGCTCTGAGTTTTGAATAACATATTGCATAGTGCAGCTTGTAGGAAACTGGACTACTAAGTGGCAGAAAACATGTAAACTGAGATTAGAAGGGTTGTGGCAAGCCCTGCACTAGTCACAGTGGAGATACTAGCTAGCCTGGGGAAAGTAAAGTGTGAAGCATCTGCTGCCACCTGGCTTTCAAAAAATATTTCATTGTCCATAAGAATTAGATAAAGTCATTCAGTTCATTCTGACCAAACACATTTTTGGATGGTCTTCTGCATGTTAGGAAATCTGAGTAACACAAATGTGAGGAGGACATGGCCCTTACCACCATGATCCATACAGGGTACAGATGCTAAAGAGAAATTAAAGGACATGGGGGACTCCATTCTAGGAGTTCCCCTCTGGTTCTCATCACCATATCTAGGACAGCTCAGAACAAATGAAAAAAGAGACAATCTCAAAAGCCAGGAGAAATACGAACCAATGTAAGATATATCGAAGAGGAAATCTTCACAGAAAATAATCCATCATGGAGGAAGGATAGTACCCAAAATTGTCATTCAATGAACATGTCAACAGGTGAAGCACTGCAGGAAAGAACAGAAACAGGAAGCGTTGCCATGACCGTACCTACTGGGCACTGTAGATTTCTGAAGCTCATTTTAATAAGAGTGAAAGAAAGAGAGAAAAGTAAAGAATTATCCTTTCATCAGGTATGAGCTTGCCAAATGTGTTTCTTCCAAACAGTGGGACTTGAGGTAAAGACCATGCACATCTGGAAGGTATTGATCTCTAAGAGGGGTTCTACGTGCACCCAAGTGTACGCATCAAGATATCGTATAAGTTTACCTGGATAACTGAGCAATTTACCTGAATAACTCAGCTTTCTGTCCAAGGAAAACCAGGTGACCCAGAAGGACCTATTTGTAAATATATGCTCACTTCCTGGGATTTTGTTTGAAACCATGTGAAAAAGCCTTCCAAGATGAAAGTGAAACAAAAGTAAGAACTGAACAGATCACTTCTGAATTCAAGATGAGCAAGTGAAAGTTTAAAAATAAGTCAAATTTGACAAAACCTACACATGAATATTAAAAAAAACAGTGTGGATCGGAGAAATGAAACATTATTCTGAAGTCAAAAGGGAAAGTAATACCTCTGAGTAAGTTTACTATAGGAAACAGAAGAAAAACACTACAATGAAATACATTACACTGTCATTAAAATGGCTAAAATTAAAAAGACTGACAATACTAAAAGTTGATAAGAATGTGTCACAACCAAAATTCTCATACATTATTAAGGGGAGTGTAAAATGGTACAGACACTCTGGCTAAAGATCTGGTAGCTTCATGTAATTTTAAACGTATGTCTCTGCAATTTCACTCCTACATTTTTAATCCAGAGAAATGAGAACATATTTTTGCAAAAAGACTTGCACGAGATTGTTTGTGAAAGTTTCTTCATAATGGCTAAAAAACAAGCCAAATATCTATCAACGGGGTAATATATTTTTAATTGTGGTGTGGTCGTCCACTGGGGAAATACTTGGCAACAGAAAGGAAAAATTGCTAATAAACATAACTAGTGGACCACTAATAAACAAACATTATCCTGAAGGGAAGAAGCCTTACAAAAACAGTGAATGCTGTGTGGTTCAATTTGTATCCACTTCTCAAGCAGTCAACATTAATCTGTGATGAAAAAATCAAAATAAAAGTTGCATCTGGGATGGGGCAGAAATTGAGGAAAAGCTGTAAGGAAATTTTCTAGGTTAATCAGGTATTTATGTTACTTGGTGCATGTGTTAGTCACATTCAGTGGGGTCTTATTTAAGATTTGCACATTTCATTGTATGTAAGTTTAGCATCAGATAAACAGAAAACAAATATTGAATTTTACTTAATTTTCTAATTGGTTCTATGCATCCTGAAGTGTTTTAACGATGAAGAGTGTATTAGCTATCTGTTGCTCTGCAACAAACTAAACCGAAATGTGCTGCCTTAAAGCAACAAATATTTATTATATTATCGTTTTGTAGGTGAAGAATTTGAGATTAGTTGGGTGGTTTTGGCCCGGGTTCTCTCAGGAATTTGCCATCAAAATAATAGTTGACACTATGGTCTCCTGAAGGCTTGACTTGACATCTAAGCTCACTCACACAGCTGATTGCAGGAGGCCTCGGCCCCTCATCGTGTGGGTCTTTCTATAGGGCTGCACATGACATAATAGTTGGCTTCCCCTGAAGTGAACAATCCAAGAAAGATGGCACAGTAGAAGGCTTTTGTGATTTAGAGTCCCACACCATCACTTCTGCTATATTATTTTCTGTAGGCCAATCCTTGTACAATGTAGGAAGCCTCTACAAGGTTGAGAATCTCAGGAGGTGAGGATCATCTCAGAGACTGGCTACCCAGAGGTGGTGATGTCTGTAACTCACCTCAGATGCATCCAAAAAAGATGGATTGATAGATGGGTAGATGATAAACATCTCCATAGATATGAGATAAAACATTTATAGCAAATATTAATAATTCTGGAATCTATATGGTAGGTTTGTGTATGTTCACTGTAGAACTGTCTCAACTTTTCTATATATTTGAAATTTTTCATAATAAAGTAAAATATTGGGAAAAATCACTTAGTCGTCAGGGGATAAGAGAATACATGCCTCCTCGAAGTAGAAAAGATAATCTATAAGAAGAGCTCAGTCTACTGAAGGCAGAGATATTGAAGAATGTCTTACATAGTTCTGTTTGTCTTTCAAACTTCCAAAGGAGATAGGAATTATTTTTGTATAACTGGCATTGTTAATCATTTAACTAATTTTAAGGACATGATGGAAAAAATCATACATATAGAGAAATATCCTAACTTGGGAATTACTGTCAGTGTTATAACCATAGTTCTTTTTTTTTTTAAGGTAATATAATTTTTCCTCAAAAGATACATTTCAGAGGATTGTCTTAGGAATAAAACAGTTCATACATAAAACATAACAAACAATGAAGTGCAACTCCAAGGTTTATATCTGACTATGAGTGCCTATTTAAAACAAAACAAAATAATGTGAATCATTCCATATGATTAAGCTACATATTAATAGAGACAAACAGAAGCTCAGAAGTACGTGCACCCACACATAGCCTCAAAGACTGAAATGGGAAGAAAAGAAAGCCCAGAATTGCTTAGAAAGGGGGAGCGACAGACACAAGCTCAAGATAGTTCATGGGCTTTTGTTCGGTTTTATGTGTCCTGCCCCCACAGCCTCTCCACAGTTTGAACAAGAAATCTTGGAGACAGCAGAAAGACCCACACGCAGACAGAGCAACTCAGAACAATATGTGCAGGGCTATGTGGGGCTTGAACTGCCCTTCCCCTCTAATTTTAAGTAACTTGGATGAAACATCATGGCTCTGGGGTGAAAGTGGTTTGGCGGAAAGAATGGCTCTGATTACCCCTAAGAGTCCAAACCCAATGCCCAGAGGCCCATTTCTCACTGCTCTAAGGATTCAGGAGGATTTAGTTTCCTTGATCCAGTGCCCTTTTGGGTAAGTATAAACATCAGATGAAAAGCAACAACCTTTGAGTCTGTGTTAAGGACATAGTTTACTTCTAAATTTCATTTATAAAATAGTTTATTTCTCTTTCTACTTTCACTGTTAATTCACTGTCAGGGGCCTGCTTTATCTCCTTTTGAGCAAGTAATGTAACCTCAGAGGTTATCCTTTTCCTACGTTACCCTTGATAAAGTGCAGAGCAAGATGGGCAAGCCCAGAGGGCAGTGGGCTCATGGAACTGAGAGTAAATTCAGTCTCTGACTGTATTTGTTCTCTCACAAACTGACGTCCTGTAAGGATGACAATTCCCCAAGTGTGGCAGGATTTCCTGAAGCCCAGTGAGCATGTCACTGGAATAACAGAGAGAAAAATAAACCCTTACCCCTTAAATTATTCTATGGAAACAGGATGAAGTGCACTATTTCAGGAATCTCACTTTTTTTTAATGAAAACATAGATTCTTCTTGTAACAGAGCATAATTTGCATACTCTGGCTTTCAGATGCTAGGATTTCTTAAATCAGGGCCTACATCTGTTTAATGATGTCGGTTGCTACAGGCAAATCCCACCTCCTCCCAAGGAGATCCCAAATACCAACTCCAGTGTCTAAGGACACATTAAGGCAGCTGTCTGTTCAGAAGACAAGCAATAAAGTATTCTATAAAGACACCAGTTAAATTTCCAATTAAAGTGATTTAGTGCCTTCCTTTTTTAAGTTTTCCCAATGACTAAAATTATGTAATGAAGCTTTCAAGTTTTTAAATCTGCTAATTAATCTCTGCACCTTTACAATAACCCAGAGCAATAAAAGGCACAATGAAAAGGAGCAGATTAATGTAATAGTAGATTAACCCTGAGAAGGCTGGTCTCTTTCAGCTTTACCAGCTGGTGGTGTAAAGCAGGTCAGAATATCATTTGGCCACGTGGGGAGCGAGCGGTGTCGTGAGCCATCTTTCTGATGGCAGCTGTGTCGGAATTGATTCTGCTTCTGCTCAGTCCTTACTGCTCTGCCTGCTAAATCCCAAACCTCTGTGATGCAAAATTCCAGGCGAGTGGGTGTGGGAGGGAAGACAGTGGTGGTGTGAAACTCTCAGGAACAGAGTTCAGTGAATGATTTAAATGATTGTGAAAGAACTCAAGGGGTGAAACGCTCAAGGGGACCCAGGAAACCCGCCTGTGTGTTGAACTGAGGCAGAGGTGAAGTGGAAAGCCACTGTTAACTGACAAACAGGTCTGAGGAATGGAGATACTCCCCATTAACGCACGAGAACATTCTATATTTGTGACATGAAGCGGAGTTGTACCCAAAGGAAATGCTCATCATCACAGACTGGAGTCAACAAGGGTCTCTGATGTATTTGCTCACCTGTGTGACTGTTATTTACATGGGTATTTACGACGAGTATACCTGTGCCCATTATTCACCTATTGCCCCTCGGCTTCAAGACCACCTTCTGTGCTACTCTGGGGTGCTGGGGCTGGAGCCTGCAATCTGTATTTCCCAGATTCCCTTGCTGGAAACTACTGGCTTTTGATTGGGTTTTGCTGATGGAAGGTGCTAGAGGAGACCGAACTGGGCAAGTTGAGAAGCTTCCTTGCATCTTCTACTTCCTGTCAGCATCATTCAGGCAGCAGACACAAGCTGCTTGTGGATTATTCCTGATATGAGATAGAGCTGGGGTTGAGACTTGCTTCTGCTTGACTACAAATATTATATGCTTTCTGCAATCCTACGCTGTCTCTCGGGTAGGGAAATTGGGAGAGAGCGACATCAGAAAACTCCAAGAATGATGAAGAGGGTGAATGGCAGCGCTCTGTGCCGGCAAGAGGGAGAACTGAGAAGAGGCTGCTGAAGTTGGTAAAAGGAGAGTACCAGTGGTCCTCTGAGGGTAGTTTGGGTTGAGTGATCGAGACTGTGATAGGCAAAATTGTATGACTGCCCCCATGATTTTTGCCTGCTAGTGTTATACTCCTGACGGCTAGTTAGAACCTGTGATTTGCTTCTGGCCAATAGAATGTGGCAAAGGTGAAGAGATTTTGCAAATTTAATTAAGGCCTTAATCAGTTGGAATTGAGTTAATAAAAAGGAGGTTATCCTGCGTGGGCCTGACCTAGTTAGATGAGGCATTTAAAAAGGATTGAAGTATCAACCTTATTCCCCTGCTGGCTTGGAGGAAGAAAGCAAACAGCTGTATTGTTAAGTGTCTAAGGAGATGCATGGAGCCTAGGAGTGAGGGTCTTAGTTCTACAACCCAAGAAATGGAATTCTGCCCACAGTCATGTGTGTCTGAAATAGCTGAAAGACTCAGAAGAGAAGACCGCTCTGGATGATACCTTGATTTCAGCGTGATAAAACCGCAGGCAGAGGACCCTGCTAACTCTTGCCTGAATTCCTGACCCAGAGAAACAGAGAGATAATAAATTTGTATTGTTTTAAATCCATAACTTTCTGACAATTCATTACGCAGTGATAGAAAACTAATGCAGGGACAGAAGCTGGACTCGAGGCAAACACCAACCCCCCCCCCCACCCCCACACACACACACACACTGATCCTCCGGTCCCTGGCTGAACAGAATCCTGGTACCGAACAGATCCATCACTTGGAGTCATGCTGTCATGGGGCACCTGCCTAAAACAGCCTACTGCTAAAACCTGCCAGCAGACCGGGTCCCCTAGATAGCAGTCTCATTCCATATCATCCCTGGGTTCACATGCCCTTTGGAAGTTTATATTGAATTTCTGGCTATACTCTTTATGCTCCAGGCCCATGTTCTTATCATTACAATATCTTAAGAAAAAACAATAAGGGAGTATCACCTGAATGTTCTTATTGCTGTTATCTGTTATTTTATTGTGAACAAAAGAAAGACTAAGGGAGTTCTTTAATTCAGTTATGCTATAAAGACTCCACTAAACAATAACAAAATAAAACGTGTGAAAGGGAGTCAGCAGTAGCAATATAGAAACAAAATGTCACTATTATAACTTTGAGGTCTCTGGAATTGAAATGGAAATCAGTGGTATTCATGAAGCTTTCCTAGGTGACTGGCTAGGTTTTCTCTGCCAGGCAGCACTTCCCCATGTTAGACATGATGGCAGAAGCATCCATGACAAATTCACAAAGGGACACACAGCCGCCTCCATAATGAGCAAACCGAAGCAGAAACTGGTTGCGTCATCAGATGCAGCTGAGCAGAAGCTCCTTAAGAAAGCAATCTGAATGACCTTGTCACATCCATTTTCCACACCTTTCCTTTGGCAAGTGCTCTATGTCCCCGTGAAGCCTCATTTCCCCATCCATTGCCAAAGGCCACCATTTCATATCACCCATCAAAGTGTGAGAAATGTCAAAGTAATGAAAACTGACACCGTGGCAAAAAGAAGGTGAGCCACAGCCATTGTGGGGGGAAAGCAGGGTCAAGGTCCTGCTCAGCAGGGCAGTGCGCCATCCCAGCTTACCTGAAGTTGTGTCTGCCCAGGAGCCGGACTCTACGATGCAAATATGCCTCTTGAATTGCAGCCACAGAACGTGACTTGGGACTCAAATGAATTCAGTGGCAAGATAGGCAAACAACTTCTATATTCAACCAAAATCACTTTCAACCTTGGAAAGTTTTTTATGCATCTGATATATTCCTGGCTTAACTTAATAAACTATTGAATTTTTTTATCCACGCATCTGGCCAAATGTATTTAAATCTTTCTCAAAGAAAATTATACGTTAAATCATGAACTTGGCTCACGGGCCTCCTCTTGCAGAAACAGAGCCATATAATTAAAGACCTTGGGAGTCTGAAGCCTTTGGTTCTTGTACACATCAAACACTGGGTCTTTGGCCAAATCACAGAACTTCTTTCTTCACTTTTCGATTTCAAGAAGTGAACTCTGTTTCAGACCTTGATCTTATTTCTAGCCTTACTGCCAGGGATTCTCTTTTGCAAAGAGAAATGCTGGCACCAAATCCTAAAAGGACACCAGGAATAGTGATGTAGTCCAAGTAATCAGAGGCGGTCATTTGGAATTTACTGATTTCAACAGTGGATTCACATGCTGTTCCAAGGCGTCTCAATGGTGCACATGCTCTCAAATCACTGATTAGATCTTAGGTTTACTCAGAGGCAAAATAACTGGAAATTTCAGGGCTAAGGAGGTTAGTATTCTTACCTAGTGAGGAATGCCTCCCGAATGAACATTTAGAGTTTGTATCTGCATAAAACAGTATGCAGTGACAGGAGTGAAGATAGAAAACTAATCTTCCAAGGAATATGTACTTAAGAGAGGCTCCTACCATCCTTTCCATTAGTCTTTTCTTGCAATATTGTAATTTGGTACTTCATTGGGATTGTAAATATTACCAAGTTTCCTGTCCTGATGGATTTTCCTTTGTCCTGCCCTGGGTTAAGTTGGAGTCCACATCCCTGCATCTTGGTACTAGTTGTAGAATAAGGCACTGGAAAGTGCTCGTCTGTATCATCTATATCAATTCACCATTGGTCTCTGATTCAGCAGTACCATGCAGACAAGTTCATCACATCCTGTCCAGTTCTGAATTAATCCTTATCAAGCACCAAGTTCTTTTCTTTTTTTTTTAATTAAGACTTAACTTTTTAGAGCAGTTTTACATTCACAAAAAAAATTTGAGGGGAAAGAATAGAGATTTTCCATATACTCTCTGCCACCACAACGCATAGCCTCACCCATTGTCAACATCCCCACTACAGTGGGATATTTGTTACAGCTGAACTTACATGGACCTGTCACGATCACCCAAAGTCTATTGTTTACATTATGGTTCACTCTTTGGTGTTGAACATTCTGTGGGTTTGGGTAAATGTATAATGACATGTATCCATTATTAAGGTATCATACAGATCATTTTCACCATCCAAAAAATACCTTTGTTCTTTGCCTTTTCATCTCCACCTGACAACCTCTGGCAACTACTGATCTTTTACTGTCTCCATGGGTTTGCCATTTCCAGAATGTCACATAGTTGGACTCATACAGTGTATAGTCTTTTCAGATTGGCTTCTTTAATTTAGTAATATGCATTTAAACTTCTTCTATGTCTTTTCATGGCTTGATAGCTCATTTCTTTTTAGCACCAACTAATATTCCATAGTCTGCATGTATCACAGTTTATTTATCTGTTCACTTACTGAAGGACATTTTAGTTGCATTCATGTTTTGGCAGTTATTAATAACGTAGCTATAAACATCTATGTTCAGGTTTTAATATGAACTTGAGTTTCCTAGTCCTTTGAGTAAATACCAAAGAATTCAATTGGTAAATTCTGTGTAAGGGTATGTTTACTTTTATAAGAAATGGCCAAACTATCTTCCAAAGTGGACCATCCTGCATTCTTATCAGCAATGAATGAGAGTTCCTGTTGCTCCACATCCCTTTAAACATTTGGTATAATCAGTGTTCTGGATTTTTTTTAACTTGGGCATACTTTTTTTTTTGAAGTATCGTTGATATACAATCTTATATTCGTTTCAAGGATACAACACAGTGGTTCAACAGTTACCCATATTCTTAAATCCTCACCCCTACTAGTGCAGTTGTTATCTGTCAACATAGAAAGATGTTACTGGATCATTGGCTATATTCTCCATGCAGTACTACCATCCTCATATCCAAATTACAATATGATTAAGAATTTTTGTGCCCCCTTATCCCTCTCACCCTTCTCACCCATCCACTGCAGTGTCCTGGACTTTGATCATTCTAATAGATGTGCAGTAGTATCTCGTTGTTTTCATTTGCATTTCCCTGTTGTCATATGATGTGAGACATCTCTTCATATGCTTATTTGTCATGTATACATTTTCTGTTGAGATGCCTGTTAAGGTCATTGGCCCATTTTTAAATCAGATTATTTATTTTCTTATTGTTGAATGTTGTATTCTTTATAAATTTTGTAAAATAGTCCTTTATCAGATGTGTCTTTTGCAAATATTTCTTCCCAGTCTGTAGTTTGTCTTTTCATTCTTATGACATTGTTTTTCACAGTTTAGAAGATTTTAATGAAGCCTAGCATATCAATTACTTGTTTCATGGGTCACACCTTTGGTCTTGTGTCTAAAGAGTCATCACTGAACCCAAGGTCATCTGGATTTTTCCAGTGTTATCTTCTAGGAATTATAGTTTTGTGTTTTATATTTTTGTCTGTGATCCATTTTGACTTAATTTTTGTTAAGGCTGTGAGATGTGTGTCTAGATCCTTATTTTTATCTTTTTTTTGCTTGTGGATATCTAGTTGTTCCAGCACCATTTGTTGAAAAGACTATCTTTGCTCCATTGTGTTTCCCTTTTGTTCCTTTGTCAAAGATCAGTTGACTGTATTTATATGGGTCCCTTTCTGGGCTCTCTATTCTGCTCCATTGATCTCTTTGTCCATTATTTTGCCAGTGCCACATTATGTTGATTACTGTAGCCTTACAGTAAGCCTTGAAGTTGGATAGTGTCAGTCCTCCAACATTGTTCTTCTTCAATATTGTTTGTTATACTGGGTCCTCTGCTTCTCTATTTAAACTTTGAAATCAATTTGTCAGTATCAACAAAATAACTTGTTGGGGTTTTGGTTGGAATTACATTAATTGTATAGATCAAGTTGGGAAGAACTGACATCTTGACAATATTGAGTCTTCCTATCCATGAACATGGAATTTCTCCCCTTTTATTTGGTTCTTACTTGAGTTTATTTATCAGAGTTTTGTAGTTTTCCCTAAACAGATGTACATTTTTGTTAGATTAATACTGAAATATTTCATTTTTTGAATTCTAATATAAGTGGTATTGTGTGTTTAATTGTAAATTTCACATGTTCGTTGCTGTTATTTAGAAAGTGATTCATTTTTGTATGTTAACCATATGTCCTGTACATTGCTATAATCACTTATTTGTTCCAAGAGATTTTTTTTATCAGTTCAGATTTTTTACATAGATGATTATATCATCTGTGAACAAAGATAGTTTATTTCTTCCTTCCCAATCAGTATAGCTTTTATTTCCTTCCCTTGTCTTATTGCATTAGCTAGCATTTCCAGTACAAATGTTGAAAAAATGTGGCAATAGAGGGCAACAAGAATTCTTGATCAAATAATCAAATACTCTACCATAACTAACAGAAATTACTAGGCTGATCCATCTGGCTTCCTGGTGTGCTCACTGTTGGGTTCTGAAATATTCCATTTGCATTTGCCATTGTTCTTTCTCCAAGGCCATGACACCACTCAATTGATGAATGACCTTCTACCCCTACCATCTACAGCAATTTCTCTGCTGCCAAAACTACTATACCTCACTACCTCAGTCCATTATTTCCTCTTTTACCTCCTGGTTCACTGAACTTCCTTGTTTCTCACCTACATGATAATTGGGACTTATGGTAATTTTAAGTGATCATCCTAAACATTTGTCTTTTAAATGAAGACCAAGTAAGCAGTCTCAGGTGCTTACCTAAATGATGGAGAGTTAAGATAAAGATTAAATTAAAAATATCAAGAATGATACCATGGCAAGTGTTTTCATGAGACATACAGGAATGATCACTACTCAATAACCTTTTCAAAGAATAAGGGCTACACAAGTTGAAGGAAATGAGAGAGCAGTCTGGGGGCCAAAGAAAGCCAGAGTTTGCATAACATAAGCTGCTAATGACTGCCTTAGCTAAAATTTTCTACTAGAGTATTTTTTCCCAACAAAAGGTGGCCATAAAGTGTAGCTAGAGTTGGTAACCACTGAGCTACCCAAAATGTTGAAAATTATACTCAAGGGGAATTAAGTCTATGTGTAGAAAAAGACAAATGAAACTAGCCAGAGACAGGGTACAAGAAGTAGCTTTTGATGGCTAACTCCTATTTTGTTCTCATTATTTCACAAACTTTACTAAAATTAAACTTCCATGACAAATGACATAGAACTTTGGTCATTACAAATATCTGAAAAGGTTCCCCCCTGCTTTTTTAATGTTCGTGTGCATTTATCAAACAAAACAATAAAACATACTCATCAGCTGAGATGGATATGACCGTAGATATAAAAAAGAAGTATTGTGGTAATCCTAAACATGATACTCTCTTCTCATGAACCATGTGAACAAGTGGGTAAATCCTGGTGAGTGACTGTATAATGAGTAGTTTGGTGCATTTGGTTTTGTTTGTTCTTAGTAATAGTTGATGAGAATCTTCTTATGACTTAATTTGAGAAAAGCTGAGCCTATAGAACATTATTAATAAACTATGCACCAAATCAACTTAAGGGTAAATGTTTTAAGGATAAGATGAAGCTGTTTTGGACTCTACCTATGCAGTCATTATCTAGAGACAGTCTTCAGTGTTTAAAAAATGTTTTCATTAGTTGGCCAGATTCCTGTCATTCTTTATCAAAGTATAATCTTCAAACCCTTTGTATTTACTTAGATGTAGAAACCTATATGATGTCCTGCTCTGATACAGAGGTTGGCAAACTATAGCCGACAGGCCAAATCTGGGCCACAGTTTGTTTTTATAAATAAAGCTTTATTGGGCCACACTCATTTATGTATTATTTGTGGCTTCTTTCATACTAAAAAAGCAGAGTTGAGTAGTTGTTAGAGAGACCATATGGCCCACAAAGCCTAAAATATGTCCTATCTGATTCTTTATAAAACTCCATCCTATGTGAACTTATGAAGAGGTGAAGTGGAAAGCCACTGTTCACTGACAAACAGGTCTGAGGAGTGGAGATACTCCACGTTGAGGCAAGAGAACATTCTATATTTGTGACATGAAGCTGAGTTGTACCCAGAGGGAATGCTCATCATCACAGACTGGAGTCAACAAGGGTCTCTGATGTATTTGCTCAACTGTGTGACTGTTATTTACAACGAGTCTACCTGTGCCCATTATTTACCTATTGCTCCTCAGCTTCAAGACCACCTTCTGGGCTACTCTGGGGTGCTGGGGCTGGAGCCTGCAATCTGTACTTCTCAGATTCCCTTGCTGGAAACTCCTGGCTTCTGCTTAGGTTTTGCTAATGGAACGTGCTAAAGGAGACTAAAATGGGGAAGTGAAGGAGGAGAAGCTTCCTTGCATTTTCCACTTAATGTCAGCAATATTCAGGCAGCAGATGCAAGCTGCCTGTGGATTACTCCTGATCTGAGAGCGCTGTGTTGAGACTTGGTTCTGTTTGACAACAGATATATGCTTTCTGCAGTCCTACCCTGTCTCTATGGAAAAGAGTGACATCAGAAAACACTAAGAATGATGACGAGGGTGATTAGCAGTGCTTGGTGCCACAGAGAGAGTGAAAGAGAAACCAAAGATCTACATAAACATAAAGATACACTATGCTCATGAACTGGCAGACATATTATTGTTAAGAGTTCAATTCTCCCGAAGCTGATCCATTTATTTAACAAATTCCTAATCAAAATCTTAGGATGCTTTTGTAGAAATTGATAAACTAAAATTTATGTGAAAACGAAAATGACCCAAAATAGGCAAAGCAATTTAGGAAAAGAGAACAAAATTGGAGGACTTACACTACCTAATTCCAAAATTTACTGTAAAGCTGTAGTAATCAAGACAGTCTGATATAGGGATAAGCCTAGAAATGGCACTATATGTCAACTGTATTTCAGCAAAGATATTAAAACAATCCAAATTGGTAAATGATAATCTTATTTAATGGTGCTATATAAATAAAGTAAAATAAATGTTTTGATCCTTACCATACACCACACACAAAATTTACCTCAAAATAGATCATAGGCCCACCTGTATGGGCCAACACAATAAAAGGTCTAGGAGAATAAACAGAAGAACTCTCATGAATCTAGGTTAGGAAAATACTTCTTGGACCTTATCCAAAAAGCACGAATCCTTAAAAAGTACCTTGAAAATTCTGAGTTCATAAAAATTAAAAACTTGACTTCCGGGAAGATGGCGGTGTGAGCAGGGCGGCAGAAATCTCCTCCCAACACTATATTTATCTACGAAAACACAGAAAATACATCTATTCCTAAAAGAGAGATGAGAATATACAGGAAAGCGCACAGCGTGCAGCTACACCCAAGAGGACTCGGCACCCCAAGAGGCGGGTAAGATACGGAGCCGCGACCCGGCGGGACCCGAGCCCTCCCCCACCCCAGCGCACCGGCGGGAGGAGAGGATTCAGAACCGGGAGGGAGTGGAAGTGCACCCCGCGAAGTAGCCAGCCCCGGGGATCTGCGCGGGGAGCGCTGACCCACATTGCGCAGTGCAGCGGAGATTGGAGAGACAGAGGGGCAGGATCTGAGCGGGGAACGCGCCAGGGGGCTTGCAGCCGGCTCCGGGAAGGAAAAAAAAAGTGCGCGCTTTCCTCAGCGGTCTTAAAGAGACAGGAGCCCAGCGGAGGAGCCGGATCGCCCCAGCACACTCAGCCCAGCAGGCTGGGAGTCCTGGGAGTTTCAGACGCCTTAGCTGGCGACTGAGGAAGCGTAGCCATACTTAACACTTCTCACTGAGATCAACAGCCTCCTATTCGTTCCCACCCCTGCCAGAGCGATAAAGGGCCCTGCGGAGCGGCACAGTCACAGCTGTGGAATAGTGGGACAATAGCGCCACCTAGAGCATTCCCACAGAATCTACGTCCGGTGGGCATTTTTTTGTTTTTTTTGTTTTGTTTTGTTTTTTGTTTTGTTTTTGTTTTTTCTTTTCGTTCTTTTTTTCTTTTTTTCTTTCTTTCTTTTTCTCTTTTTTCCTTTTTTTCTCTTTTTTTTTCTTCCATTTTTAAAGTCTTAAAGAGCCCAGCTGACATACGTGGCAAATATCAGTGACCAATTATATAGCCATGAAAAGACAGAGGAATATGGTTCAGACCAAAATCAACCAGACAACCCCAGAGAGAGAGTCTGAAGGGATGGAAATGCACAGCCTCCCTGAAAAAGAAATCAGAATAAAAGTCATAACCATGCTGATGGACCTACAGAAAAATGTGCAAGAGCTGAGGGAGGAAGTGAGGGAACTGAGGAAAGACAATACAGAAATCAGACAAGCGATCGACGGGCTTAACAGCAGAATGGATGAGATGCGAGAGACTGTTAATGGAATAGAAAACAGAGAACAGGAGTACAGAGCAGCTGAGGCAGAGAGAGATAAAAGGATTTCTAGGAATGAAAGAATATTAAGAGAACTGTGTGACCAATCAAAACGGAACAATATTCGCATTATAGGAGTACCAGAGGAAGAAGAGAGAGAAAAAGGGATAGAAAGTGTCTTTGAAGAAATAATTGCTGAAAACTTTCCCTCGCTGGGGAAGGAAGTAGTCTCGCAGTCCACCGAAGCTCATAGATCTCCCAACACAAGGGACCCAAGGAAGACAACACCAAGACACATAATAATTAAGATGGCAAAGATCAAAGATAAAGACAGGGTATTAAGGCAGCTAGAGAGAGAAAAAAGATCACCTACAAAGGAAAACCCATCAGACTATCATCAGACTTCTCAACAGAAACCTTACAGGCCAGAAGAGAATGGCATGATATATTTAACGTTATGAAACAGAAGGGCCTCGAACCAAGAATATTGTATCCAGCACGATTATCATTTAAATATGATGGAGGGATTAAACAATTTCCAGATAAACGAAAGTTAAGAGAATTTGCGTCTCATAAACCACCACTACAGGATATCTTAAATGGTCTGCTCTAGATGGAAGCACACCTAAGGCTAAAAAGATATCACCAGAGGGAACAAAAAATCATAGCAAAGAAAGCAGACCATCCAAATACCAACTAAAGGCAAAGAATAAAACACCTATTATAGAAGGAATGGAGGAGGAGGAATAAGAAGGGAGAGAAAGAAAGAAACAACAGACTGTGTTTACAATAACTTAACATTAAAGTTAAGTTAGATTGTTAGATAGTAAAGAAGCAACCCTTGAACCCTTGGTAACCACGAATCTAAAGCCAGCAATGGCAATAAGTACATACCTATCAATAATCACCCTAAATGTAAATGGACTGAATGCACCAATCAAAAGACACAGAGTAACAGAATGGATAAAAAAGCAAGACCCATCTATATGCTGCCTACAAGAAACTCACCTCAAATCCAAAGATACACAGACTAAAAGTGAAGGGATGGAAAAAGATATTTCATGCAAACAACAAAGAGAAAAAAGCAGGTGTTGCAGTACTTGTATCAGACAAAATAGACTTCAAAACGAAGAAAGTAGCAAAGATAAAGAAGGACATTACATAATGATAAAGGGGTCAGTCCAACAAGAAGATATAACCATTATAAATATATATGCACCCAACACAGGAGCGCCAGCATATGTGAGACAAATACTAACAAATTAAGGGAAGAAATAGACATAGTGCAAGAATAATGCTTAGGAGACTTCAACACACCACTCACTCCAGAGGACAATCAACCAGACAGAAAATAAGTAAAGACACAGAGGCACTGAACAACACACTAGAACAGATGGACCTAACAGACATCTACAGAACTCTACACCCAAAAGCAACAGGATACACATTCTTCTCAGTGCACATGGAACATTTCCAGAACAGACCACATACTAGGCCACAAAAAGAACCTCAGTAATTTCAAAAATATTGAAATTCTACCAACGAAATTTTCAGATCACAAAGGTATAAAACTAGAAATAAACTTTAGAAAAAAACCAAAAAGGTTCACAAACACATAGACTTAACAACACTCCTAATTAATCAATGGGTTAACGACCAAATCAAAACAGAAATCAAAAGAGTATATGGAGACTAATGACAACAACAACACAAAGCCACAACTTCTGTGGAGACGCAGCAAAGGCAGTTGGATTCTAGAGGAAAGTATATTGCAATCAGGCCTATTTAAAGAAGGAAGAACATTCCCAAATGAATAGTCAAAAGACACAATTACTGAAATTGGAAAAAGAAGAACAAATGAGGCCCAAAGTCACCAGAAGGAGGGACATAATAAAGATTAGAGAAGAAATAAATAAAATTGAGAAGAATAAAACAATAAGAAAAATCAATAAAACCAAGAGCTGGTTCTTTGAAAAATAAACAAAATAGATAAACCCCTAGCCAGACTCATTAAGAGAAAAAGAGAATCTACACACATAAACACAATCAGAAATGAGAAAGGAAAAATCACGACAGATCCCACAGAAATACAAAGAATCATAAGAGAATATTATGAGAATCTATATGCTAACAAGCTGGAAAACATAGAAGAAATGGACAACTTCTTAGAAAAATACAACCTTCCAAGACTGACCAAGCAAGAAACAAGAAAAACTAAACAGACCAATCACCAGCAACGAAATTGAGTCGGTAATCAAAAAACTACCCAAGAACAAAACCCCCTGGGCCTGATGGATTCACCTCTGAATTCTACCAGACATATAGAGAAGAAATAACACCGATTCTCCTTAAAGTTTTCCAAAAATAGAGGAGGGAATACTTCCAAACTCATTCTATGAAGCCAGCATCACTCTAATACAAAACCAGGGCAAAGACCTCACCAAAAAAAGAAAATTACAGACCAATATCCCTGATGAACGTAGATGCAAAAATACTCAACAAATAATGTAAAATCGAATTCAAAAATACATCAAGAGGATCATACACCATGATCAAGTGGGATTCATCCAGGATGCAAGGATGGTACAACATTCGAAAATCCATCAACATCATCCACCACATCAACAAAAAGAAGAACAAAAACCACATGATCATCTCCATAGATGCTGAAAAAGCATTTGACAAAAATTCAGCATCCATTCATGATTAAAACTCTCAACAAAATGGGTATAGACGGCAAGTACCTCAACATCATAAAGGCCATATATGACAAACCCACAGCTGACATCATACTTAATGGCGGGACGCTGAAAGTTTTTCATCTAAGATCGGGAACAAGACAGGGATGCCCACTCTCTCCACTGTTATTCAACATAGTACTGGAGGTCCTAGCCACAGCAATCAGACAAAACAAAGACATACAAGGCATCCAGATTGGTAAAGAAGAAGTCAAATTGTCACTATTTACAGATGACATGATATTGTACATAAAATACCCTAAAGACTCCACTCCAAAACTACTAGAACTAATATCTGAATTCAGCAAAGCTGCAGGATACAAAATTAACACACAGAAATCTGTTGCCTTCCTATACAGTAACGATAAACAAACAGAGAAATCAGAAAAACAATTCCATTCACAATTGCATCAAAAAGAATAAAATACCTAGGAATAAACCTAACAAAGGACGTGAAAGACCTGTACCCTGAAAACTACAAGACATTCCTAAGAGAAATTAAAGAGGACACTAACAAATGGAAATGCATCCCATGCTCCTGGCTAGGAAGAATAAATATTGTCAAAATGGCTATACTACCTAAAGCAATCTACAGATTCAACACAATCCCTATCAAACTACCAACAACTTTCTTCAATGAACTTGAATAATTCTAAAATTCATATGGCACCACAAAAGACCCTGAATAGCCAAAGCAATCCTGAGAAGGAGGAATAAAACGGGGAATTACGCTCCCTGACTTCAAGCTCTACTACAAAGCCACAGTAATCAAGACAATTTGGTATTGGCACAAAAACAGACCCACAGACCAGTGGAACAGAATAGAAAATCCAAACATTAACCCAAACATATACAGTCAATTAATATTTGATAAGGAGCCTTGGATATACAATGGGGAGATGACAGCCTCTTCAGCAGCTGGTGTTGGAAAAACTGGACAGCTACATGTAAGAGAATGAAACTGGACTACTGTCTAACCCCATACACAAAGGTAAACTCAAGGTGTATCAACGACCTGAATGTAAGTCATGAAACTATAAAACTCTGAGAAAAAAATATAGGCAAAAAGCTCTTGGACATAAATATGAGTGACTTCTTCATGAACATATCTCCCCGAGCAAGGGAAACAAAAGCAAAAATGAACAAGTGGGACTATATCAAGCTGAAAAGCTTCTGTACAGCAAAGACACAATCAGTAGAACAAAAAGACTTCCTACAGTATGGGAGAATATATTCATAAATGACGTATCCGATAAGTGGTTGACACCAAAATATATAAAGAACTCACGCACCTCAACAAACAAAAAGCAAATAATCCAATTAAGAAATGGGCAGAGGACATGAATAGACATTCTCCAAAGAAGAAATTCAGATGGCCAACAGGCACATGAAAAGATGCTCCACATCACTAATCATCAGAGAAATGCAGATTAAAACCACAATGAGATATCACCTCACACCAGTGAGGATGGCCAACATCCAAAACACAAACAACAACAAATGTTGGCAGGATGTGGAGAAAAGGGAACCCTCCTACACTGCTGGTGGGACTGCAAATTAGTTCAACCATTGTGGAAAGCAGTATGGAGGTTCCTCAAAAAACTCAAAATAGAAATACCATTTGACCCAGGAATTCCACTCCTAGGAATTTACCCTAAGAATGCAGCAGCCCAGTTTGAGAAAGACAAATGCACCCCTATGTTTATCGTAGCACTATTTACATTAGCCAAGAAATCGAAGCAACCTAAGTGTCCATCAGTAGATGAATGGATAAAGAAGATGTGGTACATACACACAATGGAATATTATTCAGCCATAAGAAGAAAACAAATCCTACCATTTGCAACAACATGGATGGAGCTAGAGGGTATTATGCTCAGTGAAATAAGTCAAGCTGAAAAAGACAAGTACCAAATGATTTCACTCATATGTGGAGTATAAGAACTAAGGGAAAAAAAAACTGAAGGAACAAAACAGCAGGAGACTCACAGAACCCAAGAACGGACTAATAGTTACCAAAGGGAAAGGAACTGGGGAGGATGGGTGGGAAGGGAGGGGTAAGGGGAAGATGGGACATTACGATTAGCAGATGTAATGTTCGGGGGGCACGGGGAGGGCTGTACAACCCAGAGAGGACAAGTAGTGACTCTATGGCATCTCACTATGCTGTTGGACAGTGACTGCAATGGGGTTGGGGTGGGGGGAAACCTGATGAAGGGGGTAGTGTAATCACCATAATATTACTCATTTAATTGTAGATTAATGATATCAAAATAAACTAAAAAAAAAGAGTGAAATGTTGTGGAGGTTTGTTTTCCTTGTACATTGTTTTTTTACTTTGCATTGACACTTTTCAGTTAACCCCGCAACACTAATTACTGTATTTCAATGATGAAAGATTTTGTGAAATGGTAGGATAAAATTTAAGTAAGTTCAGAAACAACATGCCTTCAACTCCCAAATTTGACAACTCCATTCAAATTTGACAGCAGTCAGATGCCATCTGTCAATTTCTTCCCTCGTCTTTCATTAAGCTGTCCAAGACTGCTGGTCATTTCTAGTTACTAAGGAGGAATTTCATGCCTCATCAAGATGCCTGTGAAAGTCATACTAGCATACATTTGATTTGTATAGTAATCCATTACTAACAAAGTTGGGTCCTAGTGGAAAAATAAAGGATATTCTGTTCTCATTTCTTATACCTTTAAGAAATTCTTGTACTTTGATTTCAAAAGTGAGTGGCAAATGATTGATTTCTAAAAAGTCAAACCATACTGAAACTTGTAACGCAAAAGATGAATGCTCTCAACCAGGGCTGTAAATTTCTACACTATAATTTCAATCCCAAACTAAGGATATGTTTTGTTTCTCCCCATTATATATAAACAAAAGTTGTTTTACAAAAAAGGATCGTATTATAAGGTTTATTTGCAATCTTGTTTGAAAAAGTTATCTGTACTTTCTATCAGTTTGTACAGAATCTACCTCATTTTAAAAGCCTGTTTAGCAGTTTGAGAGTATATGGTAATTTTGTCTTTGTAGTGAAAATTAAAGATTGATTACAAAAAGGAAAAAAACTCTGAGTTCAAATTTTCCCTTTCACTTGTATCTGCTCAGCTGTAAATAAAACTTGAAGAGTTATTATTATTTCAAATTAAATGTTCCTTATTTTGAAAGTTCCAGTGAACTAAATGTTGAGAAAATAAATGCAAACAATATGAATTTGAATTAATCTTTAGGTTTATGTATTCAGACTATCTGAAAAAAATAGAGTATTTTAAAATATTTTTAAAGGCCTGATATGTCCATGGTGGTGGTGGTTATTTATGTTTTATAATTTTTTTAATATTATGGCTTTTAATTTGTAACAGAGCCAGTTTGGAGTCTTTGCTCATCCAGAAATAAGGAGTCTTTTCACTTAGGAGGATTGTCTTTTACAGCCTTTTGTACAATTTGTAGTTTGTTGCACACAGGTCTTTTTTGGTTGATTCTTTTAGATTTTTTTTTGATAGTATGTATTTTGTGCAATTGATCATTAACAATGTGTTTATATTTTATATTTCATGTCGGAACAAATTCCACAGTCCATGCTTCCATAGGAGAAATGTTAGACATTTATGTGGTGTGCCCTGTGATTTGTAGTACTGCATTCCTAACCAGTTGAAACTGACTGCCATGTACTCTTCAGGCCTGCCAGGATAGATACACCCTTCATTTTGCCTCTGGCATTTATGATGTCATAATCATGGCTAAAGCAGCAGACGCTCTGTAGTGTATTGAACTCCACCCAGTTTGTACTGATAGGAGACCTAAATAGATGTTAATTAGATGTGTTTTTCTTTGGTGACTAATACTTAGGGATTTTAGAGTACTTTAAACAAGCAAACAAGTTCATTGAGTACTAGAAACCTATTATGGGAGAGATATTAATTTTTTTCTAAAAATAGAATTTCTAGTACTAGAAATTAGGGAGCTGAAATACCCAGCTCCCCAAACTCCAATCCTTCATATTAGAGAGGATTCTACAGTGTTATTTGCTTTGTTTTGTTTTTCAAACTTTCTCTACAAGCATTTGAAGAATGGAAATTAAGGTGACTGGATAATATTTTAATGCATTCAATTACAATTTTTTGGAGCATTGTTGATACACAGCCTTACATTAGTTTCAAATGTGTTACTCACAGTATTAAATCCTCACCAGCACTAGTGCAGTTACTATCTGTCAACATAGGAAGATGTTACAGAATCATTGGCTATATTCTCCATGTTGTACTACCATCTAGGTGACCACCTTATATTTTGATAGCAAATTTTTATAGAGTTATTTGTTTTCACAGTTTTTGTGCCAAAGAAGTTCTTTACTTCTGTCCTTTAAGTTTCTCTAGGAACAGTTGATTTTTATGCCCTTCTTTGACTCTAAGGCAATTTCATTTATTTCTAGGCAGAAGAGAAGATCTTAAATATTATATGCCTAATGTTTGTAACTGCTCTAGAAAACGAAAATTCATTTATTATTAATTGTTAGTAGCCAATATGATATGAACTCTTTTTTGTACTCTCATTTAATTCTTAAAGCACTTTTATGAGGTAGATACTACTGTTATCCCAATTTCATAGATGAGAAACAGTCTTAAGGAGTTTAAGTATTAAGTGACTTGCCCAGGGTTACATGACTAGTCAGGGGTAGACTTTAAGATTGAGCCTAGATTTTTTAGTACAAATGACTGACACTTCCTTTTGCTTGACTATTTACTCCTTTTTGTCAGTAATCCCACGTTCAAGTGAAAAGTCAGCTTTCCTGTTTATCACTCAGTATTCTTGAATGTTTCATTTTCCATAATGTTTTCCCATAGGTGGTAAATTTGCTTATTTTTTTTGTATTATTTTTTTAATAATTTATTTTGGTATCAATAATGTACAATCACATGTGCAATATTATGGTTATTAAACGACCCCCTTCATAAGGTCCCCCCAACAACCCCATTACAGTCACTGTCCATCAGCATAGTGAGATGCCATATAATCACAACTTGTCTTCTCTGAGTTGTACAGCCCTCGCCATGCGCCCCCAACAATACATCTGCTAATCGTAATGTCCCTTCTTCCCCCTCATCCCTCCTTTCCCACCCATCTTCCCCAGTCCCTTTCACTTTGGTAATTATTAGCCCATTCTTGGTTTCTGTGAGTTTGCTGCTGTTTTGTTCCTTCAGTTTTTTTTTCCCTTAGTTCTTATACTCCACATATGAGTGAAATCATTTGATACTTGCCTTTTTTGGCTTGGCTTATTTCACTGAGCATAATACCCTCTAGCTCCATCCATGTTGTTGCAAATGGTAGGATTTGTTTTCTTCTTATGGCTGAATAATATTTCATTGTGGGTATGTACCACATCTTTATCTATTCATCTACTGATGGACACTTAGGTTGCTTCCATTTCTTGCCTATTGTAAATAGTGCTGCGATAAACATAGGGGTGCATCTGTCTTTTTCAAACTGGGCTGCTGCATTCTTAGGGTAAATTCCTAGGAGTGGAATTCCTGGGTCAAATGGTATTTCTATTTTGAGTATTTTGAGGAACCTCCATACTGCTTTCCACAATGGTTGAACTAATTTGCATTCCCACCAGCAGTGTAGGAGGGTCCCCTTTTCTCCACATCCTCGCCAACATTTGTTGTTGTTTGTGTTTTGGATGTTGGCCATCCTTACTGGTGTGAGATGATATTGTGGTTTTAATCTGCATTTCTCTGATGATTAGCGATGTGGAGCGTCTTTTCATGTAGCTGTTGGCCAACTGAATTTCTTCTGTGGAGAAGTGTCTATTCATGTCCTCTGCCCATTTCTTAATTGAACTATTTGCTCTTTGTTTGTTGAGGTGCGTGGGTTCTTTATATATTTGGGATGTCAACCCCTTATTGGATACGTCATTTATGAATATATTCTCCCACACTGTAGGAAGTCTTTTTGTTCTACTGATGGTGTCCTTTGCTGTACAGAAGGTTTTCAGCTTGATATAGTCCCACTTGTTCATTTTTGCTTTAGTTTCTCTTGCCCAGGGAGATATGTTCATGAAGAAGTCGTTCATGCTTATGTCCAAGAGATTTAGCCTATGTTTTTTTCTAAGAGTATTATGATTTTATGACTTACATTCAGGTCTTTGATCCATTTTGAATTGACTTTTGTGTATAGGGTTAGACAGTAGTCCAGTTTCATTTCTCTTACATGTAGCTGTCCAGTTTTGCCACCAACAGCTGCTGAAGGGACTGTCATCTCCCCATTGTATATCCAAGGCTCCTTTATCAAATATTAATTGACTGTATATGTTTGGATTAATATTTGGATTTTTTCTGTTCCACTCGTCTGTGGATCTGTTTTTGTGCCAATACCAAATTGTCTTGATTACTGTGGCTTTGTAGTAGTGCTTAAAGTCAGGGAGCGTAATTCCCCATTTTATTCCTCCGTCTCAGGATTGCTTTGGCTATTCGGGATCTTCTGTGGTTCCATATTAATTTTAGAATTATTTGTTCCAGTTCATTGAAGAAAGCTCTTGGTATTTTGATGGGGATTGCATTGAGTCTGTAGATTGCTTTAGGTAGTATAGCCATTTTGATAATATTTATTCTTCCTAGCCAAGAGCATGGGATGAATTTCCATTTGTTAGTGTCTTCTTTAATTTCCCTTAGGAGTGTCTTGTAGTTCTCAGAGTATAGGTCTTTCACTTCCTTGGTTAGGTTTATTCCTAGGTATTTTATTCTTTTTCATGTAATTGTGAATGGAATTGTTTTCCTGATTTCTCTTTCTGTTAGTTTATCATTAGTGTATAGGAAAGCAACAGATTTGTGTGTGATAATTTTCTATCCTGCAACTTTGGTGAATTCAGATATTAGTTCTAGTAGTTTTGGAGTGGAGTCTTTAGGGTTTTTTATGTACAATATCATGTCATCTGCAAATAGTGACAATTTGACTTCTTTTTTACCAATCTGGATGCCTTGTATTTCTTTGTCTGATTTCCGTGGCTAGGACCTCCAGTACTATGTTGAATAACAGTGGAGAGGGTGGGTATCCCTGTCTTGTACCCGATCTAAGATGAAAAGCTTTCAGCTTCTCGCTGTGAAGTATGATATCAGCTGTGGGTTTGTCATATATGACCTTTATGTTGTTGAGGTACTTGCCCTCTATATCTATTTTGTTGAGTTTTAATCATGAATGGGTGCTGAATTTTGTCAAATGCTTTTTCCACATTTATGGAGATAATCATGTGGCTTTTGTTCTTCTTTTTGTTGATGTGGTGGATGATGATGGATTTTCGAATGTTGTACCATCCTTGCATCCCTGGGATGAATCCCACTTGATCATGGTGTATGATCCTCTTGATGTATTTTTGAATTCAGTTTGCCAATATTTTGTTGAGTATTTTTGCATCCATGTTCATCAGGGATATTTAGTTTTTTTGGCTGTCATTTCAATGTAATTTTCTCTGGCTTCATGGAGTATTTTGAAAATATTTAAAAAGATTTCTTAGTGTTGTAATCTTCCTTTTTGTGTTTGGTCCTATAAGCCCCTGTAACTGAAAATTGGGCTATGGTAATTTTAATGAAGTCTTAGATATTATTAGATAATTTTTATGTTACTGTTACTCTTTACTATCTTAGTGATTGACATCACAGTATTCCTAGTCATCCAAGCCAGAAATAAAGCAGTCATTTTTTACTTTTATCCATTCATTCTTTTACTGATTATTGCAGTGTAAAAAAAGTACTCATTGAGTGCCTACTATATGCCAATCAACAGTTTTAGTTGTTGGAGGTCAGGCAGTGAATATGGCAGGCAAGGTTACTGCTTTTTAGAACTTGAATTCTAGCATAAAGGGACTTGTACAATATACAGAAAATAAGCTAATGAAATAATTTCATTTACTGGTAAGTCAAGTATTTCACAAAAATATGTGATTTGAGAGATGGCGAAAAGTTGGTCCTTTAAAGCGAGTGTGTGTTAAGTCCAGGTCCTCTGAGAAACATGGCACAACAGTATTAAATGGGCAAAGGTGTTTTTTGTCTTTGTTGGTAAAATACACATAATTTAAAATACACTATTTTAACCATGTTTAAGTGTAGAGTTTGGCAGTAAGTACATTCACATTGTTGTGCAGCCATCACCACCACCCATGCTGGGACCTTTTATCTTCTCCAGGGAAACTCTGCACCCATTTAGCACTCACTTTCATTCTCCCCCTCCCCCTAGAGACTGGCACCCACCATTCCATTTTCTTTGTGAAGTTGACAACACTAGGCATGTCATACAGACGGAATCATACATTTTTTTTCATTTTGTGACTGACTTATTTCACTTGCTTAATGTCATCAAGGTTTATTCATGTAGCATGTGTCACAGTTTACTTTCTTTTCAAGATTTTATTTTTTAAGAGCAGTTTTAGCTTTACAATAAAATTGAGAGGTGGGCGTATGAGAGATTTCTCCTATACCTCCTGCCCCCACACATGCATAGCCTTCCCCATTATCAGCATCAGTCACCAGTGGAACATTTTTACCAAGGATGAACCTAAATGGACTCATCACAAACACTCAGAGAGGTCCATAGTTTACCTTAGGGTTCACTCTTAGTATTGTATATTGCATGGGTTTGGACAAATATGTCATGGCATATATAGCATCATTATAATAATCAAACTGTTTACAGAGTGCTCTCTAAAAACCTTCCATGCTATACCTATTTATTGCCCCCTCCACTCTGCAACCACTGAGTATTTTTTGTTACCATAATCTTGCCTCTCCAGAATGTCACAGAGCTGGAATCATATGGTATGTAGCCTTTGAGACGGGCTCCTTTACATAGTAAGTGCATTTATAGTTCCCCCACATGTCTTCATGGCTCATTAGCTCTTGCCTTTTTGGCGTGGATTAATATTCCATTGTCTGGGTGCACCACAGACATCCTGAGGCATATCTTGGTTGTTCCCATCTTGCTAATTATGAGTAAATCTGCTATAAACATCTGTATGCATGTTTTTGTGTGGATACTTTCCTTTGTAAGGCTGAATAATACTCCAGTGTGTGTATGCCACATTTTGTTTATACACTCATCCATTGATAGACACTGGGTTGCTTCCATCTTTTGGCTCTTGTGAATAATGCTGCTGTGTGCATGTGCACATATATCTGTGTACAGGGATCTGTTTGTGTCCCTGCTTTCTTATAGGTATATAACCAGAAAAGGAATTGCTGTATCGTAAGGTAATTGTATGCTAATTTTTTGAGGAATTGCCATAGCCTTACATTACTTACCCACCAGCAGTGCATAAGGGTTTCAGTTTCTCCACATCCTTACCTGCCTTGTTTTGTCTTTTTGATAGTGGCTATCCTTATGATTATGAAGTGACATTTCATTGTATTTTTTACTTAATTTCCCTAATGAAGTCATTGAGCATCTTTTTATGTGGTTACTGGCCATTTATGTATCTTCTTTGTGGAAATGACTATTCAAGTCCTTTGCTTTTAGTTGGGCTTAATGCAGTTTTTAATGTTCTCTGTTTATCCTGGAAGTCCTCCATTCCCTTCTGTGCTCTGATAACATATCTATGCTTGTTTCTTTTGGAATTTTTAGTGAATTATCTGTAATTATTTATTTCATCTTGAGTCCCTTAGTCAACGAGAATTCAAACGAATCTTCTGATAACTGTTAACAATCCGTCTTCTCAATATTATTGTCTATCCAGGGTAGATTGCCTTGATTGTTGGCCTGTTTTCATTTTATACTTAGTCTCGTAAAAAAAACCTGAGTTTAACTGTTGACAGTTTCAGAATAGTTAATTGTGAGTATAACTTCCTCCTTTTTATCAGGTATCAGCCTGCAAGTTAATTATTATTTGCTAATAAGCTTATCAAGGTTCCCTCCATCCTTTTCACAATTGAGCATATTATTAAATAGTGTGCTCCTACTACCTGTAAAAGCAGAATTCTCTTTAAGAAAATATAGTTTATTTTGTGCACTTTGCTAATGTAGTTGTTAGCTCAGAATAATTCTACAGGGGGAATACCAATCTTGGGAATGAGATTTTGACTACTCAGAATGTGTAACTAAGCATATTGTCCATGTTACTTAGCTGTGAGTAGTAGTGGTAGTTACAAAGCTTTAGATAGTAGGAGAGAGTATCCTCGCAGGCACATTTTAATATTCTTAAACTGTAAAACATGCCCTAAGTAATGTCCATGTGGTACAAATATTAAACTTCTTCCATTTATATGAAAAAAATCAACAGGAGACATTTTTCTAGTTCGTTTTCTGATAATTTCTAAAACTTTTATAGAAAAAGGTGAAATCTTGTTCCTTTAGAGTTACATAAAATTCATACTTTTTTATTTAAACTTAGGTATATTTATCATTGGTAGTAAAGGTTCATACTAATAAGAATGACTGTTTCTAAACTGTGTCAAGTTCATGAGTTCCTCAAAATTATGTCCACTACCTAAGTGGATTTTTACCCCCCTTCTGCAAACATAAACAAATATGTCATCAAAAGCATGATCTACAGAAGAAGTTGCTTATTTGACTTCATCAAAATTAAAGACTTTGCAGTTCAAAAGACACCATTAAGAAAATGAAAAGACATGCTACTGTCTGGGAGAAAATACTTAAAGTAACATGTATGTAAGAGACTTGTAGAAATTAAACACTTGTAGAAAATATTTACAAGTAACATATATGATAAGACTTGTATTCCAAATATTTAAAGACCCCTATGTTTTATACTGTGTACCACAGTATAAAAAATAGTAAGTCAGTTGCAGAAAATAAAGGCAAAAAAGATTTTAAAAACGCAAAAATCTCTTACAACTCAACAATAGGACTAAAGTCCAAGTTAAACATGGACAAAAGATCGGACTAGACAATCCATCAGAGTGACTAAAAAGCATTTTGAAAAAATCCTCAACATAGTTATATGCAGAAATGAAATCAGTAAGGTACCATTATATAACCACCAGAACAGCCATAATAAAAACACAGTAACAATTATTGGCAAGGAGATGTGGAAACTGGAGCCCTCATTTTCCTGATAGGAATGTAAAGTTGTACAAGCACTTAGGGAAACAATTTCACAATTCCTTAAAAAGTTAAATGTAGATTGATCATAGTACCCAGAAATTAAATTCCTAAGTATTTACCCAAGAGAAATGAAAGTATGTGTATATATGACTTAGAGATGAATGTTCATCGCAGCTTCATATGTATTAGCCAAAAGTGAGAAAAATCCAGATGTCCATCAACAGAACAATGGATAAACCATGGTATATTCATGGGATACTACTCAACAATAAAAAAGAATGAACTATTGATACACACAGCATGAGTAAATCTCAAAATAAGTACACTGAGAGAAAGAAGCCAGAAGCCATGGAGTGATTATGTATGACTCCACTTATGTAGAACTCTTGAAAATACAAACTAATGCATAATGGCAGAATGATCAGTTGTCGGGCTGTAGGGATGGGCATGGATTGTGATTGACTGAAATAGGGTATTTGAGATATGGTTCAGGGTGTTGAAAATGTGCTAAAACTGGATTGAGATGATGGTTACACTCTAAATTTACTAAAATTAGGGAAACGTATACTTAAAATGGATGAAATTTTTAGCCATCAATATTTGTATAGGAAAATGCTTATCACAAACATTATTTGTCAACTGTTGAGTTACTTTTACATTGACAGGTGATAGAGACTGGAATGCTTATAAAGAAAAAAATCAACACCACTGTGTGAAAAATATAGCAAAAGAAATGGGCAACACTTTTTTCTTTTTTTTTTTTTTTTACCATCTTAACAATTTTTAAGTGTGCAGCCCAGTAGTGTAGAGTATATTCACATGGTGGTGAAACAGATCTGCAGAACTTTTTCATCCTGCAGTCTGAAACTCTGTACCTGTTAAACGACCCTTCACCCCAACCTCAGCCTCCATCATCTTACTTTCTGTGTGAATTTGACTACTTTAGTATAGTCAAATTTATGTGTTTTTTGACTACTTCACATAAGTCACATAAGTGGAATAACAAAGTATATGTGTGTGTGTGTGCCTGTACTATTTCACTTAGCATAATGTCCTTGAGGTTTCTTCATGTTGAATACATGATAGGATTTCCTTATTTTTTAAAGCTGAATAGTATTGCATTGTGTATATACCACCTTTTAAAATTTTTTTTCTTACTGAATTTTTTAAAGGTATAATTTATGTAGATAGACTCTTCTGAAGGTTTCACAAGAAAAACAATGTGGTTACAGCATTCACCCTTATCAAGTCCCGCCATACCCTACTGCAGTCACTGTCTATCAGTGTAGTAAGATGCCACAGAGTGCCTACTTCTCTGTGCTACACTGTCTTCCCCATGACTCCATACACACTATGTGCACCAACCATGATAACCCACAATCCCCTTCTCCCTCCTTTCCTCCCACCTACCCTCCTCCAAACCTCCCCTTTGGTAAATGCTAGACCCTTCTTAGAGTCTGTGAGTCTCTTGCTATTTTGTTCCTTCAGTTTTGCTTTGTTGTTATACTCCACAAATGAGGGAAATCATTTGATATCTGTCTTTCTCTGCCTGACTTATTTCATTGAGCATAATACCCTCTCACTCCATCCATGTTCTTGCAAATGGTAGGATTGATTTGTTTCTTATGGCTGAGTAGTATTCCATTGTGTATATATACGACATCTTCTTTATCCATTCATCTACTGATGGACACTTATGTTATTTCCCTATCTTGGCTATTGTAAATAGTGCTGCCATAAACATAGGGGTGCATATGTCTTTTTGAATCTGAGAAGTTGTTTTCTTTGGGTAAAATCCATTATGCATATATGCCATTAAAAAAATCATTTATCCATTGATGGGCATTTGGGTTGCTTTGATCTCTTGGCCAAGAGCATGGGTGTACAAATATTTAAGACAAAAATGTGAATTTTAAAGTAGAAAGTTATACCTCGGAAATCTATGTAAAAAAAAAAAGACTCACACTGACACATTCTATATCAAAGGAGATGAATAGATGGCTTCAAAGTGTAATCTAAAACATGTAAGAATATTTAAGGGAAGTAGCAAAACCGAAGGAGGGAAAAGAGGGTTTTCAGTAAGTGGTTTGGTGAGAGCCAGTGAGCCATGGAGGGACAATACTGGATTCTATTTATAATCTTACCTGATCCCATAAACAAAAATTAGTTCTAGATGAAGTAAATAATTAAGGAAACATACTGAACCAAACATAGTATGTATCCATCCTCCAAATAAGAAAGCACTTTCCAAACTTGCAATAATTTAGAAAAGAACACATACCCCAGATATTACTATTTCCTAGCATAAACCTGAAAAGCTGCTGTGTATTTCTTAAAAGAATTACATATCATTTGTTAAAAGTAACTTTGGAAAAAATATACAACAATGTAATATCTTTAGATACTAAAGGGTTAATATCTTAAAGAATATGAATACATAAGATCTTAATACCTTTAGAAACTGCAGGATTAATATCACTAGGATAATACAAATTCTTACGGAAACCATTAACAGTTCATAAACAAAAATCATAAAAGAGGAAATATGTGAAGATGTACAGATTGACTGTAAGTGTGGCTTTCACTATATGCATTGACCTGTTTTTTTTTAATTTTCATTTTGACATATAGGATTTTTACTTTTGTAATGAATTTCATAGTCTTCAAGTGAGTAATAATTTTTGTCTATCAATTCGTTGACAAACAGATGCCCTTTAAAAGTTATTTCCTCTTGTTTCCAGTTAGTATCGATGAAATCGATGATGATGTCATGGTGATACAAGCTTCCTCCACTCCCCAGGTCACTGCCAATGGAGAAATTGATGTGACCATGACTGACAGTGAAGAGGACACTGTGACACTTGGAGAAAGCTATCTGTAAGATTGAAAGAATTTAATATTTGAAATTTTAAATGTAAATATTTAAACATCTTTATGCTGCAGATATTTGCATTCTTTTACCTTTATTTTTTCTCTGAGACCTAATTTGAGTATGTGTATACCAGATAAGCAGTTTTAGTTGTTTTCAAACCAGGTTACAGTAGACTCACCTGGAAAGAACCTAAAATATAGATACATTGTTGCCTGGATTGTATCCCACACCAGTTGTGCCAGACTCAGGGTCACTCTTTTTAAAAAGAGTGTACAGTGAGAGCTAAGAGTCTTTGCTCTACATAAATGGTAATTTTACTTAGTGTTTTACAAAACCAAGTTTGCTTTATGATTAAGAGAATTCATGAGCTCCTTTGAAGTTTACATGTTCATAATGCATAAATATGGGGATGGGCTAAAATTAAAAGTGAAGAAAAATATAAAGGAGATTGACGCTGAAGTATTACTTTTTGTTCTAACTTGCATCGTCCCCAGATCTCAGTGATCCTGGTGAAGTTTGTGCTATTATGTTAGGGCTGCGTAGGGTAAAACATTATTTTGCCCTTCACTCAGTAATTTCATCTCAGCCCTGTGCCCAAAAATGGATGAAAACCCTCATTTGTTTTGATAAATACCTGGAAATGACATTGTCCTTTGAGAATCACTTTGACACCCACTTCAAAAAGTGAAACTAAACTAAACCCTAACACTGCATTCATCTTGTACTTTAGATGATGACAGATATTGGTTAAGAGAAGCAGTAAAATGTCCCTCTGTTCCATTTGATTCATAAAACTAAGCTACGGATTAATCTTAACTTTTGTGTTGGAATGAATTTAGAAATGCATTTGCTGATGATGTTTTTAATTTGTGTTATAGATTTTAAAAACAGACATTCTTATTTTGGAAGATGTCAAAACACACCTAAAGTGTCTGCTTCTCCACTTGTCCCTTTCCCACTGAAGTGCTGCTTCCAATGGGCTGGAAGAGAGCGCACTAGAATATATCCCTGGTTTAAGTTTTAAAGGATTTTCACAGACTAGGAAAAGCTGATACTCCCCAGTTTGTGCCCCATTATCCTGTGACTTTGCATAGTGCTGGTACAACAGTGACTCAGTTTTTATGATCTACAAGAATTGCTGAAATTAAGGATGTGTTTTTCTTTGTGGAACTGGACATCTTTCTTGTCATGGAGCCACCTCATATGTAAGTGGATCCACTTACCCGAGTAGCAGATAGTGTTCCTGACCCATGCTCTCCTTACTATATGTGGGTGTGTGACCTTGGTCACTGTGTAGCTGGCCCCTAGAGACACTGCATCTGTGCTTCAGATTCTTTGATGTCAGGACCTGAGAGATGTCACTAAATTGGAGTTAGGACATCCTATGAAGCTTTCACAAAAGTACTGCAAAATTGACCTGGAACTTTTGGTAGCTATTAACAGCTTTTCATAAATCGTAGACTTCTCATCACAGACTCTTGGTTTCTCAAGGATTTTACATGGTGATCTCTGTCCTCTTTCAAAGCCATTGTTATCCTGAGACATTTGATTACTCTCATACCTCAACCTGTGCTGTTCTTGCTGGGATGGGATGTCCTTTTTTACTGTCTCAGGAATTAATAGTTTTTACTTCTGATACTGAAAATTTCATTTTAGAATTTGAACTTCTTTATAAACTCTTAGGCTGTACAACTGCTGAGGCCATTTATAGCCCAGTTTGAACTTTGCAGTTCTTTCCTGAGTGGTCGAGCTTGTACCCCTCATGACTGCATATTAATGGGTCTGGCTCACTCTTTCCATACATGCTGACATTAAACTTACACTCAGTTTCACATTCAGTTTGGATAAGAGAGATAAAGAACTTTATATAAGCCCCACGTTTCCAAAACACTCATTTTTCTCTGGGAGCTTTAGGACTGTGTATTCTATATACTATTCCTCTGTACCCTCAGTCTAGATCATTACAGTGAATCCCTTAAAATTAAAACACAATGAAACAGACAGTAGGTAACAACACAATACAACGCCATACACATCATAAAAAGATGATTAAAATGTTCAGCACAAACAAGTGATGTTTTGTCATGGCTCCCAAACTGGCCAGCGAGCAGCAGCTCTCCTCGCCTCTGCTGATCCCAGGATATTTCTCTGGGCCTTGAATCTCTTTTAGAGCAGCACCAGAAACAGCTTGGCTTAGGATTCCCAGACCTGTGTTTCACAAACGTAATCTGGACTAAGCTTACAAGATCATGCAAATGTCATTAAATGTTTAGGGTGTTGATAGTTTTGTTACTTTACCTGTGGCACATAATCTCAGGTACTAACAAAATGTGAACACTTGATTGTAACCGCAGATGTGTGTTCAAAATAATCATTGAAAAGAAAGCAGCATTCTTGAAACAGAAACCTGTACTTTACACCTGTGATTGGTCCTGCATATCATTTCTCATATCCTTATGTCAGTTGGAGAAAATTTTCTGAACATTTCATTTAGCATGCTTACTGAGTGCTGGGCATTTTGCTAGTCATAATTTTGAATTCTGTTACTATTATTATATGGAGATACCTCGCATGAAGAACTTTATAGTGTATTTTGTAAGAAAGGCTCATAATTTTTTGGATAACTAAAAATTTTTTTTGTTTTTTATATTTACTAATTTAATACTGATGTCATTTAAGGTCTCATTCAACCCTTGTACACTCCAGAACTGACCTGAGCCAAGGTTCAAGTTCCCATACACGTCGGCCATAGGAGCCAAGGAACCGCAGCAGGATTTCTACTGTGATGCAGCCTTTGAGGAAGAATGCAGCAGAAGTTGTGGACCTTGCTGTTGATGAAAATGGTAAGCTGGAGTAGTAGCAGTGTACAACTATGAAGAGAATTTGATAAAATGAAATATCAGTATGTTAGAAACTCCTACTCTTGCTTACTAGTAGTATATTATTAGACTACAGGGAAGTTGTCAAATCTCCTAATCTAAATTTTTAATTGATACAATAAATTGATATATAAACTGAGGTTTACAAATTGTGCCTAAAATGCTGACTGTTTATTATTTCATTACTTGGCCGTTATCTTGGACAAAAAATATTTTTACAAGTGGTAGTTTAATCGATCTTCATACTTACCTGTTAATTTAATTTGTAATATTATTGTTGTATGTTAACTTTGCTATGAAGAATTGAAATGGCACTTTTAAGTACAGACAACAGAAAAGCAGTATGAATGACTTAAATGGTTAATACTGTTTATTTGACATAACTAATTTACTTTTTTTTAAGGTATCATTGCCATACACTCTTATGAAGGTTTCAGAAGAAAAACAATGTGGTTATTACATTCACCCTTATTATTGAGTCTCCCCCCCTTACCCCACTGCAGTCACTGGCCATCAGTGTAGTAAGATGTCAAAGAGTCCGTATTTTTCTTCTCTGAGCTACAGTTTTCCCCGTGACCCCACACACACTGTGTGCACCAATCATGATACCCCACAATGCCCTTCTCCCTCCCTCCCACCTGCCCTCCTCCACCCCTCCGCTTTGGTAACCACTAGTCCCTTCTTGGAGTAACGAAGCAGAACTGAAGGAACAAAAGAGCAGAAAACTAATTTAGTTTTTTAAGTTGTTACCCTTTAAGGTAGTATTGCTCTTACCTTCTGTGCTGCTCAGCTTTAGTGTTTTGTTTTGGCTTAGAAGTGCGCTCAAGTGACTGAGGAAACAAGAATTGGAAACAGGTTAGGGAAAGTGGTAGCATGTATGACTATGTATACATCTGTAACTTTTCCCACATATTGAGAATTATTATTTACATCTTAGAAGGAAATGGTCTGTCATAATTTCCTTAAAGGAAGATGGTAAGCCACATACGAATATGTCAGCTTTAGGAGTGAGCTAAATTGGAGAACGGATACATTAGGTATGTAGAAAGAGTTAGAGGCTCTGTGCAATCGGCTCTTCCATGGACTCTTTGCAGATTGGATGATCATGACTTTCAGAGTACCAGTGCTTTGGAATTATGTATATGAAAAGATCGTTTATTTCCACTGTCTGCATTTCACTCAACAAAGACTTGCTTTTTATTTTGAAGAACCAGAAATTACCTGTAAGAAATTGGTTAATATAATAGGTATTTATTTATGCTTGCTCAGAGATAATTAAATATATGATGACTGTTTTGGAAACTTCTTGTGTGTTTTGCCATGTGACACCTACCAGCCAGTAAGTAGGAGAAGGTGACAGAATAGCCTTCCAACCCACTGCAATGAGTTCTGGCAGAATAATTTTATTAGGTTAAAAGCATTCCAGTGATTAGAAGATGCCCCCTTCTCCCCACTGATTTCTCTCAGTGGAAAGCTTCTAACCTATTAAAAATAAATCCAAAACTTAAGTGTATGGGACCCCTGGTACTTCACTGGCAGCCATCTTGTCCCTGAGCAACAGTGGCATCAGTAGTCATGGAGGTGGTGGTTTCCATGGAGCATCTGCATTTGACCCCTTCTGCACTGTTCTTCCCGAGCTGCAGTCTTTGGCAATCAGGCCACAGCTGCCCCAAGTCAGCCATTATCGATAGACGGTTATGGATCAGGCATGGATGCACAGCCTTAGCCCCAGCCCCCACCACAAGCCGCCCTCTCATGTCGACATTATATGCCACGTCCTTGTAAGTATAAATTTAACAGGCAAAGAAAAAATGAAGCATTGTACATTGCTTCATGAAATAGCCTTTCAGTAAACCTACTTGACAAATTTTTAATATTTTCATGGCCTAAGAGTGGGCTGTGTTTTCCCATTTCATCCTTCCTTCTCCTCGTGTCCTCAAAACACTCTTCTAAGAACAAAAGGGCAGAGGTTGTTTAAGAGGGTCAGGAAAATAAAAAATAAACAACATTTTGCCTATTTTACATTTTAACATTTACACTTTAATATCTATTAAGTTGAAGTATATTGAATTGCACCTCAGATTCTTATTAAAGGAAGTTTTAAGGAATGTAGGTTTATCCTTTAGGAATAACAGGAAATTGGAGGGTTTAGCTGTTTCTAGGGAAAAAAAAGTAAATTTTGACAAATTCTGAAGCTTAACTAAGGTGTAAGAGATTTCCTTGACAGAAAGCTTTGCAAGTTGCAAAAAGGTTTCTATACTCAATGCACACAGTGAAAATAGAGTCAGATGTGGCTTTTCAAAAGAATTGAAATCTATGAGAAATCTTAAGAAATGAGAAATACCTTACGCTATGTAACATGTATTTAATACTTTTTAGATCATAGGCTAAATAATCAAATGGAAACTTTTTAAAAATTTTATTTTGGTATCATTAATCTACAATTACATGTGCAATATTACGGTTATTAAACTATCCCATCAGTCCCCCGCCAACAGCCCCATTACAGTCACTGTCCATCACCATAGTGAGATGCTATAGAATCACTACATGTCTTCTCTGAGTTGTACAGCCGTCCCAGCACCCCCGCAACATTACATCTGCTAATCGTAATGCCCCTTTTTCCCCATTATCCCTCCCTTCCCACCCATCTTCGCCAGTCCCTTTTCCTTTGGTAACTATTAGTCCATTCTTGGGTTCTGTGAGTCTGCTGCTGGTTTGTTCCTTCATTTTTTTTCTTTGTTCTTATACTCCACATATGATTGAAATCATTTGATACTTGCCTTTTTCGGCTTGGCTTATTTCACTGAACATAATACCCTCTAGCTCCATCCATGTTGTTGCAAATGGTAGGATTTGTTTTCTTCTTATGGCTGAATAATATTCCATTGTGTACATATACCACATTTTCTTTATCCATTCATCTACTGATGGACACTTAGGTTGATTCCATTTCTTGGCTATTGTAAATAGTGCTGCGATAAATGTTGAGATACTTGCCCTCTATACCCAATTTGTTCAGTTTTTATCATGAATGAATGTTGAATTTTGTCAAATGCTATTTCAGCATCTATGGAGATGATCATGTGGTTTTTGTTCTTCTTTTTGTTGATGTGGTGGATGATGTTGATGGATTATCGAATATTGTACCATCCTTGCATCCCTGAGATGAATCACACTTGATCATGGTGTATGATCCTTTGATGTATTTTTCAATTCGGTTTGCTAATATTTTGTTGAGTATTTTGGCATTTACGTTCATCAGTGATATTGGTCTGTAATTTCCTTTTTTGGTGAGGTCTTTGCCCTGTTTTGGTATTAGAGTGATGCTGGCTTCGTAGAATGAGTTTGGAAGTATTCCCTCCTCTATTTTTGGAAAACTTTAAGGAGAAGGGGTGTTATTTCTTACCTATATGTCTGGTAGAATTCAGAGGTGAATCCATCTGGTCCGGGGGTTTTGTTCCTGGGTAGTTTTTTGATTACTAATTCAATTTTGTTGCTGGTGACTGGTCTGTTTAGTTTTTCTGTTTCTTGTTTGGTCAGTCTTGGAAGGCTGTATTTTTCTAAGAAGTTGTCCATTCTTCTAGGTTTCCCAGCTTGTTAGCATATAGATTCTCATAATATTCTCTTATAATTCTTTGTATTTCTGTGGGGTCCATTGTTATTTTTCCTTTCTCATTTCTGATTCTGTTTATGTATGTAGATTCTTTTTCTCTTAATGAGTTTGCTAGGGGCTTATCTATTTTGTTTATTTTTCAAAGAACCACCTCTTCGTTTCATTGATTTTTTTCTATTGTTTTATTCTTTTCAATTTTATTTATTTCTTCTCTGATCTTTATTATGTCCCTCCTTCTGGCGACGTTGGCCCTCATTTGTTCTTCTTTTTCCAATTTCAGTAATTGTGTCTTTAGACGATTCGTTTGGGAATGTTCTTCCTTCTTTAAATAGGCCTGGATTGCAATATACTTTCCTCTTAGAAATGCCTTTGCTGCGTCCCACAGAAGTTGTGGCTTTGTGTTGTTGTCATTAGTCTCCATATATTCTTTGATTTCTGTTTTGATTTGGTCGTTAACCCTTTGATTAATTAGGAGAATGTTGTTAAGTCTCCATGTATTTGTGAGCCTTTTTGATTTCTTTCTAAAATTTATTTCTAGTTTTATACCTTTGTAATATGGGAAGTTGGTTGGCAGGATTTCAATATTTTTGAATTTACTGAGGTTCTTTTTGTGGCCAAGTATGTGGTCCATTCTGGAAATTGTTCCATGTGCACTTGAGAAGAATGTGTATCCTGCTGCTTTTGGGTGTAGAGTTCTGTAGATGTCTGTTAGGTCCATCTGTTCTAGTGTGTTGTTCAGTGCCTCTGTGTCTTTAATTATTTTCTGTCTGGTTGATCTGTCCTCTGGAGTGAGTGGTGTGTTGAAGTCTCCTAAAATGAATGCATTGCTTTCTATTTCCTCCTTTAGTTCTGTTTGTATTTGTTTTACACATGCTGGCACTCCTGTGTTGGGTGCACATATATTTTAATGGTTATATCCTCCTGTTTAACTGACCCCTTTATCATTATGTAACGTCCTTCTTTATCTCTTGCTACTTTCTTCATTTTGAAGTCTATTTTGTCTGATACAAGTACTGTAACACCTGCTTTTTTCTCTTTGTCGTTTGCATGAAATATCTTTTTCCATCCCTTCACTTTTAGTCTGTATATATCTTTCGGTTTGAGGTGAGTCTCCTGTAAGCAGCATATCGATGGGTCTTGCTTTTTTATCCATTCTGTTACTCTCTGCCTTTTGATTGGTGCATCCACTCCATTTACATTTATGGTGATTATCGATAGATATGTACTTATTGCCATTGCTGGCTTTAGATTCGTGGTTACCAAAGGTTCAAGGTTGCTTCTTCACTATCTAACAATCTAACTTAATTTTCTTGTTAAGTTACTGTAAACACAGTCTGATGTTTCTTTATTTCTCTCCCTTCTTATTTTTCCTCCTCCATTCTTTATATACTAGGTGTTTTATTCTTTGCCTTTAGTTAGTATTTGGATGGGCTGCTTTCTTTGCTCTAATTTTATTTTCTCTGGTGACCTCTTTTTAGCCTTAAGAGTGCTTCCCTCTAGAGCAGTCCATTTAAGGTATCCTGTAGAGGTGGTTTATGGGAGGCAAACTCTCTCAGCTTTCGCTTGTCTGGAAATTGTTCAATCCCTCTGACATATTTAAATGATAATCGTGCTGGATACAATATTCTTGGTTCGAGGCCCTTCTGTTTCATTACGTTAAATATATCATGCCATTCTCTTCTGGCCTGTAAGGTTTCTGTTTAGAAGTCTGATGATAGTCTGATGGGTTCTCCTTTTTAGGTGATCTTTTTTCTCTCTCTAGCTGCTTTTAATACTCTGTCCTTATCTTTTATCTTTGCCATTTTAATTATTATGTGTCTTGGTGTTGTCTTCCTTGGGTCCCTTGTGTTGGGAGATCTGTGCACTTCCGTGGACTGTGAGACTATTTCCTTCCCCAGCATGGGGAAGTTTTCAGCAATTATTTCTTAAAACACACTTTCTATCCCTTTTCCTCTCTCTTCTTCTCTGGTACTTCTATAATGCGAATATTGTTCCATTTGGATTGGTCACACAGTTCTCTTAATATTCTTTCATTCCTAGAGATCCTTTTACCTCTCTCTGCCTCAGCTTCTCTGTATTCCAATTTCTTATTTCTATTTCTTTTTACTGTCTCTTGCATCTCATCCAGTCTGCTGCTAAGCCTGTCGATCACTTGTCTCATTTCTGCATTGTCTTTCCTCACTTCCCTCACTTCCTCCCTTAGCTCTTGCATATTTCTCTGTAGATCCATCAGTATGGTTATGACTTTTGTTCTGAATTTTTTTTCCGGAAGATTGTGGATTTCCATCCCTTCAGACTCCCTCTCTGGTGTCTGGGTCTGGATAAGCTTTTTACCATATTCCTCTGTCTTTTCATGGTAATAGAAGTGGTCGCTGGTAGGTGCCATGTATGTCAGCTGGGCTCCGTAAGACCTTAAAAAAAAAAGAAAGAAAAGAACAGAGAAAAAACACCAAAAAAACCTCAAACAAACAAACAAAAAGACGTCCGCTAGGAGTAGATCCTGTGAGGATGCTGTAGGTGGTGCTGTTGCTTGACTATTCCACAGCTGCGGCCACGTTGCTCTCCAGGGCCCTTTGTAGCTCTGGCCAGGGCAGGAACGAATGGGAGGCTGCTGATCTCTGTGGGAAGTCTCAGTGGGGCTACTCTTTCCCAGTCGCCAGCCAGTGGGTCCAAAATTCCCCAGGACTCCCAGCTTGGTGGGCTGAGTGTGGTGGAACGATCCTATTCCTCCGTTGGGCCCCTATGTCTTTAGGACCGCCGCCTCACAGGGTGCTGACTCCTCTCAGGTGTAGATGCAGGCTGAGTGCTTTCCTGTATCTTCTGGTCTCTCTTTTAGGAATTGTTGTATTTGTTGTATTTTCATAAATATATATAGTTTTTGGAGGAGATTTCCGCCGCCCTACTCATGCTGCCATTTTCCCAGAACCTCTCAAATGGAAACTTAATATTTTGTAAAAAAAAAAAACCACTGAAAATTCATGCCAGGAGTAAACAAAGACATTATCAAGGAAAGTTGCCTTTATTCTGATTCTGTACAAGGAATAATTTTCAGTTATCTGTCTCCTTAGATTTCCAATTTCATTCTATAATTTTTTGAATCAGGGTTTTCTGCAAACACACCTGTAATCAACCCAAAATTTGTCCAGTGGAACCTAGTAATACATCATTTACCTTTCAATACTGCCACTTAAAAATTTAAATGTAAGTTAAAACATTAGAAAATGAGAAAAAAGGCTTCCAAGATGGCTGCATGAGAGGTGAGACCGAGAGCTCCTCTCAAAGCCACAAACAGTACAAAAATATAGAATAAATACCACTAACTTTCAGACAAGAAGAAGAAAGAAGAATGAACCAGACTGCTTACAGGCCTTATGAACAGAGCAGACCTAAAAAAACAGGGTAACGTACAAAAGCCTTGACCCAGCAGAACCCAGCCCCTTACCCCACCACAGCTCACTGGTGGGAGGAAGAAAAATGGAGCATGTGAGGGGGTGAAAGCCTGGAACTGCTGAACACCTAGCCCTGGACATCTGCTTTGTGAGCAGAATCCTACTTGGGGAACTCGGACAGGTGGAGTGCTTGAGGAATTGACATTCCGGCCACTTGTGGAGGAGGGGATCCACACCTGGCCGCTCTGTGTCAGAGGAAAGGCAGTGAGTCTGAGAAGCTTCCTAGCAGCAAGAGGGCTGCTGAAGGGGCGGAGTTTGCATGGGGTTTGCTCTGTCGGAGAAGGGAGAGGTGGACAAGGTTGTCTGGGCATGCTCTTCCCGGCTGATTGGAAACTTTGAGGAGCTTCAGGTGCTCCATCCCCATGACTGCCTACTCAGCTCGGAAGACCCCACAGTGACACACAGCCTGCCAAGCTTTCCAACTGGCCTATAGGCACTTGCTCGCAAACCCGCAGTCACAGGGCAGGCATCAGGCCACCCAGAGGGAGGCCCCGCCTACAACAGCTAGAGACACGTGTGCTTGGCCAACTGACTCTGACACTGGAGACAGGCACAACAGATGGGGAGCAGGAAACACCTTTCCTCCCCCCAGGCACCAGCTCCACTCCACTACGACCTCCAACTTCACTCTAGGGGATGAGCATCTCGAGACTGGAGTTTCTGCACACTAGTGGGCACCACACAAACATGAAACATCAAAAGAACATGGTTCAGACCAAAATCTCACAAACCCCAGAAAGAGGGCCAAATGAAACTTAACTCACCAATATTCCTCAAAGAGAGTTCAAAATAAAAATTATAAACATGCCTATGGAGGTACAGAAAAATATTCAAGACCTTAGGAAAGAATTTAAGATGGAGATTCAATCATTAAGAAATACCATATCTGAAATGAAACATACAATGGAGGGATTTAAAAGGAGATTAGATGTAGTAGAAGAGACTGTAAATGGAATAGAAATTAGAGAAGAGGAATACAAAGAAGCTGAGGCACAGAAAGAAAAAAAGGATCTCTAAGATTGAAAGAATATTGAGAGAACTGTGTGACCAATCCAAATGCAACAATATTCGCATTACAGGGGTACCAGAAGAAGAGAGAGAAAAAGGGATAGAAAGTGTCATTGAGGAGTTAATTGCTGAAAACTTCCCAAATCTGGGGATGGAGAGTCTCTCAAGCCATGGAGGTGCACAGATCTCCCAACACAAGGGACCCAAGGAAGAAAACATCAAGACATATAATAATTAAAATGGCAAAGATCAAGGATAAAGACAGACTTTTAAAAGCAGCTAGAGAGAGAAAAAAGATCACATACAAAGGAAAACCCATCAGGCTATTATCAGACCTCTTAACAGAAACCTTACAGGTCAGAAGAGAATGGCATGATATATTTAATGCAATGCAGCAGAAGGCCCTTGAACCAAGAATACTCTACCCAGCAAGGTTATCATTTAAATTTGAAGGGGGGATTAAACAATTTTCAGATAAGCAAAAGCTGAGTGAATTTACCTCGCACAAACCACCTCTACAGGGCATCTTGGAGGGACTCCTATAGATGGAAGTATTCCTAAGAATAAACAGATGTCATCCAAGGGAAGACAAAGAGTACAGAATGATTCATAACATACAAAAAATGGAGGAGGAAGAAAAAGGAAGCAAAAAACAAAAGAACCTTTAGGTTGTGTCTGTAATAGTACAATAAGTAAGTTAAATTAGACTGGTAGATAGTAAGGGAATTTCCCTTGAACCTTTGGTAACCACAAATCTAAGGCCTGCAATGGAAACAAGTACATACCTATCAAAAATCACCCTAAATGTAAATGGTCTGAATGCACCAATCAAAACACATAGAGTTACTGAATGGATAAAAAAAACAAGACCCATCTATATGCTGCCTACAAGAGACTCACTTCAAAACCAAAGACATACACAGACTGAAAGTAAAGGGATGGAAAAAGATATTTCATGCAACTAATAGAAAAAAGCAGGAGTTTCAGTACTCGTATCAGACAAAATATACTTCAAAACAAAGTCACAAGAGACAAAAAAGGACATTACATAATGATAAAAGGAGGAGTCCAACAAGAGGATATAACTATTATAAATATCTATGGACCCAACACAGGATCTCCTACATATGTAAAACAAATACTAACAGAATTAAAGTGGGAAATAGAATGCAATGCATTCATTTTAGGAGACTTCAACACACCACTCACTCCAAAGGACAGATCAACCAGACAGAAAATAAGTAAAGAGAAAGAGGTACTGCACAACTTATTAGAACAGATGCCCTAACGGACATCTACAGAACATTCCATCCAAAAGCAACAGGATACACATTCTTCTCAAGTGCACATGGAACATTTGCAAGAGTAGATCATATACTAGGCCACAAAAAGAACCTCAGTAAATTCAAAAACACTGAAATTTTACCAACCAGCTTCTCAGATCAAAAGTTATGAAACTAGAAAGAAATTACACAAAGAAAACAAAAAAGCCCACAAACACATGGAGGCTGAATAACTTGCTCCTAAATAATCAATGGATAAATGACCAAATGAAAACAGAGATCAAGCAATATATGAAGACAAATGACAACAATAATAAAACACCACAGAATCTGTGGGATGCAGTGAAGGCTGTTCTAAGAGGGAAGTATACTGCAATACAGGCCTATTTCAGGAAAGAAGAACAGTGCCAAATGAACAGTTTAAACTCACTATTAATGAAACTAGAAAAGGAAGAAAAAATGAGGCCCAAAGTCAGAAGGAGGAGGGACATAATAAAGATTAAAGCAGAAATAAATAAAATTGAGAAGAATAAAACAATAGAGTCAATGAAAGCAGGAGATGGTTCTTTGAGAAAATAAACAAAATAGACAAACCCCTAGCCAGACTTATCAAGAAAAAAAAGAGAGTCTACACACTTAAATGGAATCAGAAATGAGAAAGGGAAAATCACTACAGATGTTACAGAAATACAAACAATTATGAGAGAATACTATGAAAAATTATATGGTAACAAACTGGATAACTTAGAAGAAATAGATAACTTTTTAGAAAAGTACAACATTCCAAGGTTGACCCAGGAAGAAACAGAAAATCTGAATAGACCAATTACCAGCAAAGAAATTGAATTGGTACTCAAAAACCTACCTAAGAACAAAACCCCTCTACAAGATGGTTTCACTGCTAAATTTTATCAAACATTTAGTGAGGACCTAATACCCATCCTCATTTAAGTTTTCCAAAAAGTAGAAGAGGAGGGAATACTCCCAAACTCATTCTATGAGGCCAACATCACTCTAATACCAAAACCAGGCAAAGACACCACAAAAAAGGAAAATTACAGACCAATATCCCTGATGAACATAGATGCAAAAATACTCAACAAAATATTAGCAAACTGAATTCAAAAATACATAAAAAGATCATCCATCATGATCAAGTGGGATTCATCTCAGGGATTCAAGGATGGTACAACACTGGAAAATCCATCAACATCATCCACTACATCAACAAAAAGAAGGACAAAAACCACATAATCACCTCCATAGATGCTGAAAAAGCATTCAACAAAACTCAGCATCCATTCATGATAAAATCTCTCAAGAAAATAGGTATAGAGGGCAAGTACCTCAACATAATAAATGCCATATATGACAAACCCACAGTGAACATTATACTTAACAGCGAGAAGCTGAAAGCTTTTCCTTTAAGATTAGGAACAAGACAAGAATGCCCACTCTCCCCACTTTTATTCAACAGAGTACTGGAGGTCCTAGCCACAGAATCAGACAACACAAAGAATAAAAGGCATCCAGATCAGCAAGGAAGAACTCACTGTCCTTGTTTGCAGATGACATGATATTGTACATAAAAATCCCTAAAGAATTCACTCCAAAACTACTAGATGTAATATCTGAATTCAGTAAAGTTGCGGGACACAAAATTAGGAATCTGTTGCATTCCTATACACTAACAGTGAACTAGCAGAAAATCAAGAAAACAATTCCATTCACAATTGCATCAAAAAGAATAAAATACCTAGGAATAAACCTAACCAAGGAAGTGAAAGACCTATACTTTGAGAACTATAAGACACTCCAAAGAGAAATTAAAGAGGGCACTAATAAATGGAAATTCATTCCATGCTCTTGGCTAGAAAGAATAAATATTGTCAAAATGGCCATCCTGCCTAAAGCAATCTACAGATTAAATGAAATCCCTATCAAAATACCAACAGCATTCTTCAATGAACTAGAGCAAATAGTTCTAAAATTCATATGGAACCACAAAAGACCCCAAATAGCCAAAGGAATCCTGAGAAGGAAGAATAAAGCATGGGGAATTATGCTGATTTCAAGCTCTACTACAAAACTACAGTAATCGAGACAATCTGGTACTGGCACAAGAACAGACCCATAGACCAGTGGAACAAAATAGAGAGCCCACATATAAACCCAAGCATATTTGGTCAATTACCATACAATAAAAGAGCCATGGATAAACAATGGGGAAATGACAGCCTCTTCAATAGCTGGTGTTGGCAAACCTGGACAGCAACATGTAAGAAAATGTAACTGGATTACTGTCTAATTCCATACACAAAAGTAAACTCAAAATAGATCAAAGACCTGAATGTAAGTCATGAAACCATAAAACTCGTAGAAAAGTATATAGGCAAAAATCTCTTGGACATAAACATGAGCAACTTCTTCATGAACATATCTTCCTGGGCAAGGGAAACAAAAGCAAAAATGAAAAATGAGACTGTATCAAACTAAAATGCTTCTGTACAGGAAAGGATACCATCAGTAGAACAAAAAGACATCCTACAGTATGGGAGAATATACTCATAAATGACATATCTGATAAAGGGTTGACATCCAAATTATATAAAGAGCTCACACACCTCAACAAACAAAAAGCAAATCAGCCAATTAAAAAATGGGAAGAGGAGCTGAACAGACACTTCTCCGAAGAAGAAGTTTGGATGGCCAACAGATACATGAAAAGATGTTCCACATCACTAGTCATCAGAGAAATGCAAATTAAAACCGCAATGAGATATCACCCCACACCAGTTAGGATGGCCAGTATCCAAAAGACAAACAACAGCAAATGTTGGCAACGGTGTGGAGAAAGGGGAACCCTCCTACACTGCTGGTGGGAATGTAAATTAGTTCAACCATTGTGGAAAGCAGTACGGAGGTTCCTCAAAAAACTAAAAATAGAAATACCATTTGACCCAGGAATCGCACTGCTAGGAATTTACCCTAAGAATGCAGCAGCTCAGTTTGAAAAAGACATATGCACCCCTACATTTATTGCAGCATTATTTAACATAGCCAAGAAATGGAAACAACCTAAGTGTCCATCAGTAGAGGAATGGATGAAGAAGGTGTAGTATATATACACAATGGAATATTATTCAGCCATAAGAAGAAAACAAACTCTTCCATTTGTAAAAACACAGATGGAGCTAGAGGGTATTACGCTCAGTGAAATAAGCCAAGTGGGGAAAGACAAGTATCAAATGATTTCACTCATCTGTGGAGTATAAGAACATAGAAAAAACTGAGGGAACAAAACAGCAGCAGATTCACAGAACCCAAGAATGGACTGACATTTACCAAAGGGAAAAGGACTGGAGAAGATGGGTGTGAAGGGAGGGATAAGAGGGAAAAAGGGCTATTACAATTAGCACACATAATGTAGCGGGGGTGGGGTTGTGGTAGGGGGATACTGGGAAGGCAGTATAACACAGAGAAGACAAGTAGTGATTCTGTAACATCCTACTACACTTATGGACATTGACTGCAATGGGGTATGTGGTGGGGACTTGATAATAGGGGGAGTCTGGTAACCATAATGTTGCTCATGTAATTGTATATTAATAGAAGCAAAAAAAATTCCTCCATTAAGATAGCCTCCATATTTTAAATATTTTAGTAATTTTTTCTAATAGAATCAATAATTCTGCATAAAATAAAATCCTTTGGGGAAAAAATGAATTAGAATCATTCATAAGGAATTTTAATGAGCAAGTTATGTTTAAGAAGGAGTTCTTGTTGATTCAATTAAATGTCAGCAATTTTTTATATATAAATACAATTCCTGTCATTTCTAACTCAACATTTGCCATGTATCTTGAGAGACTAAAGAGAAATTCCTTAGCATTTATAGTATTATTTTCTTTCATCACAGAAATATAAAAACATGCCAACCAAATGTCACAAAAATGATGTAAAATACTCATAAATACTAGTAATTCTCATGCTCCAATCAGCAATCAGGGTATGATTTGACTTGAAAGAGAAAACCAAACTGGAGGTTTGGAAAAGTCCTTTAAATCATCACTCCACTGACTACTCTTTTTCATCTTATCCTCATTCTTGCTCCTTAAACAAAACCAAAACAGTCATCAGATATATTTTTATGTAAAAAGAAAACATTAAAACTTAAGGTAAGATGTTAAAATACCGAAATCTGAAGAACCAAGTTTTTTTAATTGAAATACAGTATACAATATACAATAGTATATTGGTTTCAGGCATACAGCACAGTGACTCAACAGTTACCTACACTATTAAATGTTCACCCCAGGAAGTGTTGTTAGCATCTGTCTACATACAATGATATTGCAAAATTGTTGACTATATTCCCTGTGCCGTACTTTCATCTCTGTCGCTAATTTATACCATAATATGGATTTTGTGCATCTATTCCCTTAACTTTACCCTCCCCCATGACAACATCAGTCTCTTCTCTGTATCTATGAGTCTACGACTGTTCTGTTTGTTTTGTTTTTTTAGATTCCACATAAAAGCAAAATCATACAGTATTTGTCTTTCTCTGCCTGGCTTATTTCACTTAGCATAATACCCTCTAGGTCTATGCATATTGTTGCAAATGGCACATCTTCCTTGTCCATTCATCTAGTGTAATGGACACTGAGGTTGCCTCCATATCTTGGCTACTGTATATAATGTGGCAACAAACATTGGCATGCATGCATCTTTTTGAATCAGTGATTTTGTTATCTTCAGGTAAAATTCCAGAAGAGAATTGCTGGGTCATATGATATTTCTATTTTTAGTCTTTTGAGGAACCTCTATACCACCTTCCACAGTGGCTGGACCAATCTACATTCCCAATAACAGTGTAGGAATGTTCCCTTTGAAGAACAGAATTTTTTTTTAATCTTATATAAAGGACTATAGCTAGGAACAGAATCACAGCACCATTTCCTCAGAACATTGTTTTATTATATGAATATGCTGAATCTCATTATTTCCAAGGATGCAGGTAAAAATGCAGACAAAAAGCCTATGAATATTTGGCAAAGACAAAGAGCCTGCACTAACTCTCAGAACTTAGAAAGTCTCCATAAAGTAGTACAGCAAAAATGACTGGTTAAGGAAAGTGGGATAATTAACCTGGAAGTGAGATAAAATAATCACAGAAAAAGGAAATGATTCCTAAATATGAGTCATTAAAATATTTATAATCAATATTTTGAAATATGATTTTAAAAACAAGATTCTTTCTTTGGAGCTAAACCTTATGAAGGCTTATAAAAGCATCCTCTTTATAGTGTAATAAATCTAAAATACAGGTATATCTAAGTTTATCTAAAACACAAACTTATTCTACCTTTCTCTGCTGCTTTTTGCAGGACTTCTTCAATTTCGATAGCTTTCTGTTTAATATCTTGCAGGGATATTTTTTCTTTTTCAGAGTCATATTTAATACCTAAAAATATATCATTAATTCACAAAGAAATGCAATTAATAAATAGGAAAAGTTCAGCCTCATGATGATTGTATGTGTGTAACTTAAGTAAATTTTTTGTAAGTCAACGAAGTTGCATTCTTCAGTTTTACAGGATGTTTAAACATAAATGATTTCTATTTACTTACAAAGTTTTATATCAAAAAGGAAAAGAGGAAGAGAAAGGAATCAAAGAGGAAACGAAGAAAGGAAAAAATGCACAGAAAGGTAAAATGAAGGAACAGAGGAAGGCAGAAAATACATTAGAAAACTTCCAATCACTATACCTGAGTGGGTAAAACTTTGACAACTACAAAAAACATGCAATATTCAGTACCAGCTAATGTTACTGAAGATCGATAAAGACTTTTAGAAAGTAATTCAAGCCATATTACCAACAATCATAAAATATACATATCCTTTTTATCTAGCAAGTTCATTATCCTTAGGAAATAGCACAAAAAAACTAAATATCTATAAGAAGGAGGTGTTTATAATTTCACCACAATAGGGAAAAACAGTAGGCAATCCACAATGGAACACCATAAAGCTTTTCAAAATTTCACTAGCACCATAAAAACTGTGAAGCATATCAAAATATATATATTTAGTGAAAAGCCAGATCCATGATATACATATGTGATAATGCATCAAATGAAATATGGATGTGGTAAAGACTGGAAAGCAAAATATAAAAAAAAAATTGTTAGTCTTATGGTTGAGAAAATGAGTAACTTTTCCATAAAAAATCCAAAATTTTCTTTTTTTTCTTTTTTTAATTTTTTTATAATTTATTTTGGTATCATTAATCTACAATTACATGTACAATATTATGATTATTAAACTACCCCCTTCATCAGGTCCCCCCCACCATCTCCAGTACAGTCACTGTCCATCAGCGTAGCGAAATGTCACAGAATCACCACTTGTCCTCTCTGAGTTGTACAGCCCCCCCCAACATTTCATCTGCTAATCGTAATGCCCCTTTTTCCCTCTTATCCCTCCCTTCCCACCCATCTTCCCCAGTCCCTTTCCCTTTGGTAACTATCAGTCCGTTCTTGGGTTCTGTGAGTCTGCTGCCATTCTGTTCCTTCAGTTTTTCTTTGTTCTTATACTCCACGTATGAGTGAAATCACCTGATACCCGTCCCCCTCTGTCTGAGCTACTTCACTAAGCACAACACCCTCCAGCTCCATCAATGCTGCCGCAAACACAGGATCCGTTTTCTTCCTATGGCTGTATAATATTCCATCATGTAGTTCAACCATTGTGGAAAGCAGTATGGAGGTTCCTCAAAAAACTCAAAATAGAAATACTATTTGACCCAGGAATTCCACTCCTAGGAATTTACCCTAAGAATGCAGCAGCCCAGTTTGAAAAAGACAGATGCACCCCTATGTTTATCGCAGCACTATTTACAATAGCCAAGAAATGGAAGCAACCTCAGGGTCCATCAGTAGATGAATGGATAAAGAAGAGTGGTACATATACACAATGGAATATTATTCAGCCATAAGAAGAAAACAAATCCTACCATTTGCAACAACATGGATGGAGCTAGAGGGTATTATGCTCAGTGAAATAAGTCAAGCTGAAAAAGACAAGTACCAAATGATTTCACTCATATGTGGAGTATAAGAACTAAGGAAAAAAAAAACTGAAGGAACAAAACAGCAGGAGACTCACAGAACCCAAGAACGGACTAATAGTTACCAAAGGGAAAGGGACTGGGGAGGATGGGTGGGAAGGGAGGGACAAGGGGGAAGAAGGGACATTACGATTAGCAGATGTAATGTTGGGGGGCACAGGGAGGGCTGTACAACCCAGAGAGGACAAGTAGTGACTCTATGGCATCTCACTACGCTGACGGACAGTGACTGCAATGGGGTTGGGGGGCGGAACCTGATGAAGGGGGTAGTGTAATCACCATAATATTACTCATTTAATTGTAGATTAATGATATCAAAATAAACTAAAAAAAATATTCCATCCTGTACATGCACCACATCTTCTTCATCCATTCATCCACTGATGGACACCTAGGCTGCCTTCATTTCCCAGCCAATGCATATAGTGCTGCAATAAACACAGCAGTGCATCTGTCCCTTTCAAACTGGGCTGCTGCATCGTTAGGGTGAATTCCTAGGAGTGGAATTCCTGGGTCAAATGGTATTTCTATTTTGAGTTTTTTGAGGAACCTCCATACTGCTTTCCACAAAGGTTGAACTAATTTGCATTCCCACCAGCAGTGTAGGAGGATTCCCTGTTCTCCACATCCTCACCAACATTTGTTGTTGTTTGTGTTTTGGATGTTGGCCATCCTCACTGGTGTGAGGTGATATCTCATTGTGGTTTTAATTTGCATTTCTCTGATGATTAGTGATGTGGAGCACCTTTCATGTGCCTGTTGGCCATCTGAATTTCTTCTTTAGAGAAGTGTCTATTCATGTCCTCTGCCCATTTCTTAATTGGATTATTTGCTTTTTGTTTGTTGGGGTGTGTGAGTTATGTTTTGGATGCCAACCCCTTATCAGATACGTCATTTATGAATATATTCTCCCATACTGTAGGATGTCTTTTTGTTCTACTGATGGTGTCCTTTGCTGTACAGAGGCTTTTCAGCTTCATATAGTCCCAATTGTTCATTTTTGCTTTTGATTCCCTTGCCCGGGGAGATATATTCACGAAGATGTCGCTCATGTTTATGTCGAAGAGATTTTTGCCTATGTTTTTTTCTAAGAGTTTTATGGTTTCATGATTTACATTCAGGTCTTTGATCCACCTTGAGTTTACCTTTGTGTATGGGGCTAGACAGTAGTCCATTTTCATTCTCTTACATGCAGCTCTCCAGTTTTTCCAACACCAGCTGCTGAAGAGGCTGTCATCTCCCCATTGTATATCCAAGGCTCCTTCATCAAATATTAATTGACTGTATATGTTTGGGTTAATGTTTGGATTTTCTATTCTGTTCCACTGGTCTGTGGTCTGTTTTTGTGCCAATATAAATTGTCTTGATTACTGTGGCTTTGTAGTAGAGCTTGAAGTCAGGGAGTGTAATTCCCCGTTTTATTCCTCCTTCTCAGGATTGCTTTGGCTATTCGGGGTCTTTTGTGGTGCCATATGAATTTTACAATTATTTGTTCCAGTTCATTGAAGAAAGCTGTTGGTAGTTTGATAGGGATTGCGTTGAATCTGTAGATTGCTTTAGGGAGTATAGCCATTTTGACAATATTTATTCTTCCTAGCCAAAAGCATGGGATGCATTTCCATTTGTTAGTGTCCTCTTTAATTTCTCTCAGGACTCCCTTGTAGTTTTCAGAGTATAGGTCTTTCACTTCCTCCATTAGGTTTATTCCTAGGTATTTTATTCTTTTTCATACAATTGTGAATGGAATTGTTTTTCTGATTTCTCTTTCTGTTAGTTCATCGTTAGTGTATAGTAAAGCAACAGATTTCTGCGTGTTAATTTTGTATCCTGCAACTTTGCTGAATTCAACCAAAATTTTTTTAACATTCTATTATTCTTATAACTAAGAAAATTAATAAGTATATTAAACATCTCTACTTTAAAACATTCAATAAAATTAAAATAGTGTAATTTGCAATGAAAAAAATGACCTATTTTACACACAGTTTTGAGAGAAGATTCACTGAAAATCAGAAGCAACAAATGGGGGAAAAAATTTCCAATCTTAAAATCCATAAATTAAAGAAATCAGTTAATCATTTTTTTAAACTTATTTCATTTTCCAGAAGTAAATCTAATGCAATCCAACTTAATAGGAAACAATTACTCATAGAAATTAGAATAAATTTACTAAATGGTTGTAATTTTTTCCAATAATAACACAAAAATAATTTACATACAAATGTGTTATATATAAAATGTTAAAATATTGAAATCTGAAGAATGTGCATATATGTATATGATTAATTATATTTTATTTTACTAAACACATTAAAGAATTTAACACCGGTATCAATTTAATTTCACTGTGGTATTACAAATGAACGGTTGTAAACTAAAATAACATACTTGCTCCAGGGACAACAAGCAGGTATAATCCCTCTAGGGCTGCAACCACTGCTTCCCCATAAAGGTTCCTCCAAGGAATCTTCAAAGTTAATTTATATAAAGAAACATAATTTAAACCTTAAGTTCTCATTAGGATGCTCAAAAAAAATACACATTTTTCACTTTTCATTAAGAGAAAAATTGTAACAAAACACTTCATGATATATCACTCATAAAAAAATGAAAAAACTCCAACACTGAAATTTACAAAGATGTTTCCTATATTATATTACTATTAGAACAATTCACATTGTTTTATACTTTTCAAACTTTTGATAACTATCTGTTCATTTAATATTCCCAAGCTATAAAAATGCAGCAACTATTATTTCAATTTTGACAAAAAGGAAATGTAGTCCCAATAGTGTTAAATTAGTTGCTTGAGACCAGCCAAGTCATCAGTGAGGATGCTGGAACCTGAACTTGATACTCTTCTTGACCCAACAGTTGATGGTCTGAATACTGTACACACTGTTCTAGCCACACACCTACAACTGCCTCTCTATGGCACAATTATGCCGGTACAAGATCACAGGATTTAAAGCAGCAACACAGAGTACGACAACAATAGCATTTTGAGAGTATGCCAAGCAGCTACAATTGGAAGAGGCCAGACCTACAGGCAAGGTATACTGTTTTATATTTAGTATTATGAGTTACAGGCAGATTAGGCCAGATATTTGCCAAATATCCACTTTTAAATCACTTTGAAAGGAAGACCACATCTTGTTAGATACAATGGTATTAGTATCCGTTCTTTCAGAGACTAGCTTAAAGAAACTTTTTCACTCATAATAACAATGAACTATGGTCCTGTCACTATTCCAGGTTTTGGGTTTTATGGGATAAGGCTACATAGCAGGAGAGAGAAGACAAGAGGGCATACTCTCAGCTAAATTTTGAAATGGACCAAATTTGTCTTTGGTATCTTTTCACATTTATTTCTTTACTTTTTCCAGTCTCCAAGTATGCCTTCTTTCCAGATCTCCAGGCAGCTAATGTCTCAATCTGCTCTCAACAGTACTAGAGCAGTTTCATCCAAACCTTTCCTACCACCAGATTTCACATGTTCCAAATTAAAATAAATTCTCTTATAACATAAAAAATAATAATCCTACAAAGCTATATATATAGTTCTCCCGGTGCTGCTGTTCAATACTCTTGGGAGAAAACAATCTGATTCAACTGAGTCCTGCTAGTATATGAATGGCTATTTACACCACGAGAATCACTGGCACATTTAAATAAAAATGCTCAGAATTCAAAGAATTGTTAAATAGGCTAATAAGATGAAAATAAATAAAAATAATGCACTGTAAGAGAAGATGTTTTTATTCACCTGGAGGGCTTATGAAGGTAAACCAGTTTTACCTGAGAACCAATTCCCAGGGTTAAAGTCTTAAATTATTTCTCCACTTCAATTTTTTATTTTTCTTCAGTTGTAAACCTGCTGAGTTTCTTAAATGTCTCCCATGTCAGTTAGGCTAGAGGTAATGGCAGAATACTAATACTTCTGGGTCATTTCTAAGTCTTACGATGTTATAGTGAGTATCATCTATATTTATAATGGATAGTTATATTTGTAATTAATTCATAAACTCCTAAAAAATTGACTTAACTGCCTTCTTGGTGAGCATGAGCCTAAAAAAGGGGGAAATGCCCCCTTAACTAACATACCAAAATGGGATCATCTGTTCCCCACACCTTGTCTTCTCTATATTTACCCTAATCCATTACATTCCCATCCTTCATTTTCCTAACTTCCACTGGAATTATTAGCTTTATTACTGCTTCCCTTTTGTAAAATAGGAAATTATTTTAATTTTTAGGTAAAAGGATAATTGAGGAGTACCCACAAATATGTCTAGCTCTTAGAACACCAACATTTTTGAACATATTTAGCCACACTGATTCTTTTAGGTGTAATATTTTAACCTACCAGAAATTTAAAAACTAATATAAACATTTCATAAAGCAAAAGGAGGGATAAAGATAATATGCCTTGCATATATGTGTAAAGGGTCCCTCATAATTCAATGAGTAACCCTGAAAAAAGCCATTAAATTCTTATAATACTTTAATAGCGAAAAAAAACATATTTTGAACCATTAAAAAAAAGTCTTCCAAAATACAAATCGTTTTAATAATATAATGAATTATTTTAAGTTTTTCAGTCAAATATAACTCAAAACTCCAACACACTGGAAATGTGATTTGAATACTATGTGTGAATTTTAGATCTCCAAAAATCCCTTGAAGATAAAGATACCATATTCATCCTTGCCTTTCCCATAGCTATTTGAATAGTCTCATTCAGAGCATATGTGCATAAATATCTCAAAGGCAAAAGAATGAATAGATGGCTCAACCTTCACTCTAGGATTTCAATTAAGCATGTAGATCACAATACTTCTAGAACACTGTTAACCATCACCACCTCACACAGCACAAGGTTCTGTATTACAGACAAAAAAGATGGTGTGTGCCATACGGATGTATTCAATCAAATGGAGTGTCTCCTGTTTCAAGAGACAAAACATGAAAATGTTACTCTATATTAAAATGAACACATATAGGTAGTATAAAGTGGACTCAAAAAGTAGTCAAGTAATTGCTAAGAGATGACAAAGCAGTGAAAGACAAAGCCTTCTTTGAATATAAAATAAATGAAGAAGGAAAACGATGTGGTGAAGTAGCAGTGTGACGGAGGTAGAAGGAAAGACAGTGGCATCAGTCATCTACAGTTATATTTTTTAAAAAGTGAAAACCAGGAGGCATGACCTGGTTGAGAAGACTGCAGGTGAAACTTCCTATTGAAAAAGTTCTTCAACAAAGATGTCTGCTTAGTTATCACTGATCTTCCTATAAGAGAAAGGCTTTCTACTTACCAAGACATATCCTCCATCCCACACTTCTGCACAATGTATCAGAGAAATGGTTGGACAAAACATGAGGGGCCACACTTAAGTTTCATTTAATAGTTCTAAAGTATACTACTTTCACATATAAAGAGAAAACACATAATATTTGGACACTGACTTTGAAAATTAAGATATATTTTGTGTGGTGGAACCAAGGCCTGAAAAGTATCATTGCAGTTCAAATGTCCTTCTATTTTTAGAGATAATATTCCATGCTTTTGTCAAAAACTTTGAAATAGGCACGTATTATATGTAATGGACTTTGGGCCCAGAACTCAAAAAACTCTATCAACATAGGCTACAACCTTCCCCAATCTTTAGTTTGTTGTTAGCTAAAAAAGATGTTTTAGGTTAATTAAAACAGGAAAAATAAAAAGTAAAAGGACTAAGAACTCAGTTGAAGAGTGAAATACCAATCTGGCCAGCCTTGACTTTAAAAGGATCATCCAATTCACTCTTCAAAAGGAATAAAAAATTTGAAGGCCATCTTAAATTATTAAGCACCTCCAAAATCACCTTCGTATCATCATTTAATACACAATCATCTCTAAGGAAAAACCATGAAACAAATTTTCTGCATTTGTATAACTGATAGTGTTTTAGAACAGAAAAAATATTTTTATTAACTTAAATTTTGAAGGAAGAATTCACAAGAGAAACAAAATGATAAAAAGGAGCAATATTAAAAGAGTTTGTTTTAAAGAAAGTAATTTGGTAAATTGGTTACTCTCTTTAATAAACCAAAACAAGACAGATGGAAATTCCATGAACTTTTAAGAGAAATGGACACTGCGTATCTTAAATACTATAATAGGAAAAGGAAGAGTCCTTTCACATTAGTAAGTTAAAAAAAACTGAACAAAAATTATCTCCAATAAAATATTTAATAAATGAGTAAACATAACAATCTTAAAAGGCAGATACCCAATTGGTAAATATATCAAATTAGCATTTACTTTAGATAAATTACTGACAATACCAATCAATAATAATAATAAACTTTCAATTATCTAGGTTCCAAACCACTAGAAAGTACAAATAACCTATTCAAAGCACTAAACAATAACTGATATTCATAATGATCACTTGAGTCTTTAAAATTATTAAAAAATTAAACCAACCAACAGGATAGCCCCTCTGTTAGGTACACCATACTTTTTAGTAACACTATTGAAATCTGATAACTGAAATACAGTATTTTAGGTAACAATTAACTAAAATAACCAATTTATTCAATCGTCTGATTGCTCAAGCATTCTAGGTGGATAGGAATTGAACGAATACTTATAGCTTTTGATGAAAGGTCTTTTTGAGACAAAAAGAAAAAAAAGTCCTCATTGGTGATAAGGGAGCAGCTCTACATAGCCTCCTTAGCAGGGGGTAGAAAAGATATAAATTCAAAGGTCTTCATATTATACCTCATATTACATAGGATACAAACTAAATTATAAACTTCTAGAAGTGTGGTCTTACACTCATTTTGATCCTCATGAAATATTTTCCACACAAAATAAATGTTAAGAACATATATCAAAGTAAAGGCAAAATCTCACCAATCCAGTTTAAATGGGAAAAGGGAGCTAGTTTGAATTAATGGAGAATATGTTACAAAATAATTTGTTATATTTAATTATCACCAAAATTCAAATTAGACCAAGAAAGAGTTCAAACAATTTGTTCTTAGTATGCGAGATACATATCCTCTCACCAACCTATTTATACTTATTTCCTTCTAAAATAGAGGACAAAATAACCTTTATTCCAATCTGCAGGGACAGAATTTTATGTTCTAAAATTTCAGATATTTTAAAAGTTGTAGCATCCTATATAAATGGAGGGAAAGAAAAATATTTTGAGTGCCCACTACCATCCAGGCTCTACTTTTAATTTTACTCAAGCCACAAAAGCAGAGATATCATATTGTTTTCTGCTATTAAGTCCACTTTAAAGATGATTAAATTGATACTAAGAGAAATTGATAAACTTGCAAAACTTCACATAGCTGGTAAAAAACTGAGCTAGCACTCAAGCCCAGGTCTGCCAGCCTGTTAAGGTCTGTGCTGTTTCTACTATGCTAAGCTGTTTTCACTGTAAAAGAATAAACTGTTACTTCTTCTGACAAAAGTTTTACTCCTAGGATATTGAATATCTGAAAACCGGCTTCCCTGAGACCCATCATGGAAGTACTATGTATATATGGCTCTAATTATGCAGTTCATCATGTAGAAATCCAACCACAAGTCAAAGCTAGGACTCTAAAACATACTGTTGGTTAGTTAGAAATCTGACCTACTAATTAAACATCCTTAAGTGACTTCATAAACTCAAATTAAGTTCAATAGTCCAAAGCCTAGCAGGGGTTGAGGGAGTAGAGGATGGGGAGAATATTGTTTTGTTTTTAGCTCAATAATGAATAACACGAATTACTTTCTGGAGCCAGAGTCCAAACAAATCTATTTGACCACTTAATAATACTATAATATTATAAGGCTGGACTGTCTCAGTATTTCCAAAATTGCAATTATTCATTAGGTAAGTTGTTAATATCAATTCCTAATTGACCTGAAAAGTATGTAAAGATAATTCTGGAGAACACTACTTCAGTAAGACAAGTATCTATCACAAAGGTATACAGTAAAATTAGGTCAAGGAAAAACATTCTACTTTCCAAGAGATACTATTTTGATCATCAGAAAAAAATATTTCTAAATTTCTAAATCTTTAATCTCAGGTTTTCCTACAGCAAATAGTTAAGCAATTCTTCTTAGAGTGACTCACTTTATCTGGTACTTACTAGCTGATATTGAGTAACTAAGAGTTTCTAGGAGCTTACCAAATTAACTGAGTAATCTATATAGTTTAAAAACTTACCAGAGCATTTTCTTTTATCTGTAGATTATCTAAAGCCACATTGCCTTTAAAGACAAAGAGAAAAAATATGAAGATAATATACCAATTAGTATAACCAAACATAATTCAGTACCAAACACTATGGACCCTATGCTAAATAGACAATGGTATGCAAAGCAAGCGTCAAGAACTTAAGTTACTGGCACAAAAGAGTTGCTATATATGGACTTGAATATTCAGTGGTGGCATACTTTAGGTTAACCTACATATGCAAATAACTTCACTGCTATACCCAGATCACTGGGCTAAGAACACATAGAGCCAAAAGCAAGTTCAATAAACACCTGAAAGAAGCGTAAATATTTGTGTCTAATCCTTGAGGAAAGAAACCCAGGGGAAGCATGACTAATAACTGGAGATGGATAAACTTAACTCTACCAGCAAGGAAGGAACTAAAGCCTATCCCAAGAGCCAGTGTCTCTAACCCCATGAAGTTCCAAAGTGACAGGACTACAAGTAAGACAGGTCTATGATCTCCTTCTATGATGGACAGACAGGCCTAAAGGATGAGAGTAAAGCAGTAAGTGTGGTCTGTCCTTCAGAAGACAAAGTTCCTGATTTTGACCCTATGTGATTCTCAGTAATAAACTAGAAACATTTTAGAGAAGCACACAGGGCTAGAAAGTCACACATAAAAGTTTCAAAACTAATCTGGAGGAATATTTTAAGGAGTACCTTAAAAGGGTAAATCTTGGATCAAAACTGATCTAGTAATCTTTTCTTTACTAATGAATCAAAAAATGGAAATGAAAGTAATTTCATTCAATTAAATTAACAAATGATACCAAAGTAAGCAGAGTTGGAGTCATTGAAAAAAATACAATAGAAAAAGAAATGGTTGCTAAACTATTGAAAACAACCAAGTTAGTATATTTATGGTTGCTAAATTGTAGAAAACAACCAAGTTAGTATATTTACAAATAAAAATCAAATGCTACTTGCATAATACGGAGCAAGCATTCCTAAGTCCAGCAATGGCTTTTAAAATACTTAATAGCCTACAATATAAATATAAGTATAGTGCTGACATTAAATACCTTCACCAGAAATAATTTATCTGAACTTTCACAAAAGTTTAGCTATACCTTTCTTATGGCACTTAACTATGTAAATCCCCAAACTAATCATACACTCCTTACCGGTTCTCCTCATAGTAGGTGCTCAATAAACACTAACACTTCAGAATGAATATTATACTGAAATAGAAACAACTACAACAAGAACATAAGCCTTCATACTTCAGAAAACATATCAGATATATTACATTATTTGATCCTCAGAGCCTACTGGTAAAGGAGGGCAGGGCATATATATCAAGGAAAAGAAACTAGGGCTTCAAGAGGTTAAATTTCCGGCCTAAAAACACTGTCAACTAAATTAGGGGTAGAGCTAGGCCTCACAGCTTCTGACTCCCAGTGTTATGTTCAGAACATCACACTATTTCCCAAATAGCAGAGCAGAAAGAGTAGAGGGTTTTAATTCAGAAGATAATTTTATCTCCCTTGAGGAGAAATAAAAAGCTATACAAGCACTGGACTCAGTGTTGGGAAGCCAGCATAGTTGGTGGATCCACCTTTGGTCTTGGCATTTTAAAAAACCATCAAGAAATCCAAATGCAAAAAGGGAACTAAAATCAGTACAACTAACAAAGAAATAACCAGAAAGGTAAGGTTGAGTCAAGGTTTATGTTAGGTGGAGTACCAGAAGGAAGGATAGTGCCACAGTGGGAAACATGAAAGCAGGAGACGGTATTTCCAAATGGCCATTATAGTACTTTTCAAAAATATACATCTTTCAAAAAACAAAAATTCACAAATTATGATTTATAACTACTCATGACCCTTAAAGAACATAAACATTTTTAAACCAAATCCCCTCTAACTTTGTATAAGAAGAAATTGAGCCTAAAGAGATTAGATGGTTGATCCAACGTTATACAATTAACTTGCAGTGATGCTAAGAATAGAGCCTATGTCTCCTGACTCTCTGGTCAATGTTCATAATATTAAACAGAGAGATTAATCCAAAACTGTTACCAAAAGCAAAAAAACCAACAAACAAAAATGCCATGTCCTAATCCATGCAACTAGCTTTGCATATTGTAAAATAGGAATACTGAAAAAGGAGTATGTAGTGTTATGTATTTATTTTAAGTGGAAAATTCTGATGTTTTTATTTATCATTATAAAACTAAGGACATGTTCATAACTTATTGTGACTAAGCAAAGCAGACCTGTTTTTACAGGCAGAGCAATCTGCTTTTAGGCAGCAATACATGACTTTAAAAGAAATGAATCCCAGATTGGTTTCCAATAAATCAAGCATCTTCTTGTTAAATAAACCTAAAAAGAAAAGACTGAGGAAGGAGATTCACTGGGCAAAACGAACCATACACACGCTGGTCCATTTAAGCGGCTGTGTCACTGATACACAAGAGCTAGGATTCTCTACCTCTTGGATCACAATTTTTCATCAATTTGAAAGCAATCTCCACTCTCATACCATCAGCTGCTTTGATGTCTATGAAATACCATAGTCACAAAGCACCACCATCAATAGATTTGAAAAGTCTTTCAACATTTGTTTCATTCAGATCAGCAAAATCTAGGATCCTCGGTCTCTTCATGACCTTTCCTACATCGAAACTGCAAGTTTTTTTTTTCCAAAAACACCTTGTTTAGGGCACTCTACAGAGAAAACAGGTAAGTAACAATTATCTTCTGCCAGCCTCCCAGTATTTGCTGCCAGTATGCATCAGGCAATAGATGATTTCATGCAGCAATCTTCCCAGACCCCGTGGCGGCAGTAGGAATGACTTTGCTGGCCTGTGCTTCAGAAGCCTTGTGGGAGGAGGCAGGGGTCACAGTGTGTTTGAGGCACCTGAGGCAGGGCTCCCCGCCGCCTTACACATTCTGAGGAGCTAAGGCACCAGCGGAGGGAGAGGATTCGGGAAGCGGAGGCGGACATGGCCCGAGCAGTCTGGGGATTTTTTTTCCCTATTTTGATTGTGCGGGAAACCGTGTTATGTATTTTTTAAGATTTCTTTTATGTACGGTATAATGTAAATATTCATTATTTATATGAAAGTATATCAAAATATTCAGCACATTCATTTTCCAGGGAAGTGAGCTAAAATAAATGAGCAGTTTATTAAAGCATAAATCAAATTTTAGTAATAATGTTGTAGTAAAGAAACTGAAGAACATACTGTAGCATTTCAAATGAACCCAGCTATCCAACCCAAATGAACCAATCTACTTCTTTTACTGGTTCACTATGACTTTGTCTTGGGAGGGAGAGGAAGGAGAGGAAACAATTGACTCTTACTCTTTCCATTTCCCTGTTTAAAGAGGAAGTCTTGGCAAAGAAAGACGGAAAGCTGCCATGAAACACTGAACTTTCTCCCTTTCAAGAACACCTCAGGGAGCTAATAATAAGTAGGTGGCAGAGCCTCCTAGCAGAATGTTACCAAAATACCAACCTCAAGTTTCACTTCTAGAATAGGGGATGAATTTTTAATTTATAATGCTATTTATATATGTGGAAAGGTGTTTTCAATTTAAATTTTTGTTTCAATTGATAATAACTAAGCCTAAATATATTACATTATAATAACTGATATGTCACTTATTTTATATGCTTTAGGACAAGCTAATGAGAAAAGCGCCCTTCACTATATCAAGTTTTTGCTGGAAGGAAAGGAGTAAAAAAAAAGTCCTCTCCAAGTTTAGAAATACCTAGTTACTGCTGTTTTATGTGTCAAGGTAAAAAGAAGCAAAAAGGCCTGCTTTTTCTTGCATTCGGAAGCTACCCTAAAGACAATGTAATATATATTAGATTTGGATTTGCAAATATCAGCCTGACACTGCAACTTCATTTATCTTGCCACATTTTGTAGCTGTGGTTCTTTGCTCACCAATTTGTATGAAGAACAAAAAGGTAAGATACATCATTTGACAACCATTTTTTCACTATGAAGGCAGAGCAAGTGGCAATACTACTTGTATCTAATGACGGAACTCACCTTGCTCTGGCCTGTTTAAAGCCAGGAGAAATGACCCTGTCTAACTCTCTCATTTCGAGATAAGGAACTAGTGGTCACTGATCAGTGACCTCCAGAAGCCACATACAGAGGCCGTACTGAAGACGGAATTAGATCCCAGGGTCTTCTTCTGTATATTGCTTTGCTCCAACTATACCTGGCAGCTGAGCAACACACTCTGAGGGAACTCCACCTGGGTCCTACTCCTGGTCTATAGCCACACCTTGCATCAAACGTATCACAACCTCTGGATATTCCACCTGTCAAGTGGATGTGAGAGCAAATTCTGAATGGAGCATTTTCCTGTTAACTTTCTACAGTGAATCACTTTAAAAAATCAAACTGACAAAGGTTCTACATTGCAATACTACTACTTAAACCAAACTGGAAAACATGAGATGTTTCAACATATCTTTTCAAATACATGCTACTCTTAAAACAATCATATCCTAGACACACCTCAAAGAGCTAAGGGCCATGAAATTTATCTCCTAGCACCAGTGTGTGGGGAAAAAGATCTAGACAATCCTTCCTATCTGCAAAGTAGTGACATGCCCACTAGGCACTTCTCTGAATCTTTGAAAACCCAACTTGCAAACTAGCTGAAAAGTAATATAAAAATGCTAATTGTAAATTAAAACACAGTTTTCTTAAGGAAATTTGTTTAGAAAATAAATATTTAGATATGTGGCTTTAGCGCTACTATAGAATGTGAAAACCCTAAAGTCTGAAGCCTAGAAGAACATACTTACAAAAATAAAATAAAACAAAGCAGGCTGTTTTCTATTAACTCAGCTAGGTATTTATTATCATTATTTCTATCAATATTAGCAATTTAACAATTATAATTACAAAGAACTTCCACATCACTTATTTTACAAACACTTTGAGTATTATTTCCCCATTTGACAGATAAGGAAACTGAGGCTTAAAGATATTAAATGTTTTGCCCACGTGTCCCACAGCTGGTAAGTACTCAGGGTCTCTATTCTACAACAGCAAGAATTATGAAAAGATCATTTTGCTTAAATCACTTTTAAAAACACTTTCAATAAAAAAAATTTTTTTAATAGGAATTGTTGGCATAAAAAAAATCTTCAAAAGAATAAAAAAATAAAATTAATCTTTTTTTCTTTGCTTCTCCAATTTAAAGGCAATATCCACAGTACACTTCCTGAGCCTAGACACTCACATAATTTCCCCATCCTCACTCTACAGCTTTTGTTTATTGTGGATATCACTGTGAATACACAGCATAATCTTTTCCAGATTACATTAACCCAATTTGATTCTTAAAACTGCTTCCTTACATCATCCAAAGATTATGCATTTTTACTGACATGACACCTTTCAGTCACTTCTTAAGACATCTGCTGCTACAACTTGTTCAGTACCCAGATATTCTCCTAAAAATTCATAATACAATTTCAATATTCCTTAGTTTGGGGAAGTTGTGGTTCCTATGGCCAGGATGCTCACTGAACTTAGAGCACTTGATGATATAACTGGCCTGTTGCTAGGCTACCGCTTCCACACCTTTAGGCAATAAGCTATTACTGTGCAATATAGAGAGCTCGGCCTAGTGCTCTGGGCGGAGGCAGAGACGATAGTGCTCAACCTACCATTGGGAGAACAAGCCAGGTAATAAACCCTCTCACCCCAAAGAACGTTTTCCTGTCAATTTCTTTGGTCACATTGAATCCATAGCGAGCTTGCCTGGGGCTGAAACCCATTGGCAAGGCGCTTAGATTAGGGTTTCTCAATTTTTTGTTCTGGATGTCTGTGCATTGTAGGGTGTAGCAATGTTCATGGGGTCTACCCACTAGATCCCAGTAGCACATCTCTGCCCCTCAGTGTTGACAACCAAAACCATCTCAGACATTGCCAAATAGCTCGTTGAAGGCACATCATTCCCAGCTGAAAACCACTGCCTTAGCCTAGGCAAGTGCCCCAGTTAAGAAGTTATTATTCAGCTTCCTTTATAATAACCACAATAATAAACCCCAAAACTTTCTAGAACAACAGCTGTGAGCTCAGAAAGCTGAGGAAATCCCACCCCAACTGAATTTTACCGAATACAGTTCCTAAAGGAAATGAGGTTTTTAGCTTAGGCCTATTATAAAGTTGATGATGGCCACTTGCAGAAAACCTTATTCTAAAAGAAAGAAAAGGAGATGAAAGAAAAAAAGTCTATTTTCCTGCATTTCACCAAAATAGGAGCAAATGACGTAAAATCATGGCATTTTAATTTCACTTATGGAAAAGTTCAAAATACTCAGGCTTCACAATGTCACTGTAAAAACATTTACAATTAGAATCACAGAGTATTGGTACTGGGAGAATCCATAGATGATACCTACTCCAAACCCCCAATTTTAAATAAAAAATATGATTTGGTAGAGAGGAATCTTCAAATGTACCCACAAGCTTTATTTCTTAAAAAAAAAAAAGTCCTAAGTAAATACAGCACCATGTTAACACTTGGGTAATAACTTGGATTTTGAGTACTGATTACATAGAAATATTGTATTATCTTTTTTTCCTACTAAATATATTAAGATGAAGGAACTAACGCCTGGAAGGTATGTGGTTTGTCTAGTCCAACAACTCAGAACCCGGGTTTCCTAAATACCGAGCCCAGTGCCGTTTCAGATTACAAATAATGTTTACAAACTAGAGGGAGTAATTTATATTAGGCAGCATTATGAAGGAACATTTGATGCCTGCAGAAGGCACTGGACATTTAATTCCTTACATGTCACTTTCTTCTCTCTTTCTTGTATTACACTTAAGTGTGGGGGAGGCATGTACTGTTGGGTAAACACCAGTCAAATGATCAGTAAGCTATTAACAAACGGGCTCCTCCACAGTTCAGGCAGCACTCATGGCTCTGTAACAACATTGTCCAATATAATACATGGTTCACATATGTAAGTACACATTTGGGGAGCCAGGTTAAAAAAAAAAAGAACAAGGAATGAATTTTAGTAATACACTGTATTTAACCCCAATATAACCAAATATTATTTCAACATGTAATCAACATAAAAATTAGGATATTACACGTTTCCTCCTACTGAGTATTTTCAAAACTCGGTTATTTTACACTTAGAACACATCTCAGTTAGCACTAAACCACACTTCTCAACAGCCACCGCGGCTAGTGGCTACCCTACTGCAGCACGCTTCTATCTGTTGACTGAATTAAAAGCAGTGCCTTTCATTTGAGTAGTTATTTTGATTTCTCTCCAAAGCTGACAAAATTCCCAAAAGTCTTTTTTGTACAGTGAGAAAGTGTCCCCCGATGTCCCCAAAGCTTAACATATCATCAGTGAAATTATGCTACTATCTCCTTCTACATACTTACCTTGAGGACAGAAACGCTGGCCTAAATTCTTGGTAATGCAACTAATGACGACGCTGGTCGTGGCTTGAATTTCCTTCTACCGCTCCAAAGCAAAACTGAAAGTCCTTTTCTTACTAAGGGAAAGAAAATATTAAGGGGAAAAAGTCATTAGAAGCCATACTTTCTCGTAGCAATCTTCCCCTGCTGATCCCTTCCTAAACCCAGCAGTCCTAAAGAGAAGGAAGCCAATCCTGCTCCCTATAAAACGCCAGCGAAGATAACTGCGAAATGCCGTGTCCTTTTCCTAGGTGCCACTTCATCTGGACGTGTGTGACCACACAGCCATCCTCACTCCACGCGGTGCCGGAACGGAAAGGGTTCTGTAACGCTGTGGGGCCGCCGCGGCCATGCTGAGGGCAGCGGGAGGGGCCCCCCAACGGTCCGGGCCGAAAAGGACAGGAGCTTCGGCCTCCGGGATGCGAAAGGTGGGAAATCCGGGAGCGAGAACGCGATTCCGGAGCCCGGGGTCCCCGAGCCCCTCACACCTGCCGCCCGGAGAGGGGCCCGCCGAGCGCCCCGCTGCCCACCTGCCCCGCCGGGAGGAGGAGTGTCCGGCGGCGGAGGGAGCCCGCGGCATGGGCACCCCTGCCAGCGTCGACAGCCCGCCGGCCGCGCGCTCTCGCTTACCGCCCCAAACCCCAGCTTCAGTGGGGACTTGTTCAGGTTCTCCACATGGTCCCCCAGGAAGCGGTTCAGCAGGTCAGCGACTACCGACGCCAGCACCATGGCGGGCCCGAGGGGAGGGCGCACCCGGGCGCAACTGAAGGCCGCAACCGGCGCGGCGCACGACCGCTCCCCGGACGCAGGCCCGCCCCCTCGCCGCGCGCGAACGGCCTGTGCGCAGGCGCGCCACCGCCACCGCCCCCGCCGCAGTCCGGAACCTGGGGGGTGGGACCCGGCCGCAGGTCTGTGATCTCGGCCGCTTCGGGCCGAGGAGCGGTGTGGAGGCCGGCTTTGGGGAAAAAGGAGGGCGGAATGTACTGAGCACGGGGACATTTCTGTGGCAGTTCTGCTTGCCCGCCTCCTAACGTCCTCGGGTCCGGGGTCGCGCGGTCTGGGACGAAAGCAGCTTCCCAGGCCTCCAGTCCACCTGGAGCGCCTTGGCTGTCTGATTCATCTGTTATCCAATTCCAGCACGTGGGGATAAAATGTCAGACAAATAAAAGTGCTCAGTAAATATTTGATGAAATATATTTTGTTGACTAGAGCCCGATCTACAATTCAGGACTTATGATTGTCAGGTGCTTTTAACCATGTATCTCTCCCACTGAATTATTCAATTTCTTTCTCACAACAAAGCAGTGAGGTGGACATTTGCTTCTGTTTCCCAGATGAGAAACTGAGGCACATGTTAAGAGACTGGTATAGGGTCAATTCAAACTAGGAATCACAGCCCAGATGGTAAATTCTCTCCTGCTAATTCATTCTCCCCTCCCTGCCTACCTACCTTCCTTCCTTCCCTTCTTTCCTTGCTCCACCCATACACTCAGTTCAATATAATTCAGTCTGTTGTGTATCAGGCATTGTGTGTGTAGCTTATATTGCACTTTACATCCAGAATGTTAATTTTTAAAGCAGTTCTTTCTACTATTAACTATTTTCCACTATCTTTGCTTTGGAATAAGTAGCATTGTATCTAAACCCTTAAAGGCAAGGAAAGTGAGTGTTTTCCCTGAGTTAGTAATGAATGCTTTCTTTCTTAATTGCTCACTGTTCTCCTTGGGCACATGCCTTTCTGAGGGGGCAAGCACGAATCAATATGCAGCCAGGGAGCAGTAGCCATTCCTGCTGAAGCCAGACTTGCAAGCAGAGGAGTCCCTGGGGGGGTCTCTGACTGGATCATTTCATTTTGATTCTTTGGGCCTGCCTGCAAATTCGTGGTCTAATGGTCTTCTCTGAAGCAGAGCACACCTGCATTATGTTCTGCTTATTTGCCAGCTCACTCTGAGTTAGACCTTGGTGAAAATGGCTTTCACTCCCCTAAGGGTTTTTGTGACATAAATGCACAAACATTTTGTCAATGGCTAAATGCCCCTGAAAGCAGCACGTGGGATTTCCATAATTGTACCACCAACGCTTCCACCTTCATAGAGCAACATAAGCATCGCCACAAATGCAGTCTCCATCTAGAGGGATTTCCAAAACCATTAGCTTCCTATGAATCAATATTCTACAGAAGAGAAAGTAAGATACAGGGAAATTAAATTACTTAACCAAGGATACAATCCAGTCATTCATTCATCTAAACCCATAGCTGCAGGCTGTAGTTATGGTTAGAAGCCTGGATTCCCTCCTGATACTGAAATCACATTGGGAGAAAGTTAAAATCAACCCCTCAGGGGAAACTCTGACCATTCCAGTTGTCTTATTTTGTGCCTTATGACCACATAAGGTCCACCATCTTATACTCAAAGCTTTCACATTGTTATAGCTAAGAAACTATCCCCAAATAATATTTACATTTACAGAACACTCAATATATATGGGGTCTTATTTAATCCCTAAACAACTGTCTAAAGAAGGTAGGGATCTAAAGAAGGCAGGCTCATAGACGAGAAACAACTTGTCTAAAGGCCTCAAATCCTATAAAAGCTGAACTGTGACTCAAACCCAGATCCCTCTGGCTCCTATCCTGAGCGCTAAACTGTTTCTCCTGAACTCATCGCCTCTCTAGGTGGCTAGGTAAAAGAAAAAGAGACCCTTGTTCCAAGGCCTTGAGTTGACACTATACACCTTGTTGTTTATATCAGTACCTAATGGATTAAACAGGTCATAAGCAGGAAAGCACTAGTTTTGCATAATGGTGCTGTACCATTTGTAAACAGAATCCTTGTCATCCCAGGAAGTGTATTCATTTTCTTTATTTATACCATACTGTGTTCCAAAATAGGATTTGAGGTGATTTACGTAACAAAGACCCAGGGAATTTATCATCCCTAGAGACTGACATGGTGAAAATGAAAAAGACATGCAGTTAACTGATAGAGAACCCTGAATGAGGTCACAAATTGCCATATATCAACACCTCTGACCCTGGAGTGGGGGCACAAGGTGTGAAGGTGCTCAAAGAGGCTTCAGTGGGAAGGCTTGGGAGGGTGACAAGTCCTACCAGAGCCTCACAGTCTATTATCCTTGGAAAACCATCAAAGAAACAGTCTGAGTGTCCAGCGGTGGAGGTCAGCCATGTCCCCTTTACAGAAAAAATAGTCATGAAAATCATCAAGAAGACTGTAGATACAGAAATATGTTTTTGATGGAGCATTTAATGAAACTACCGGCATGCAAAATTATATTTTCTTTATCATCACAGTTGGGTAAAGATATGTCCTAAGGCTCAGAATTGGGAAGGAATATAAAACATCAAAACAATTTCTTTTTTTTTATTTTGGTATCATTAGTCTATAGTTACAATTTCTTTTTTTTTATTTTGGTATCATTAGTCTATAGTTACATGTGTAACATTATAGTTACTAAAGTCCCCACTTCATCAGGTCCACCCAATTACCCCATTACAGTCACTGTCCATCAGCGTAGTGAGATGCTATAGAATCACTACTCTTCTGTGAGTTGTACAGCCCTCCCCGGGCCCCCCAACATCCCATTTGCTAATTGTTTTGCCCCGTTTTCCCCCTTGTCCCTCCTTTCCCACCCATCCTCCCCGGTACCTTTCCCTTTGATAACTGTTAGTCCATTCTTGGGTTCTGTGAGTCTACTGCTGTTTTGTTCCTTCAGTTTTTTTCTTTGCTCTTATGCTCCACATATGAGTGAAATCATTTGATACTTGTCTTTTTCCGCTTGGCTTATTTCACTGAGCATAATACCCTCTAGCTCCATCCATGTTGTTGCAAATAGTAGGATTTGTTTTCTTCTTATGGCTGAATAATATTCCATTGTGTATATGTACCACATCTTCTTTATCCATTCATCTACTGATGGACACTTAGGTTGCTTCTATTTCTTGGCTATTGTAAATAGTGCTGCAATAAACATAGGCATTTATCTGTCTTTCTGAAACTGGGATGCTGCATTCTTAGGGTAAATTCATAGGAGTGGGATTCTGGGGTCAAATGGTATTTCTCTTTTGAGTTTTTGAGGAACCTCCATACTGCTTTCCACAATGATTGAACTAATTTGCAGTCCCACCAGCAGTGTAGGAGGGTTCCCTTTTCTCCACATCCTCGACAAGATTTGTTGTTTGTCTTTTGGATGCAGCCATCCTAACTGGTGTGAGGTGATATCTCATTGTGGTTTTAATCTGCATTTCTCTGATGATTAGCGATGTGGAGCATCTTTTCATGTGCCTGTTGGCCATCTGAATTTCTTCTGTTGAGAAGTGTCTATTCATGTCCTCTGCCCATTTCTTAATTGGACTATTTGCTTTTTCTTTGTTGAGGTGCGTGGGTTCTTTATATATTTTGGATGTCAACCCCTTATCCGATACGTCATTTATGAATATATTCTTCCATACTGTAGGATGTCTTTTTGTTCTACTGTTGGTGTCCTTTGCTGTACAGGAGCTTTTCAGCTTCATACAGTCCCACTTTTTAATTTTTGCTTTTGTTTCCCTTGCCCCGGGAGATATGTTCATGAAGAAGTCGCCCTTGTTTATGTCCAAGAGGTTTTTGCCTATGTTTTTTTCTAACGGTTTTATGGTTTCAAGGCTTACATTCAGGTCTTTGAACCATTTTGAGTTTACTTTTGTGTATGTGGTTAGACAGTAGTTCAGTTTCATACTCTTACATGTAGCTGTCCACTTTTGCCATCACCAGCTGCTGAAGAGCCTGTCATCTCCCCATTGTATATCCATGGCTCCTTTATCGTATATTAATTGACTATATATGTTTGGGGTAATGTTAAGATTTTCTATTCTGTTCCACTGGTCTGTCAGTCTGTTCTTGTGCCAATACCAAATTGTATTGATTACTGAAGCTTTGTAGTAGAACTTGAAGTCTGGGAGCATAATTCCCCCTGTTTTATTCTTCCTCCTTGGGATTGATATGGCTATTTGGGTCATTTGTGGTTCCATATGAATTTTAGAATTATTTGTTCCAGTTCATTGAAGAATGCTGTTGGTATTTTGATAGGGACTGCATTGAATCTGTAGATTGCTTTAGATAGTATAGCCATTTTGACAATATTTATTCTTCCTAGCCAAGAGCATGGGATGATTTTCCATTTGTTAGTGTCCTCTTTAATTTCTCTTAGGAGTGTCTTGTAGTTTTGAGAGTCCAGGTCTTTCACTTCCTTCGTTAGGTTTATTCCTAGATATTTTATTCTTTTGATGCAATTGTGAATGGAATTGTTTTTCTGATTTCTCTTTCTGCGAGTTCATCTTTAGTGTATAGGAAAGCAACAGATTTCTGTGTGTTAATTTTGTATCCTGCAACTTTGCAGAATTCAGATATTAGTTCTAGTAATTTTGGAGTGGAGTCTTTAGGGTTTTTTATGTGCAATATCATGTCATCTGCAAATAGTGACAATTTGACTTCTTCTTTACCAATCTGGATGCCTTGTGCTTCTTTGTTTTGTCTAATTGCCATGGCTAGGACCTCCAGTACTATTTTGAATAATGGTGGGGAGAGTGGGCATCCCTGTCTTGTTCCCAATCTTAGATGAAAAGCTTTCAGCTTCTCGTTATTAAGTATGATGTTGGCTGTGGGTTTGTCATATATGGCCTTTATTATATTGAGGTACTTGCCCTCTATACACATTTTGTTTGACAGTTTTTTATCATGAATGGATGTTGAATTTTGTCAAATGCTTTTACAGCATCTATGGAGATGATCATGTGGTTTTTGTTCTTCTTGTTGATGTGGTGGATGATGTTGATGGATTTTCGAATGTTGTACCATCCTTACATCCCTAGGATGAATCCCACTTGATCATGGTGTATGATCCCCTTGATGTATTTTTGGATTTGGTTTGCTAATATTTTGTTGAGTATTTTTGCATCTACGTTCATCAGGGTTATTGGTCTGTAATTTTCTTTTTTGGTGAGGTCTTTGCCTGGTTTTGGTATTAGAGTGATGCTGGCTTCATAGAATGAGTTTTGAAGTACTCCCTCCTCTTCAATTTTTTAAAAAACTTAAAGGAGAATGGGTATTTTTTCTTCTCTATATGTCTGGTAAAATTCAGAGGTGAATCCATCTGGCCCAGGGGTTTTGTTCTTAAGTAGTTTTCTGATTACTGATTCAATTTCTTTGCTGGTAATTGGTCTGTTTAGGTTTTCTGTTTCTTGCTTGGTCAGTCTTGGAAGGTTGTATTTTCCTAAGAAGTCGTCCATTTCTTCTATGTTTTCCAGCTTGTTAGCATATAGATTCTCATAATATTCTCTTGTAATTCTTTGTAGTTCTGTGGGGTCCATCGTTATTTTTCCTTTCTCATTTGTGATTCTGTTTATGTGTGTAGATTCTCTTTTTCTCTTAATAAGTCTGGTTAGGGGTTTATCTATTTTGTTTATTTTTTCAAAAAACCAGTTCTTGGTTTCATTGATTTTTTTCTATTGTTTTATTCTTCTCAATTTTATTCATTTCTTCTCTAATCTTTATTATGTCTCTCCTTCTGCTGACTTTGGGCCTCCTTTGTTCTTCTTTTTCCAATTTCAGTAATTGTGTCTTCAGACTATTCATTTGTGATTGTTCTTCCTTCTTTAAATAGGCCTGGATTGCAACATACTTTCTTATTAGAAGAGCCTTTTCTGCGTCCCACAGAAGTTGCAGGTTTGTGTTGTTGTTGTCATTTGTCTCCATGTATTGTTTGATCTCTGTTTTAATTTGGTCATTGAACCATTGATTATTTAGGAGCATGTTATTAAGCCTCCATGTATTTGTGTGCCTTTTTGTTTTCTTTGTACTATTTATTTCTAGTTTTATACCTTTGTGATCTGAGAAGTTGGTTGGTAGAATTTCAGTATTTTTTAATTTACTGAGGTTCTTTTTGTGGCCTAGTACATGGTCTATTCTGGAAATGTTCCATGTGCACTTCAGAAGAACGTGTATCCTGCTGCTTTTGGGTGTAGAGTTCTGTAGATGTCTGTTAGGTCCACCTGTTCTAGTGTGCCGTTCAGTGCCTCTGTGTCTTTAATTATTTTCTGTCTGGTTGATCTGTCCTCTGGAGTGAGTGGTGTGTTGAAGTCTCCTAAAATGAATGCACTGCTTTCTGTTTACACCTTTAATTCTGTTATTATTTATTTCACATATGTCAGCACTCCTCTGTTGTGTGCATATATATTTATAATGGTTATGTCCTCTTGTTGGACTGACCCCTTTACCATTATATAATGTCCTTCTTTATCTCTTGCTACTTTCTTCATTTTGAAGTCTATTTTGTCCGATACAAGTACTGCAACACCTGCTTTTTTCTCCTTGTTGTTTGCATGAAATATCTTTTTTTATCCCTTCACCTTTAATCTGTGTATATCTTTGGGTTTGAGGTGAGTCTCTTGTAAACAGCATATAGATGGGTCTTGATTTTTTATCCATTCTATTACTCTGTGTCTTTTGACTGGTGCATTCAGTCCATTTACATTTAGGGTGATCATTGAATAGATATGTACTTATTCCCATTGCTGGCTTTAAATTTGTGGTTACCAAAGGTTGTAAGGTAGCTTCTTTACTATCTAACAGTCTAACTTAACTCTCTTGGTAAGCTATTACAAACACAGTCTGATGGTTCTTTATTTCTATCTCTTCTTCTTCCTCCTCCTCCATTTATATGCTGGGTGTTTTATTCTCTACTGTTGTACATTTCCTTTGACTGTTTTTGTGGATAGTTGATTTTACTTTTTGCCTTTAGTTAGTATTTGGATGGTCTGCTTTATTTGCTATGATTTTATTTTCTCTGGTGACATCTTTTTAGCCTTAGGTGTGCTTCCTTCTAGAGCAGTCCCTTTAAGATGTCCTGTAGAGGTGGTTTGTGGGAGGCAAATTCCCTCAGCTTTTGCTTGTCTGGGAATTTTTTAATCCTTCCCTCAAAATTTAAATAATAATCATGCTGGATACAGTATCCTTGGTTCAAGCCCCTTCTGTTTAATTACGTTAAATATATCATGCCCTTCTCTTCTGGCCTGTAAGGTTTCTGAGAGAAGTCTGATGATAGTCTGATGGGTTTTCCATTGTAGGTGATCGTTTTTCTCTGTCTAGCTGCCTTTAATACTGTGTTCTTATCTTTCATCTTTGCCATTTTAATTATTATGTTTCTTGGTGTTGTCTTCCTTGGGTCCCTTGTGTTGGGAGATCTGTGGGCTTTCATGGACTGGGAAACTATTTCCTTCCCCAGCTTGGGGAAGTTTTCATAAATTATTTTTCAAAGACACTTTCTAACCCTTTTTCTCTCTTCTTCTTCTTCTGGTACTCCTATGATGCGAATATTGTTCTGCTTGGATTGGTCACACAGTTCTCTTAATATTCTTTCAATCTTAAAGATCCTTTTATCTCACTCTGCCTCAGCTTCTCTGTATTCCTGTTCTCTGATTTCTATTCAATTAACAGTGTCTTGCACCTCATCCATTCTTCTCTTAAGCCCATTGATCGCTTGTCTGATTTCTGTATTGTCTTTCCTCACTTCGTCCCTTAGCTCTTGCATATTTCTCTGTAGATCCATCAGTATGGTTATGACTTTTATTATGAATTCTTTTGCAGGAAGAACATTTAAATCTATCCCATATGGCCCTCTCTGGCATTGTCTGAGTAATCTTTATCTGTACCATATTCCTCTGTCTTTTCATGGTGATAGAAGTGGTCGCTGGTAGGTGCCACATGTGTCATCTGGCAGATGAAAGTCCCCTCGTGCTTGTCGTTTTCCTTTCCCTTCTCTGGGGCCTGAACTGGTTTCTCGCTCACCAGGAGGCAGTCTCTGGGATAATCCCCGGAGTTGCCTGTGTGCGGGGTTGCCCTCAGCCTAGCCTATAGCACTGTAGGGGTTTGAAGTCTTGCTGGGTGCCTTCTGGTCCCCTTGGTGCTTTCTAGCCCTTGATGTGGGTTCTAGGGTCCTTCCCGCTTAGCTGTGCGCCTGCCAGAAGTAGATTCTGTGAGGGTGTTGTGGGTGGGGCCGCTCCTCCACTGTTCCACCGCAGTGGAGGTTGCCGGACATTTTGTGGCGCTGGCATCGTTGGGGAGGTGGGGGTGGGGAAAAATGGGAGGCTGCTCATCACTGTGGGAAGCCTTGGCTCAGCTGCTTTGCCCAGGCCCTGGCCAGGGGGGTCCAAAATTCCGCAAGACTCCCAGCCTGCTGGGCTGAATGCGCTGGGACGTTTTTGTTCCGCTGTTGGGCTCTTGTCTCTTTAACACTTTAACCAAACAAGAAAAAAAAAAAAAGAAAAGAAGCTCCCGCTTTTCTTTTGTCACGGGGAGCCAGCTGAGGGGACCTGCTTGTTGTCTGCATCTGGGATCCTGCACTTCTGTTTCTCTTATCTCTGATACAGCACACAATGTGTGTCAGTGCTCCTGGCTCAGATACCAGGACTGGTTATTTTGCGGGCCTGTGCTTCCACTCTCTCTCCTCTCTGACTCTTTTCCTCCTGCCGCTGAGCTGGGGTGGGTGTAGTGCTTGGTCCAGCTGGGTTGCGGCTTTGTACCTTACTGCTTCGTGAGCCACTGAGGTCTTGCAGGTGTAGCTGTAGCCTGGTTTTTGAACTGTATCTGCTGCTCTCTTTTTTAGGAATACTTGTATTTTTTGTATTTTCACAAATATATATGATTTGGGGAGGAGATTTCCACCACCCTGCTCACACTGCCATCTTCCCAGAATCAACAATTTCTTTTTTATGGGTATCAAAGTTTTATCAATTTTTGCCCTGGTTCATTGAAGTTAATTTGAACAAGCTTACAAAAGTATATGCAATATGATCAAATAAAACAAACTAAAAAGTAGCTGAAATAATTGAAATAGAAGGAAAATAAGGCTAAAGAAGATCAGATAAAACCAGAAATGAAGGTAGAATGGAAAATACATACTGAAGTTTTTAACTGCCATAGCACTGTAGAAGGAGCCCACAATCTGGCATCAAAAGAGCTGACCTTGAGCTCTAATTCAGCAATTTGTTTCTTCTCTGTCCTTGCGCAAGTAATTGTACCTCCAATACACCTTGTTTCCATCTGTAAAATGGGATAGATGAGATTCTTTCCTGAGGAATAGAGTGGGAACTTGTGCATGAAAGTATTTTGTAGATCATAAAGTGCCTCCATCCTTTAATTTCTGTTCCCTGAAAGCATTATAGTCCCCCACTTCCAAGCCTTTTGTATGTCTTCCTGCCCTCCTCATCTTCCTTCAAGACTTACTCATCCACTGGGACTATGTTTATACTCCACTTCATCCTGAAAGCACTGTATGACTGCCCAACTTGGGTCATGTGCCCCTTTGGTGTCACCTTCTTTCAGAGAGAGGATAAGGCAGGGCAGTGAATTTTGAAGTCTCAAACTCGGTTTCAAAATCCTGCTCTGCCATTTCCTATATGTGTGACCCTCTGAGTGCCAATCTTATCTGTTAAGTGAGAATAACGGTGTCTATTACCTCCATTTGGGGAGGATTAGAGATAGGACATAGAATGCACAAGGTACACATAGGGCTTTTTGGAGAGTTTGGTTATTACTGCTAAAATAATTTCCTTGGATTAAGTTTCTCATACTGAACTTTGAAAATGGCTTTATTTGCTAAAGCACAGTAAGTCTATATTTATGTTTGAAAGCATAGCTTTTGAAAGCTTATGAAAAACATATGGAACAACATTTAAAAAATAAACTAGTTCCTTGTCCACATTGAAGGAACTGAAGACTGTTTAATAATACTACAATTAAATGTTATTAACTAACCAATGAAAATCAAGGTGAATCAGATCAATCTCCATTTTCTTTTTCCTGAGGAGAAGTGCATTCAGTCCCATCGCATTCAGCCCCGCAGGCTGGGAGTCTTGCGGAATTTTGGACCCCCGGGCCAGGGCCCGGGCAAAGCAGCTGCGCCAAGGCTTCTGACAGTGATGAGTTTCCTAGACTCCCTATATTTTGTTTCTCTCTCCAGATAATTTCTGGTTTAATTTGTGGCTAAAGAGTATTCAGCCTCTTAGACTTTCTCCTTTGATGTCAGGTTTTGGTCTCTTTTGTGTCGGTACAACGTGAACAGTACTTGTCATTTTCACAAACATCATACTTATTTAATCTTCCCAACAATCTGTCTAGCCAGTACTCATTTCACAAACAAGGAGACTGTGACTCACTGTTCTGTTCAAGATGCACTAGCACTCGGCTGAGCAGTTATTCAGACAGGGTCTTAACTCCACCGCTTATGTTCCTTTCCCAAAACAATGCTTTCCATTGATTAGGGCCCAGGGTATTTATAGAATACACTGTGAAGTTTGTTTCTCAGCTAAAGCAGCTCAGACACAAATTGTCACAAGCAAGTGAGAAGAAACTCCTAGTTCTAAGCAAATTGGCATGTATCATCTCCTTCTGGCTACTCTCCTCTGTTTTTGCCCATCTTGAAATGCTGCTGTTCACAGAGATTTCTCTGCAGCCCCCTTCGCTCATGCATTCAGTTTAATCTCTTGGTGCATGTCTCTCAGGGCTCTGACAGTGCACGTTCTCAGCCTCAATCAGCCCGCTCTCCCCACTCCTCCCAAGAGCTAAAAACCAAGTCTGATCATGTCACTCCCCATCTTCAAGCCTTCTTTGCTCCTCCACTGCCTTTAGGATAAAACTCCTTTGCCTAGGTCACAAGCATCTTCATGATCTGACCCCTCTGTACCACTATCTCCAGCCTTATTCCCCGCTCTACCCGCCATGCCTGACTTCAGCTGCTGTGCTTGTTGCTTCCTAAAAGCCCACGTTCTCTCACCTCATGTCTTTGCTTATGCTCTTCTACCTGGAAAGCCTGCCTCCTGCTTGCCTCCATAACCTCTCTTCACTCTTTTAAGACACTTCAAGCATTGCCTCCACCTGAAAGCCTTCCCTGACTTCCCCATCTCTAGTTCATTCATTTTTACTGATATATAGAATTCCACTGTATAAACATACGAATTCTCTTTGCTGACGGATGTTGGAATCATTTCCAATTTTTCCAGTGCTGGTGTGATCATTTAGTACTGTCAGATTTTTAAAGGTTGCTAATATGGTGGGTGATATGGGCTGAACTGTGTCCTCCCAAAATTCACATGTGAAGTCCTAACCTGTGGTACCTCAAGACATGAGTGTCATTTGGAGTTAGGGTCTCAAAAGAGGTATTTGAGGTTAAACGAGGTAGTTAGGTGAGCCCAGATCTGGTGATTAGGATGCAGACACGCACAGAGGGATAACCATGTGGAGACACAGGGAGAAGAGGGCCATCTAAAGCCAGGGAGAGAGACACACAGAAGAAATCAACCCCACCAGCACCCTGATCTTGTATTCTAACTTCCAGAACTGTGCAGAAATAAATTTCTGCGATTTAAGCCACCCAGTCTGCGGTATTTTGTTATGGCAGCTCTAGCAAACTACTATACTGAGTTAAAGATGGTAAACTGTCTCGGATTTGATTTCCATTCTTTTGTTTACAACTGAAATTGAGAAAATTTTGCATATGTTACTTAGAAATTCAGGTTTCTTCTATAATATTTTCTTAAGAATATTTTGATTTTTAGACTTTTATTGTGTTTCCTTCTCTTATAAACATATACACACATCAGACACTACTGGGTCATTTTTAAAGTGCTGTAAATATCTCCCTGCGACTTTCTTTTCATATTTTTTTCCCTTGTGCGGCTTTACTGCGGTAGTTCTCACTTTGGTCGCTTGAGGTCGCTCTACTCATATGTCTCCTTAGCGAGCTAATGCTGACACTGCTTTGTGTTCTCAACGCCCTCCTCTCACAGTCACAACAGCCAGGCAGGCACAGATTCCCCCAAATGTTGCGTACACTGCGTGGCCAATTCTGCCAATCCATGGCCGTGTATGTCGTTTGCTGGGTAGCTGTCTGGGGGCCACCCAGCTGCCCCCTTGCGGCTACGGGTTCCTGCATACACACACGTTGCCGCACAGGGGGACAAGCATGCAAACCAACAATGCTGCGCTGCAGTTGGGGCTTCCCGCCCCCGACGAGTATGGGGCAGTACTCACTGATTTCTGTAACATACGTTCGGCAGCCTCCAGCTGTCGCTCAAAGTCCTCCTCCTTCCGGTGGGGACTGCACTCGCGACTGCAACTCCACTGTTTTGTGAGCGGCAGGGCGGATGACCGTCAGGAACATCCATGCCACTTGCCCAGCCGACTCCCCGTGGGCCTGTAGGGACTAGGACTCTAGCATTTCCAGCGCCACCTGTATAGCCTCTGGGGTCGCCTGTAGGGCCTCCCAATCCTCTGGCACCGCCCACGCGGTCAAGTGCCCTGCCACCGGGTACCAAATAGAGGCTGGGGCCACATCTCCTCCACCCGCCTCTCCGTGTCAAGGAGCCGAAGGACTGTTGCTTTCACGACCACCTACCTCATCCTGCTCACAGCACCGTGTCGGGGCCGGAGGGTTCCCTTTGAGGTTTGGGGACAATGCGAAGAGCAAAGAAGGCAGCGGGAGTCCTCATGGACGGTGCTTAAAGAGGCCACTTTATTCTGCACACACCAGTACTTATACTGCTCTACTGCTAATTCATGGTTACATAAGTGCTTTAAGATGCACATGCGTGTGGCCTTCATGGGCAGGCACCTGGCCTTCAAGGCCCTATCTAGCTCCTTTCCCATGGGTACAACAGGTTTCTCAAGGCCAGACATATCTGTGGTTAAGCAGCAGGCAGCTGTCCTCATAGAACAGTAGGGGAAGCAGGGGTTGGAGGGCTTACCTAACAGCTTTCCTGCCCACCGACGACTGTATCATGAAAACCACTGAACCTATGGTGTCTTAGGATTTTGCAGTATCTCAGGGTCATTATTATGAACGCAAGTATTATTGCATTTTTTTTACCAGAATTTGTACTTGACCTAAATCTGTATCATAAATGCTGACTTTAAATAATAAATCCTTATTTGCAGGGATACAGTTTGGTGGATAACACACTAGTGATTTCTGTCTGGCATTTCTTCTAACCTCAGTGTTTCTGCATTACGAGTTGATAGGTATGCTGCTGATCACTTCTGCCTCTCAGCTTAGTTTCTTACATTCCTCTTTAGACCTCACGTTCTCAGTGCTCTCCCCAACACATACCCTCTGACCTTTAAAAATGTTCTGCCCCCTCCCCTTCTACAGTGATTCCATGCCACAGCCAGCTGGCAACTAAAGTTCTCTTGCAAAACACCTCATTTTCCAGATGAGGACACTTAACACTAAGTTCTGAACTATGTAAATTGTGCAAGCAGGCCTCGAAAACCAGCATCTAGAGACACCGTAGGCCTCAGATTGACTTTCAGACCACCTGTTGGTATATTTCCTTTGACGGGTGACCGTGGCAATGCGGGGTTTCCCCTGAGCGCCTCCAGCAGGCCGAGCTCACAGAGGGGCAGCCCCCTCTGTGTCAGCGGACATTTGCACACTTGGACTACTGCCCTTTCCAGCAACTGAAAATCTTCAGCTTCTCACAGATTGGCTTTTGGTCTTTCCTTTAGAGGTATCACACCTTGGTCCTGCATAAATGCGATGTTCAGTCAGCTGCTGGCACACAGTCTGTGAAGTCACACTTACCTGCAAAAACTGATCCATGATGGCGATTCACATGTACAGTGTTTCCTGCAACAGCCTAAACATGGAGTGGACTTGCACCAGCCAATCCACCAGGATGGCACACATACGTCCATTTTCCTCCTTTCCATCTAAGAAATGCAGATTGATGCATTGAAGAACCTGTTAGTGGAATTTAAAGGTTTAAAGCTGACCTCATTCCTCTTCCCAGCTATGTGGTAAATTCCACATGGCTTGTACAACAAACCACAAAGGCCCAGTCACCTCAAGCTGCCTCAGGTACTGGTAGATATCCTTAACGTAGTCACTGCAGAGCTGAGGGTTCTCCCAATCTTCATGATCAATATCCTCAATTTTTTAGAGCCAGGCATCAGAGAAAGCTTGGCAGAGGTTCTCTTCTTTCATGGAGATATCCTCAGGTGTGGGAGAAGGAGCCTACATCAAGAAATGAAAGCACATGTGTCCCTACCGTAAGGATTAAGGAGAAGCCTTAATCACAAATACCTGCAGAGCCAACTGGTTTAAAAGCGTCACATGCATTTTTAAAATAAGTATGTTAAAGCAAAAACAAATTTCAGATTAAGAGGTGAATAATTGAGGAAGTAGTAGGTGACGTTTTAAGACATACTCTACTGTTTAAAACTAATTTCACCCAAAGTGAAAACCTAAATCCTCAAAATGATCTATGGGCTGTGCATGACCAGGCGCCTGTCCCTTCCCCTGCTGACCTGTCTCCTACTTCTCTTTGGGTTCGCTTCGCTCCAGTCCAGCAGCCCCGGGTGGGGCTCCCTCTCTGCAAGCCAGCTCCCTCTTCCCCGAACACGCATGTCTCTGTATCCACGTGTGTAATTCCCTCACCTTCTTCAGGTTTTGTTTAAATGTTTCCTTCTCAATGATTCCGATTTTAAATTACCATCTCTCCTATCTTCCCAACATATGTTTCATTTCTCCTCCTGTGCTTTTCTCCATAGAACTTATGACTTCTAATATTTTATAGGGTTTATTTATAGATTATGTATATTACTTTATCTACCTCTGCTAAAATGTAAGCTCTATAAATGTAATTTATTTAAATTGATTTTTTATCTCAAATACCTATATCATCCCTGACACATGGTGGGTACCCAAAAAATATTTATTGAGTGAGAAAAACTTAGACACCTGGACTCAGAGATTTCTTGAGGGGGTAGTTCATTTTAGTAGTAGCCTCTCCTACAAATGTAATACTTTCTTCTCATAATTTATTCTAAACTGAGAAATTGGTAACTAAAAAGCAGGAAAGCACAGTCCAGCCCATGAATAAAATAGGAGGAAGCAAAGGCTGAGCAAGTATACACCCAGTATTTTATTTTCTTTTGTTTACTATTTATAAAAATCATGCAGATGAAAATTTTATAAAGGAAATTACAAGTTTAGCAATAAAGTATAAATAAACCATTACTTTCTAAAGAATAAGAGGTACTTCTCAAAGTAAAACCTAACCGGACTGCTAGGCTATAAAGAATATGTATTAAAGGAATAAAATACAGAAAGAGAAGCCTGCAAAATAAATTCAAACTTACATTAAAGCTCATTCATCATAGTTTCCAGTCTTCGGTAAGAATAAAACAATAACAACAACAAACAATAAATATAGCAGTTCAAAACACATCCTGTCCTCTTAAATGAAAGGTCTTAACCTGAGGAAGGTCCAGGGGAACAAGATGTATGCAGGGACGCATGCCACTTATTCAAGAATTTAAGAACCTCAAGCGACCAGAATGAACAAGGAGAGCTACTTAGGGTGACTAGATAAGGTGACCAGGGAGGGCAAGACCTCAGGGAAATGGGTAGGGGAAGGCACACAGAACCGAGTCCCAGGGGATGCCAAGAAATAAAGGCAAGTCTGGGGACGGCAGGTTCATTTGTGATGGTGGGAGGTGACGCGTGAGGTGTGAGAAGATGGGCTGCAAAGGTGAGCAAGAACCTGGCTAAGGAGTTTATATTGCATCCACAGGTAAGTGAACCCACTGAAGGAGTCAGGCGAGAGTGACTAAAATCTGATGTGCATCTGAATATGCACAGGTAGCTTCAGGTCAAGGTTACCTTTCCCAAAGATAAGCATCCTCACTCTCCATGGGAAGGGCAGTCAGGACCAGGAGGCCTGGGAAAGGAGGCAGAGGTCATTGCCAGGTGCTTCCCAGACTTCCTTCACAGCTTAACCTGTTTACCTGTGTCTGCTCAGAAGTACACCTGAGTGCAGCCATATCCAAAAACTTCCAGGATAATGCAAGAATAATTGCTCTAGCCCTTAATTCAGAATTTCTTCTGAGCAGTCCTTTTGGACTCCAGCATAATTTAATCATTCTAAAATCCTTCCTAATATCCCGTTCATCTGTGCAGGTCATAGCCTAAGACCTGGGAAAGTCTCAGTCCAGGGTCTGCTGCACGCTGTTTAAAAACTGTATAAGCTAATAACCATCACAAACTTTTGACTGACAAAAGTGGTCTGAGAATAAGAACCTTCAAGTAAGATTAATGAAAGACTTCTGTGGGTTGTCAGAGACAACTGAAAAGTCATACCAGCGACAATAAAGATGTGAGATTTTGCTGAAGTTGAAAAGTTCCTGTTTGGTAAGAAGCTGGGTGGAGTGTGAGTAAAAGTGACCACTTCTCCTGATGCCAATGTGTACTCAGTTGGTCCAATGAGAAAATGATTAATATTCATATGCAAATGAATAGGGATTTACACAAGTTTTGGTAAAACACAGAGTTCCTTTATTTGCTAAATTTATGATAAACAATGTCAATTAAGTGCGATACACAAAAGGACTCCCAGAAAACCTGCTGATGTGCTTCAGACGGTTGATGATTTGCGGAAGTGTATACACATGACATGGGCCCACACACACCTGCAAAGGCAAAATCAGCTCCCGTGATCAGCTCTTGGGAATGCAATGGGATGGAATTTTGGGGTCTGGAGACGAGTAAAAATGAACTAACCTTTTATTCTATTTGCTGTATGTATTTCTGTGTTGTGCTTTCTTATGACTTTTTCTGTGTAATTAAAACTACAAGGCACTTTTTACAATGTGATAGTGTGCCTATTTCCCTTTTATATATAGCTTTTGTATTAGAGAAAGTTACATCACATTCTTACACTTGCATAATAACTCTCACTGAATTTTGTGCTTCACTCAAATCTGTAAATCTGTAATTTCCACCTGTGACTTCCGAGCACATCTCTTAATCTTGTATCTGTCTCCTTTACAGCTTACAGTAACGCATGCTTTTGCTTTGACCCTCCCCAACTTGATTGGAAGCTACTTGAGGACGGAGTCAGCGGTTCATTCAGTTTGTTTCCCCAGTGCCCAGCTGTTGGGAAGTTGGGGTGCCTAGGGCCAGGATCCTCACTGAACTTAAACCACCTGATGATGTAACTGGCCTGTTGCTAGGCTATTGCTTCCACACATCCAGGCAATAAGCTATTATTGTGCTATATAGAGAGCTCGGCCAAGAGATACTAGTGCTCAACCAACTGCCAGGAGAACAAGCTGGGTAATAAATGCTTTCACCCCTAAGAACGTTTTGTTGTCAATTTCTTTGGTCACATTGAATCCATAGCGAACTTGCTTGGGGCTGAAACTGATGGACAAGACAATTGGCGAAAGTTGGCAGGCTTCATTGTTGACCAAGGAAAAAGACAGGCTGCCCTTATGTAAGGGGTGCTTCAGCAGGTTGCCCCTGTGAATGGGGAAACAGTGGATCGTCCCCCAATGGGTATGTGGTCTGAGGTGGCTTGCCTTCTAGACGATTGGGCCCCACACCAAGACCGGAGGCAGGTGAAGGTGACACCTGAGGCAGTAGGGGAGGCCCTTGGTATAGTAAGTAAAACGTTTGAGAAACAGAGTGCCCATGAGGCAGTGGAGACTGTGGGTTTGCTGCTTCTCACAGTATTAAAAAGATCTACAGAAGAGACCCAAGAAATGGTCGCACAAGAATGAGAGCTGCAAACTTCTGTGGATTCCCTGAAAAATGAAATGGCATTGATGTGAGAGGCGGCATGAGAACTTGAGCTGCATACTTCTGTGAATTCCCTGAAGAGGGAAATGGCATTGATGAGAGAGGAGATGGCATGAGAACGCCAGCAGCAAGGTGGCATTGGAGAGGTAAACAATTCTTTACAGAACACGACGGCAGCACTGCCAGGTGTTCTGAAGGAGGAAGAGGCCATCAAGGAAAAAGATGAACTCCTGAGGGAAGCAGAGGCGGAGGTGGTCCAAGAACATCAGCTACAAAGCATTGAGCTGCAGGTAAGAGACATTCTGAAGACTGAGCTGGCATTGCTGTGAGGCACAGTAGAAGAGGTAAAGGTTGCAGCAGAGAAGGCACTCGGGGGAGGGGAGAGAAAGGTGCCATCAGCCCCAGAAATGGAGGAACAGGGGAAGGATGAAGAGGTGGTGCCAGAGGCACTGGCCCCTCCTGTATTGAAAGCTTGCCCAGTGGTTGTAAATAAAATAAAGACCCAGCAGCTGAAAGTTCCCCAAGGAGAGGAGCAGCCCCCTCCCCAGGTCGTGGAGCACTCTATGGTCCGCCCCTATACTCAGGCTGAGCTGGTGGATTTGGGCTCCCGGTTTAGGCAAAAACGCTCAAGGTCAATATCAGCTTGGCTGCTGCATCTGTGGAACTTAGGGGTGGATGGAATTGTTCTGTCGGGGTCAGAGATGGGAAAGCTGTCTTCCCTGACAGTGCAGCCTGCCTTGAGGCAGCGATTACAAAATGCACATCAGACCCCAGGGAGTCACTCCCTCCTCGACTGATTCATGGCTGCACTTCGTGCTGTGTGTCCCAATCTGGGTAATCTACCATCATCTCCTGTTAGATGGCAGGCATATGCTGAACTCCAACAGGTGCTATTAGAGCTAGGCATGAGAAATGCCATCTATAGTCCAGAGAATTATGGCCCAGATGAAGAGATTTTCACTACTGGGATGATAAATATTGTACTTCAAACGGCTCCTACGTCTCTCTTTGGGTCTGTAGTGGCCATTCTTTCCCCTCACTTAGGGCATCCCATAAGCGAGGTGACACATACAGTAGCATACTTAGGAGAGGCTGAAGCAACGAGAATTTGGAAAGAGATAAGACCTGTTGCTCACAAGAAGAATTTACAAGGCCCCATGAAGGTTACAAGGACCCAGATGTGGGTTGATTTAACACGGGCAGGAGCAGATGGAAGGAAATTAGATGGGAATCAAATAGGGTCTTACTAGAGCTATGGAACAGGTGAAAACAGAGCAGCAGTTCCAGCCATTAAGACCAAAGAGGCAGGGATCAGACAGAGCCATGAGTCTGGCCTGTGTGTTTGCAAGACTTCCTGCTGGAAAGTGAGCCAACCTCACTTGAGCTCCCACAGGAAGGTGATTGGAGAACACAGTTTGACTGAGGGGAAGGTCAAGGTATCTGCCCTGAGGGACCAGGAGGTACCAGAGACCACATGTTGAAATAGCTATCCATTGGTCCCCAGTGAACATACAACATGCCCTGGCTCTGGTGGACACTGGGGCTGATTCATGGTAACCCTGAGCAGTTCCCTGGGATCCCCACTATCCTAGATAGACACGGGGGGAATGCTATCAGAATGAAACAAGCCCAAATCCCTTTGGGAATAGGGCATCTACCCCAAAAAGAGTATACTGTGTATAATCTCCTATCCCTGAGTATATTTTGGGGATTGATATCCTGCAGGGTCTATGGTTGCAGACCACTTCATGTGAGTTCAGACTGAGAGTACGTGTGGTGAAGGCAGTTCTGAGGGGAAATGCTAGGCACCCGCTCATAGCTTTGTCTTTGCCTTGGTGGGTGACTAATACTAAACAATACAAACTGCCTGGAGGGCATAAAGAGATTGGAGAAACTCTGCAGGGGCTGGAAAAAGTGGGTATTATAAAGCCCACCCATAGTCCTTTCAATTTCCCATGGTGGCCAGTAAAAAAGCCAGGTGGCTCCTGGCATATGACTGTGGATTACAGAGAAGTGAATAAAGTCATACTCCCTATGCATGCTGCTGTCCCCTCTATTGCAGGCTTGATGGATACCGTCAGCCTTGAACTAGGAACATATCTTGTGGTAGATCTTGATAATGCCTTCTTTTCCACTGACATTGAGCAGGAAAGTCAGGAACAGATTGCCTTCAGGTGGGAAGGACGGCAATTGACTTTCACCGTCCTCCCACTGGGATACTCCACAGCCCCACCATCTGTGATGGACTTGTAGCCCATGACTTGGCTACATGGAAGAAACCGCCAACAGTGCAGCTGTACCATTATATTGATGATGTCATGCTCACGTCCAATTCTCTTTCAGATCTAGGAGGTGCAACACTCAAATTGCTGCAACATTTACAGGAGAAAGGATGGCCTGTGGACAGCACCAAGGTTCAGGGACCTGGTCTGTCTGTCAAATTCGTGAGGGTTGTCTGGTTGGGTAAGACCAAAGTGATACCAGGGTGGTTATAGATAGAGTCCAGGCCCTTCCTACACCCAAAACGGTAGCATTGCTACAGGAGTTTCTGGGTCTTCTAGGCTACTGCAGAGTGATGCTCCTGCACTTGGCACAGATTCTGAAGCCCTTAAACTGGTTGGTACGAGAGGGCATCATGTGGGACTGGGATGAGACATGTGCATCTGCCTTTACTACAGCAAAATGAGCAGTCAAGGCTGTGCAGGTCTTGAGTGTGATAGACCCATCAAGGCCCTGTGAGCTGGATGTTCACGTGACTGAAGATGGTTATGGCTGGGGTCTCTGGCAGCACCTTGAATGAACTCGCCAACCCATTGGATTCTGGTCACAACTCTGGAAGGGGCAGAGGTATGATAACACTCTGATAGAGAAACAAATGGCTGCCATGTATCATGCCTTGCTGGCTACAGAACCCATCACTGGAATGGCCCCGATAAAGTCAATAATCACGTATCCCTTCTTGGGATGTGTACAACCCTGGACCCAAAAGCCAAGGAGTGGTGTGGCACAAAAAGCCACACTAGCCATGTGGGGTGTTTACCTACAGCAGCATAGCGTCCTCTCTAGCAGCCCCTTGAGTGAAGAACTCCAACGCTTCTTGGGCTGGTGACATACACTAGTGAAAAGCAGGAAGAAGTTGCTTTTGAACCACTAGTAGCAGAGAGTCCCCATTGGTAGGGAAGAGCCCCTATACCCAAAGATGCATGGTACACAGATGGCTCCAGCCATGGGCAGCCCCCAAAATGGAGGGCCATAGCTTTCCATCCTAAGACTGAGACAATATGGATGGATGATGGTGAGGCAAAGAGCAGCCAATGGGCAGCGTTGCAGGCCATGTGGCTTGTGATCATCCAGGAGCCCTCCCCTATAGTTGTCTGCACTGACAGCTGGGCTGTCTATTTGGGCTTGACCCTGTGGCTACCACCCTGGTACCATGCCAACTGGCTGGTTGGGCACTGACCCATTTGGAGGCAAGAATTATGGCAAGACTTATGGGCCTGTGCTCAGACTAAAATAATTACTGTATACCATGTGACAGGTCATTTGTCACTGGCAACCCCAAGAAATGATGAAGCAGATAAATTGGCCCAGATACGTTGGTTAGAAGGAAAAGCCTGCCTCTGATGTAGCCCAATGGCTATATCAGCGTTTGTTGCATGCAGGGCAAAAGACAATGTGGGCTATAGCCTGTCGGTGTGGCTTGCCTTTGACCTTTGATGAAGTTAGGAGAGCCCGGCAGGAGTGTGTCGAGTTCCACAGCAACATGGGACAATAGCTAAGGAGCCTGTACTCTTTGTCAGGTGGCAGATAAGACCATATTGGGCCTCTACCCTTGTCAGAAGGATATAGGTATGCGATGACTTGTGTGGACACAGCTACTGGACTTCTGGTTGCTTTCCCTACCCATTGTGCAGACCAGCAGACTACCAAAAGAGGCCTGGAGCATCTCTTTGCTGCCTATGGCCAACCACAGGTAATTGAGAGTGATCAGGGAACCCATTTTGCTGGACATACACTGCAAGAATGGGTGCGACATCTGGGAAACAAATGGAAGTTTCATGTGCCATACAATCCTACCACAGCAGGCATGATGGAGAGGCACAATGGCTTGTTAGTCCGCTTATGGACCATTCTACAACGTTTGAATGAGAGACACCAAAAGGGATCCCTGAGCCCCGTAGACATGTTAACACATAGGCTGCCTGCCCTATACAGCTGCAAGTACAGACCAAGGAAGAATCACTGAAGCCAAGGATCGGCCACCAGAATAACATCTTACTGCCAGCACCAACTGCACTGAACCCCGGAGACTCCAGTGGGTGGACATGGCCTTGGACCTTTTGACACATGGACCAATGATGGCCGGTTCTCCTGGCACCTTGGCGACGAGGCCTGGAAGCTGACCTCCTGTGTATTCCTGGAATAACAGCAGAGGGGCCGCCAAAGGTCACAGTAGTATATCCTGAATGGGCAGAATGTCGGAGCATCTTACTGGGAGGTTTTTTTTATCATTATGGCCAGTGCATGCACCTCCAGTAGCACTATATATTGACCCTTCAGTAAACCCCATGGGGAAAGGAGTAAAAGTATAGTATACTAGACCTGGAAGGGATCTCCTTCCTGCTTCAACCCTATCACAGGACCACTCTCTTGCATGCATCCTACCTGACGGACAAGATTTGCCTATGTTAGTGGCATTAAAACATGTGTCTTATCTCCCCTAAAGTCTTTGCAGATTGGGAACTTCCTCTGGCTTGACGATTATTATAATTTTTGTTATCTGTATCAAAATCTTGCTGTATCTTAATTTTTATTATCTCTAAGTTGTTGTTATCCTCTGTTGCTACTGTGGAGTCTGGTTACAGTGCTCCAGCTTTCTCATCGTGGAAGAATTGGAAGCATATAGATTGTAAGGCAAGAATCATAGAGGGGTGGAGTGTGGGGAAGTTGGGATTCCTATGGCCAGGGTCCTCACTGAACTTAAACCATCTGATGATGTAACTGGCCTGTTGCTACCACTTCCACACCTTTAGGCAATAAGCTATTATTGTGCTGTATAGAGAGCTCGGCCCAGTGCTCTGGGCAGAGGCAGAGACGCTAGTGCTTGACCTACCACCAGGAGAACAAGCTGGGTAATAAACCCTTTCAACCCAAAGAACGTTTTGCTGTCAATTTCTTCGGCCACATTGAACCCATAGCAAACTTGCTTGGGGCTGAAACCCATTGGCAAGATACCAGCAAACAAGGGGTTAGGAAAAATCTGTCTCCTTCCCTTTCAAACTACTCCGTGTTTGCTGAAGCCTCATCAGTCAGCAAAAAAGTTTTCTCCAAAAATTGCAAGATAATAAGCTTCTGCAAACACCTGTGGATGGTCTCAGCCAGGGCTCTTTGTGATTCAGTTGCTTCCCCTGCTATAAAGAAAGAAATGTGCCCTCCAGTTTTGCAGAGGATAGCATGGATTTGGTTACAAGTCTGGGAACATCCACGTGCATGAACACATGGCTTATGTTATAAATTATGAAACACAAGTCTTATTGCTGCAAGAAACCCTGTACTCAGGGGGCATTTTCACACCTCCGGGACTGCCTGTAAATGAGAAGCAATGATTGCAGATACAGCAGATGACAAAGTAAAAGGCAGAGGTCTGAACAGGGACAGGCAGAGGGGTCATCTGCCATGAGGTAGGGCATCCCCTAAATTGTGGACTTAATGGTCTTTCGCTACCATGTTTCTCAGAGAAAAATGTATTTGAAGTGGAAATAATAACTCTTATTTAATGCCTGATGTCTTCTAAAACAAGAAGCACATTTCAACCATGGGAGTGATTTTTATATCAGTTGAACTGTAGGTCCACAATTCTTTTCTTTTGTCAGAAATGCCTCAGTTTTGTCAGGAGGCTAGAGAAAAAGGTGTTACCCAAGGAGATGTGGAGTAAAGGGAACTCAGCAGGAATACAAAGGTCACATGAGGATATTTCTCCTTTGTTTTGTTCATAATATTTTTGGTTCTTTGCTTTTTTTTTAATTTCTTCAACTTGAACATGGCAAAAAGTCTGAAAATTTTCAGGAAGAAAATGAAAGTGAACATTAAGCTGAACGTGATACTCAAAAATTACTACCACCAGTATTTTGCATACTTTTACACACTTTTAAAAGCAAATCTGGGTTGCATTGCATTATATTGTGTTATAATCTGATTTTTCCATTGATGTAACATACATTTTGACATCTTTAAATTGTACTAAAACATGTTTTTGGTTGTACAGTATTTCAGTAATTGGATTTAACCAATCTTCTAATACAGGAATATATCTCTTTTATATAAGAGATGTTCATCGCAGCACCATTTAAAAGTCTTCGACTGTCTGATCATTACCTTAGGATAACTTTTGAAAAGAGACTTATTGGGTATGGAGAATAAACATTTGAAATATACTGCCCAACTGCTCTCCTGAAATGTGGGAGGAACCACATTCAGTCACCCTTATAAAATGCTGCTTAATGGTCAAGAGATCAAGGTCTGACAAGCTGCTTTGAGTTTGGTGCGGAGGAGTGAGCCCCTTAAGCACTTGAGTTTTAAGCACTGAGTACAGGGTTTCTCACAGCAATAAGGCTTGTGTTTCATAATTTATAACATAAGCCATGTGTTCATGCATGTGGATGTTCCCAGACTTCTAACCAAATCCATGCTAACTTCCAAGGAAAGTCCTATTAAAGAAAGGCCAATTTTGAGCATTTCTTCTGAGATTTTGTTCTTGATTTGAAGCCTGTTTTCTCTTGTCTTATAAACAGCAACATGCTGCAACCCTCACCTCTAAGTAGAAGTCTCCCAAGTCTGTCCTCTCCCTTCAGATGTTGCTGGTGTATTTCCAAGTGCCTTTCCCAGTGGATGTCTCTGTTACCTCAACAAATCTAAGGCCAAATGAGACCCCTTCCCTAAAGCTACCTCCCACTCCTGACTTTTGTTTTCTTTTCCTTTTTTTAGATTTATTCCATAAATGGTTTCTTAAAAACTCAAGTGCTTTTAAGGGTCTTACTCCTCCACACCAAGCAACATATCCAAAGAATTCCTTCTAAATGCAGGACGGTGTCCCTGACAGGGTTCTGACCCCTCCTCGCCTACTGAGTGTTGTTTCTCAGCACCTGTGCACACTCTGGCATCTGGGTGAGAGATCTGACCCTCATCAGCTCTTGCTCAGAGACCTGCAGGGCCTCCTAATTGGTGTCCCTTCCCTGGGCACCCTACACTGCTTTCATCACTTCTCAAACTTCTAACAGGTGCATCACTGCCAAAAGGGAAAAAATCCTCATTCCGAGGCCTTCAAATCCAACTGCAACCTCCTTACCAGCTTTATCTTCTACTTCCTCACACAAACCCTGTAAGCCCAATGTAGTCCTGCTGGCTCCTGGCCCACAGGACATGAGGATAAGCTTATTTCCACTTTGGTGCCTTGACCCCTGTTGTGCTTTGTTCCCTAAAAAGATGCTCGTTCCAATTGGCTTCTCCCCATTCTTAAAAATCCCACTTATTCCATGAAGTTCCCCCTGACCACTCCATTCCTGAGCGTTCTTCCCCGCAATTACTTTTTCTTTTGTGTCTGACTGTAAAGAAGATTTTACTTACAGAATCTTAATTGCTGGATTGTGCTTAGGTATTTAAAATTCTCCGGATTGGTGATGATGAATATAATTTTAATGATTAAAGCAATGATAACAAAAATCCCTTAGTTCAAAGAAGAGTAGGAAAAGTACCAGCACCAGAAAATTAAACAAAACTTTCTGTGTCCCTGATGATGTATTTCTCTGTTCAAGTGAAGGAGATTACAATTTTTTAAATTATGAAATTGCATTTATCAGGTTAAATACAATACTTAAAATAGAAAATGTGCATACTCTTAACTGGTCCTTGCTCTCACCTGTTATATTGTAGTGAAAAAGTTTCTAAATACACCTCTGACATCTCTTATGAATAGTAGATCCAAATCTGCTATTTTCTGCAGCATGCAAAGTAAATATTAAGAAGTATTCAATTTCCATATAAATTAAAAACATTAAAATAATGATGGTTCAAATTATCAAGGTATTATGAGAAAGAACGATTTTTCCCAGCATTTTCATTTCTTCATCGAATCATTTCCAAATAGCTGTTAAGAACTCACTAGAGGTTGGCACTGAGCTTCAGCTGTGTGGATAGCACAGTGAGAAGGAGAAATGTGGTAACTGCTCTACGGGAAATTGCATAGCAAGAGGTGGGCATTAAAAAAGGAATAACAGTAAGAACTGTACACCAAATGGGATAACTGCCATAAGGAACAAGGGCAGGGTGTTATAAGAGCATTCCGTCACTCTGTAGTGATTTAATCTCTTGGTCATGACTGACTGAATGGGGAGGTAAGCAATTTAAGCCAGAGAGATCACTTCGATTGTATGCTTGTTATTCTTATCTCCTATTCCCTGCTTCCCTACCCTCCACAATTCTGTTCCTTCTTCATCCTCCTCTGCCCTGGTCTGTGCCCTTGGGGATGCCCCCTATAGACTGCATTACTAGGGTATTCTTGCCCTTTGGCTTCAGTTGGGTTTGGAATATGGAGGACATAGGTCTCGATATTTCTTCCCTTGCTCACTTTCCCTGTCATCACTATGGTTCTTACAGTTGTGTTTATGTCTAACAATAGCTCTTGTTGGGAAACAAAACCCCCAAGCCCTCTCTCCTTTTTCTCTGAAGGCTAGTGGCAACAAAGACCTCCTTGCTAAATCTTGGATGCCTCATTAACCTTATTGGTACTTTTAATTTTTCCTCCCATGACTCTAAATACACTCTAATTAAATTATGATGAAAAATAACAGCTGAGTAAGGCTTCTCTTTTCTGTTCGGACCCTGAGTGATACAGAGTACTACTCTATTAATTTGTAATTAGAGCTAAGATTCAAGCCTTAGTTTCAGATTTGCTTACTTAAACAGAGGTTATGTGACAATTTCATTGTTGTTAGGGAGTCACCTTACTATGTGAATGAACCTAAAAAGAGACAGAGCTGGTGTGTTAAAAAGAAAGGAAGCAGATATTCAAAGACAAGAGATGGAAAGTGAAGATCGCCTGCATTCTTACTATTTTCCAGCTGCTAATTTCAGTCCTACTGAGGTCCAGCTACATTCCAATACTTGTGTCTAATGAGACATATCAGTATTATTGTCATAAATTACTGCCATTTATTTCCTTAGGATAGCCGACACTGGTTATATTTTTAGTGCTATAAAATTTTTCTTTTGTACTTGCATTTTTGCTTAATCTCCAAAACCTTTCAAAACTGTTGATGTCACTCTTAACATTCTTTGCTTTATTGTGCTTTGCACAATATTGTGAATATTCACAAATTGAAGGGTTGTGGCCACCCTGAGTCAATCGAGCCTTGTGAGTGTCATTTTTCCAACAGCATTCACTCACTTCATGTCTCTGTGTCACATTTTGGTTAGTCTCACAATATTTCCAACTTTTTCATTATTGCTATATTTGTTACAATGATCTGTGATCAGGGATCTTTGATGTTACTATGACAATTGCTTTGGAGAGTCACACACTGTGCCCATGTGAGATGGTGAACTTAATAAATGCTCTGTGTGTTCTGGTGGCTCCACTTACTGGCCGTTCCCCCATCTCTCTCCCTTTCCTCAGGCCTCCCTATTTCATGACACAACAATATTGAAATTAGGCCAATTAATAACCCACTAAGGCCCTCTAAGTGTTCAAGTGAAAGGAAGCATTGTGCATCTCTCACTTTAAATTAAAAGCTAAAAGTGATTAAGCTCAGGGAGGCAGTCATGTCAAAAGCCAAGACAGTTCAACAGCTAGGGCTCCTGTGCCAGTCAATCAAGTTGTGAATGCAAAGGAAAAGCTCTTGAAGGAGAAAAGTGCTACTCCAGTGAACACATGAGTAAGAAAGCATAACAGCTTTATTGCTGATATGGAGAACGTTTTAGTGTTCTGGATAGAGGACCAGACCAGCCACAACATTCTATTAAAGCACAGTCCAGAGCAAGGCCCTAATTGTCTTCAATTCTATGAAGGCTGAGAGGTGAGAGAGCTGCAGAAGTAAAGTTGGAAGCCATCACAGATGCGTTTTCATAAAGTTGAGGAAAGAAGCCAACTCCATAGCATAAAGGTACAAAGTGAAATGACAAGTGATGACAGAAGCTGCAGCAAGTATCCAGAAGATCTAGCTAAGGTCATTAATAAAGGTGGCTACAGTAAACAACTGATTTGGATGTAGAAGAAACAGCCTCATGTTGAAAGAAGATGTCATCTGGGAGTTTCTTAGCTAGCAAGGAGAAGTCGATGTCTGGCTTCAAAGCTTCAAAGCACAGGCTGACTCTTGTTAGAATCTAATGCAGCTGGTGACTTTAAATTGAAGCCAGTGCTTGTTTGCCATTCCAAAAAATCCTGAGACCCTTAGGACTGATGCTAAATCTACTCTGCCTGTTCCCTGCAAATGGACCAACAAAGCCTGGATGGCAGCACATCTGGTTAAAACATGGTTTATTGAATATTTTAAGCCTATTTACTGCTCAAAAAATATATATATGCCTTTCAAAATATGACTTCTCACTGACAATGAACCTGGTCACCCAAGAGCTCTGATGGAGATGGACAATGAGCTTACTGTTGTCTTCATGCCTGATAAAACAATATCTGTTCTGTAGCCCGTGGATCAAGGAGTCATTCCTATTATTGAAGAAACACATTTCATAAGGCTACAGCTGCCAGACATAGTGATTCATCTGATGGATTTGGCTAAACCATTTGAAATCCTCTTGAAAGTATTCACCATTCTAGAAGCCATTAAGAATATACATTTGCACTTCAAGGGAAGAGGCATACTATCAACATTAACGCGAGTTTGGACGAAATTGATTCCAACCTTCTTGGATGACTTGGAGGGGTGAAGACGTCAGTGGAGGAAGTAATTGAAGATGTGGTAGAAAGAGCAAGAAAACTAGAATTAGAAGTGGAGCCTGAAGATGTGATCGAATTGCTGCAACTTCGTGATAAAACTTTCATGAAGTGATTTCTTGAGAGATGAGATCGACTCCTGATGAAGTTTCTGCCAAGATTGTTGAGATGACAACAAAGTTTATAGAATATTACATAAACAAGTTGTTAAAGCAGTGGCAGAGTTGCAATTATTGACTCCAGTTCTGAAAGTTTTCTGGGTAAAATGCGATCAAACACCACTGCATGCTATAGAGAAATTGTCTGTGAAAGGAAGAGTCAATTAAATGTGGCAAACTTCACTGATGTCTTAATTCTAAGAACTTGCCATGTCCACCCCAACCTTTATCAACCACCATGCTGATCAGTTAGCAGTCATCAGTATCAAGACCAGACCCTCCACCAGCAAACAGATAGTGATTCACTGAAAGTTCAGATGATGTTTAGCATTTTTGGCAATAATATATTCTAATTAAGGTCATGTGCATCATGTTTTAGGGATAATACTATTTCACACTTAACAGACTACATTATAAACATAACTTCTGTATGCACTTCGAAACAAAAAAATTAATTTTCCTCTTTTTATTGCAATACTTGCTTTATCATGATGGTCAGGCACTGAACATGCAAATCTTGGAGCTCTGCCTGTAGTCTGGGAAGACATATAATAACTTTCTTCGTTGTTGTTGTGGTACCATTAATATACAATCACATGAGCAACGTTGTGGTTACTAGATTCCTCCCATTTTCAAGTCCCCACCACATACCCCATTACAGTCACTGTCCATCAGCATAGTAAGATGTTGTAGAGACACTAATTGTCTTCTCTGTGCTATACTGCCTTCATCATGCCCCCCTACATTATGTGTGCTAATCATAATGCCCCTTAATCCCCTTATCCCTCCCTTACAACCCACCCTCCTCAGTCCCTTTCCCTTTGGTAACTGTTTGTCCATTCTTGGGTTCTGTAAGTCTGATGCTGTTCTTTTCCTTCAGTTATTTTCTTAGTTCTTATACTCCACATATGAGTGAAATCATTTGGTACTTGTCTTTCTCTGCCTGGCTTATTTAACTGAGAATAATACCCTCTTGCTCCATCCATGTTGTTGCAAATGGTATTATTTGTTTCCTTCTTATGCCTGAATAATATTCCACAGTGTATATGTACCACCTCTTCTTTATCTATTCATCTACTTATGGACACTTAGGCTGCTTCCATGTCTTGGCTACTGTAAATAGTGCTGTGATAAACATAGGGGTGCGTATGTCTTTTTCAAACTGCGCTGCTGCATACCTAGGGTAAATTCCTAGGAGTGGAATTCCTGGGTCATGTGGTATTTCTGTTTTGAGTTTTTTGAGGAACCTCCATACTGCTTTCCACAATTGGTGAACTAAATTTCATTCCCATAGCCAGAAGGAAATTGCTCCCTGTGTTTTCAGTCAGGCTGTGAGTAATATGGATGCCTGACTGAGTTCCTCAGAACTTCCACCCATCCTTACCTACTTTCTGTACTAACTTCTTTGATCAAGGGAAATAAATTAAAGCCTTATTTCTATGAATAAAGACTTGTTTTCCAAACTTTCAGGAAAAAAAAGAGTAGATGTGAAGTCTTAGGGTGACACATGGTATTGGAAGAAACACCCAATTTAAGATAAATAGGCAAAGGCAGTCTGTTAACATCTCATATTTGTATCAGACTTTGCCATATATGCAGCCATTTCATATCCATAATATTTGATTCTTGCAAAATTTCTGAGATGTGAGTGCAGTGGAAATCAATTTTTGTAGGGTGAAAATGAGATGCAGCTATTGTTATTACTGTATCTGTAGTAATACTAAGAGCTAATGTAAATACTAGTAGCATTTAATAGAATTGAAGGACAAAGCAGGAAAACAAATGGAATGCAGTGACTGGTAATCATTCCTGAGGAATTAAGTGGTAGCAAGAGATAACTTCACATTTTTTCCTAAAGATCGGCAGTCTTCAGAATTCTCATTGTACACTCAGATAGGGAAAACACTTTGACCATGACCTCCATATTTCAATTTTAAGCACCAATTATGCAACTTTTTTTCAATTTATGTAGAAAGTTTCAGTCTTCTCCTGTGTCAATCCATTACTTGTTCTCATAAAGTAATCAGAAGATGCTACCTTTTTACATTAAAAAAAAAAATGAGCCCAGAATCTACTTACTGAAGCTTTTTGAAATATTTTGAATTCAGGTATTCTGTTTCCAAAATTTTTAAGTGAGTAGATATGACAGATTTTAAAATAGTTAATGCACTTAGATTATGCTTGACATCAAAAAATAACCTGATTATAGAAAAAATTTCAAATATCAATTCCCAAACTATTCTTGCTAAAGTATAACTTTTTGTAAAAAAAAAAAGGAACCTCTTCTAAGTCATACAGTATTACCTTTATCTTGGAAAGATAAATGAAGTGTGTGTATATTTTTTAATATGTGCTTGGGAGAACTGAACATAGAAAAGATTGTATACTATTGGTTCTCTCTGTGAAAGAAGAATGTATAACTCATGTCTAAGCTTTGCAACTTTTTAAAGTATTTTGCCATAAGCAAAAATCTGTGTACAGGACTTTAATGCTTTATCCCCATTTCATTGCCAGGTATTTTAAAGGTTCTGCTACATTTTAAAATTCTAACTTATACACAATTAGCAACACCATGGCATCCTTTCATACTCTAAGCACTTTTTCACTTAACCCTTTTGCTGCAACTGTTTGCTTATGCTATAAAAGAAACTAGTATTACCTTTGAATAAATGAATAGATAAAATAACTGAATCTGAATTTGTCTCTTTCATTTAAAGATTCTAGTTAAGGTATAATTCCATCAGTGATTCTATCTGTGTTTTTTTTAATAAAGCCTTTTTAAGAAAATGTGCTTAATATTGAGGATGTGCATGTGTGTTTTCTTTCACTTAGTGTTTCAAAAAATGGTTCTTGATGCATTATTGAAAGAATGTAGCAAATAACATGCTAAGACATTAAGAAACATTTATTTTTTCATCCAACTGTATAACAACCTTCCTATACTTACATAATTTACTCTAATGCTTGTTTCTTCAGAATTTAAGCAATGTATCTATGCATTCTGTGAAAGCATTATCTACTAGAGAGCATTTTAGTCATTATGTCATGTTCAGTGTCTTACTTCAGACATTTTTATTGCCTCAGGTAGATCACATGCTGCCCCATAGCCATGCCCTTGTTTTTTGGCTTGCACTGTGAAATAAGAAATCTTGAAAGAGGGTTTTTATCTTGTTTTTTAGATTTCATGACATTTTTTGTCATATCCTGGATTAAGAATCACATGACTTGCATAACATTGTAGAAATTTCTCCAGATTCTGGATGATTAACTTTTCAGTGTAATGATATCCTCACACACTATTAGCTATTATGTCCAGGTACAATGTTTACTTAGGATGAGGTTCTCTGGTAACTGTAGTGGAGGAAGATGTAGATATACATTTAAAATAATCTTGATAAACCCAAGTGTTTGGAGCCTACACCTCAGATGTGACCAGAGGATCATATTTTTAATCTCAAAGCTGACAAAGAGCTCATACTTACAGCAGGAAAAGTGTCAGCTCTGCTTTTGTTTGTTGCTCACTTGTGTTTCATATATGTATTATATCGAAACTGGGCTTCTTTGTTTTCAGAATGTTTTAAAAGTTGTTATTCTTTTTGTGAGGATTTGTCTGGTGAAATATAGAAAACATAAACTGAAAATCCATTTAGCCACTTTACATGTAATGAAATATGTTGCAACACATTGAAAGCAAGCACATCAGGAAAGGTGCCACTCTCATCTACTCTATGTGGGGGGAAGCTCCCCTTCTACTTTAGGATGGCACGATGCTGGAAATGTGGTATCTGACACACAGATGTAGTGTTGGTTCATAGAGCAAATAAAACTCATTTCTGTGCTCACTTTTGTACAAGTTATACAACTATATAACTGTATTTATTTTAGCTATCATATTATAATTCTAACATAAGGAAAAATCCTGATGTTTAATTATCATGCTCCAGTGATCTTGTCAATTTCTAGGATATGAGATAAGTCAATTTTGTACATGCTTGGTCTACACAGCTTGGGGTGGAAAAGACCAGCAGCAAATGCATTGAACTCCAGTGAGTCTAGTTCTGAATCTTGAGATGCCTAAGGCTGTTTGGTTTGGTCCATTTTTAGGTAATAAAGTTTTTCCCCAGTTTTTTTTTTTGAGCTATACTTGGCATAGAGTATTCTGTAAGTTTAAGATGTACAACATAATGATATATTATGTATATATTATGAAATGATCACAATAAGTTTAGTTAACATTCATCAGCTCAATTACTTACCGATGCTTTTTCCTGTTATGAGAACTTTCAAGACCCACTTCCTCAACAACTTTCAAATGTACAATAAAATACTGTTAACTATAGTAATTGTGCTGTACATTGTATCCCCAGAACTCATTTATCTTACAACTGCAAGCTTTTACCGTTTGATCCCGTCCGCCCCATTCCCCTACTACACCCCACCCCCCAGCTCTGGTAATCACCAATCTGTTCTGTGTTTCTATGTTTTTTTTATTGATTCCACATATAAGTGAGATCATACAGTCTTCTAATGCATCTACATATTCCTCAAGGCACAGAACCCTCAGAAGACAAATCACTTTATACTTGTGACCAGGTCTGAGTGTTCTCTGAGAGAGGGGAGTATGTGTGATTTGTAGGAAATCCCTTGCCCCAAAATCTGTTATTCTAGGTTCAATTTTATAGTAGACTCATTCCTTTGCATCAAGGGGCATGTGACCCTCTGTGCCTAGGAATCATCCCCTACACAAAATTAACTATTTCACTAATTCTGTTCTGCTACTGATATTGACGCATGAATATTTTCAATGTCTTATGTTGCTTATGTCAGACCAGATAGGGTATAAAGATGAAGCCACCTATAATTTATATAAACTATGTATTCTCTGCTTAGGTCCACCTGCTTAGTATGATTCTTCTCAGAAAATTCAGGTAGCTTCTAGAAAGTTAAGCATCATGGCTTCTTTGTAACTATAATAGTATTCATTATTTCATCATTACTTAGACGTCCTCCATGACACCGATGCCCTTCAAAGGCACTGCTATCAAAGCCTGAAGGAGTTGCTGCTTATCCATCACCAAGGTCGTCTGTGCCTGGTGTCCAGAGAGCCAGTGTCTGAAGTGGCACTGAAGCTGCCCATTCTCACAGCAAAGGGCTGCCAACTGCAGCTGTTTCCACCTACTGGTGTCATCACTGAGGTCACAAAAGACTGATGAAGAAAGAGTGGAGACATGTCTCCTGTCAGGCAGCATTTCATTGTGCATGGGACTGTAGCAGAACAGTGTCTGAACCCTGGTAGATGCTCACAAAACATTTATTTAGGAAATAAATGAATCTTATGGTAAGAAATTATATGGCAGGTTTTAAGGATCCCATGCTTCTACTTGTAGAACTTAACAAAATTATAATTGGATTTGTATGTAATTATTTACCCCATAGTTCTAAAACTACTCCTCCCCAGCCCCCCCATCAAGTAACTTGCATGAGTCTAGAGATCAAAGTGTGATTAATCACATCATTGTGTTTGCTTCTTGGAAGATCATGATTAAAACAGTGGAATGATCAGAATCTTTCTTCTCAGTCTGGTCTACTGTACTTGATCACATTTGTGTTCCTCAGATTGCATATCTTAGGATGGCATTTTTTTTCCTGGAGGCTCCTTGGTCCTTTGCATATCAACCCTTCCAGTGCTCGCTCCCGAAATTTCTCCTTACTTGCTTGGGCGCCCTACATTCATGGCCTGGATACGTACCAAGACTACAAATGTGACAGCACAGAGTTCTGTGGTTACTAAGGAGGCAATGAGAAGAGACAGGAGACAGTGTTTCTTGTGCCACTGTGAATATAGAGGAGAGAGATGTGCAAAGCCCTATGCAAAGTGATGGATGACACCGTAGAGCTGTAAGGTTTGAGAAATCATGGATTTAAACTTTTCTGTAAATTATTAATAGTAAAGATGATGTGCATTTTGTTACCACTTACTTTTATTGTTCTGAGTAGGCACAGGAAGTGTAAGAAGAAAAGGCCACGTCAAATGTGCTTTGTGAGCAACAAAGTGACAAAACATTAATAGCCAAAATGAGAATATATGAGAGAACCAAGGGCAAAGTTAATATGATGGAAAAATACAGAATCCTAAGGATTCACGCTGATAATTTTGTTCTCTGAAATTAGAATTGTGTGGGATAGCTTTCTAATTTATATCAATTACTGGTTTGTATTGGTCCGTTAGAAGTATCTATCTGCTGAAGTCACATAATTTGAATTTGACCAATGGGATGTCATTTCAAAATAAAACTGTAGTGTAATATATTCCAGCTGGAATGGATGAGCGAGTAATTTAGTCATGAAACAGCACAGAAAAACATGATCAGCAGAAATTGGGAATTTAGACAAGGTGAGCAACTAGCTTGCAAAAAATGTCTATCACTCACTGCCCAAAAATGAAGGTAGTCTCTTTAATGAGACACAGTGATCCAAGTTACCATTTACAAAATGCCTCAGAATTGTCTGAAATAAGACCAGTGGCTTTAAGTGTATCAGTGTGTGTGGTGCTTTGAATTCATTTTTGACAGATGTTGAAAACCTTTGGATTTTGGGAGAGATGGCCTATCTCATAGCAGAGATGCTGTGACGATATCCTCTTTAGGCCCAGGAAAAAGGACGGAGATATTTTCTTAGCAGACACAAACCTACTTGACAGTGATCTGAAGGAACTGACCTGTACTTTCATTGCAAGAGCTGTCTGTGTGTCGCCACAGTATCACTGATAACTTCCTAGATCTAGAAGGAAGGTTCTCCAACTGGTCAGGACTACGCAGTTTTTTGGGGGGGGGGAACCGGAGCATCATGCCTTGACTGGTGCATTTTAACAAGCTCTAAGTGAAATGAAAGGCAGACACATAATTGGACATGTGACACCCAGGACCTGAACTCAAAGGAACCATGGACAGGGCACAAGGTAAGAACTGTAACTCATTAGAGTCTACAGTAATGGAGGGACACTGAACTTTTTTGTTTATTTCTGATTCACCTATTGGTTTAATCTGGTTCCTTTTTAGGTAAATATAGGCCTACGTTCTAACAAAGTCTGAGTGAATGACTTTCAGGTTATCAGGCTGTCAGGAAGATGGAACAAGCCAGTAGATATCTGACATTTTTAGAAGACCTGCTTCTTAAAATCACTAACAAAAAGACTACCTTGTGAGAGAGGGCACCATTCTTTGTCTTGAGTCTGCTGTGTATCACCACAGACTGAGAAACAAAGCAATTGGCTGTTGGTGTTGCTAGTAGGAGACTCAAAGGGACAGTTCTCATTCCGGGTTTGCTAGTGGTCCAAAATGGATCATAGATTTTTAGCTAGTAAAAGCTAGATAGAAAGGAAAGAAGAAAAGGAGGACAGAAGATGGGAGAAAAAAAGAAAGGATGAGAAAAATGAATACAGAAAAAGTGAAAATTAAAGTAAGAAGACAGGAATTGGAGGAGGAAAACATCATGTAATCCCTTTTTCCTTCATTTCCACCCTAGATATTTTCCAGATATCTCAAAACCTTTCACTGATTTCTTATTATCAAGGACAAATTTTTAGTGTTTCTCACAGTTGGGATCTATGCCTACTGAATATGAATTATAGTTTATGGACGATATTTCTTTCAGTCCCCAATATATGTTCAGTATTTGAAAAAAACTCATCATTTCTACTCACAGAAAGTCTAGATTAGGCTCATTACTTCTAACCTCTCTGTGAATTTAGGGAAGTTAATCCTGTTAATTCTGGAACCACAGTGCAGGATAAAGCACTGCTCTTAGAGTTCTCTGGAGATGCACAGCAGGTCTCCTGTGCTTATCAGTTGTGTGACTCAGCTTTCATTTCTTAGGGTGGGATTTTTTTTCCCATGAGGCTCCTTGGTCCTTTATGTATTTGTGTAGGGTCCTTAATCCTGTTAACTTGGGCACCTCCTCAGCGTGCTGCTTATATGCATTTGCTGGGTTGCGTTGGGCCGGGACCCTCCGAAGCCCCTTATCCCAGGAGATCGGAGGCAGTGATTCTTCAACCTGTCCCAGAGAACCTAACTCTGTTCTCTCTGGTTACTAGACGTTATCTTAGCATTCAACATTCTGGAAGTAGATATCAGACTATTCAAAATTAGACGGCTATATTATGATATTGCATTTTAAAAAATTACTTTTGGTAAAATGTGAAAGGAAAATCGATTTTTGACTTAAAACCACATTATAAAAATTTGAAGATTCTGAAAAACATGACCTCTAATTTATGTAGTCTATCATTGTGTCTATGAAATTATTCAGCATTTTGAGCATGGATCCTGTGTGAAGTGTAAAGTGTATGCTACTGCATTTTATCTTAGGTATTTGAAACTATGAGGAAAATGGATTAAAATAATTGTCTTCTGAAAAACCATAGACTCTCTTCTCACTTTCAACTTATTTGATTTTCAAATGAATGTTCCTTGATCTTCTTTTTCACATTACAGGAATAATTGCTGTATTTTAAAAGTCACTAGGGTGGGGGACTTCCGGGAAGATGGTGGTGTGAGCAGGGCGGCAGAAATCTCCTCCAAACACTATATTTATCTACAAAAACACAGAAAATACATCTATTCCTAAAAGAGAGACGAGAATACACAGGAAAGCGCACAGCGTGCAGCTACACCCGAGAGGACTCGGCACCCCAAGAGGCGGGTAAGATACGGAGCCGCGACCCGGCGGGACCCGAGCCCTCCCCACCCCAGCGCACCGGCGGGAGGAGAGGATTCAGAGCCGGGAGGGAGTGGAAGTGCACCCCGCGAAGTAGCCAGCCCCGGTGATCTGCGCGGGGAGCGCTGACCCACATTGCGCAGTGCAGCGGAGATTGGAGAGACAGAGGGGCAGGATCTGAGCGGGGAACGCGCCAGGGTGCTTGCAGCCGGCTCCCGGGAAGGAAAAAAAAAAAGTGCGCGCTTTCTTCAGCGGTCTTAAAGAGACAGGAGCCCAGCGGAGGAGCCGGATCGCCCCAGCACACTCAGCCCAGCAGGCTGGGAGTCCTGGGGAGTTTCAGACGCCTTAGCTGGCGACTGAGGAAGCGTAGCCATACTTAACACTTCTCACTGAGATCAACAGCCTCCTATTCGTTCCCACCCCTGCCAGAGCAATAAAGGGCCCTGCGGAGCGGCACAGTCACAGCTGTGGAATAGTGGGGCAATAGCGCAACCTAGAGCATTCCCACAGAATCTACGTCCGGTGGGCATTTTTTTTGTTTTGTTTTGTTTTTGTTTTTTCTTTTCCTTCTTTTTTTTTCACTTTTTCTTTCTTTCTTTCTTTCTTTTCTTTTTTCTCTCTCTTTTTTTCTTCTCTTTTTAAAGTCTTAAAGAGCCCAGCTGACATACGTGGCAACTATCAGCGACCAAATTATACAGCCATGAAAAGACAGAGGAATATGGTTCAGACCAAAATCAACCAGACAACCCCAGAGAGGGAGTCTGAAGGGATGGAAATACACAGCCTCCCTGAAAAAGAATTTAGAATAAAAGTCATAACCATGCTGATGGACCTACAGAGAAATGTGCAAGAGCTGAGGGAGGAAGTGAGGGAACTGAGGAAAGACAATACAGAAATCAGACAAGCGATCGACGGGCTTAACAGCAGAATGGATGAGATGCGAGAGACTGTTAATGGAATAGAAAACAGAGAACAGGAGTACAGAGCAGCTGAGGCAGAGAGAGATAAAAGGATTTCTAGGAATGAAAGAATATTAAGAGAACTGTGTGACCAATCCAAACGGAACAATATTCGCATTATAGGAGTACCAGAGGAAGAAGAGAGAGAAAAAGGGATAGAAAGTGTCTTTGAAGAAATAATTGCTGAAAACTTTCCCTCGCTGGGGAAGGAAGTAGTCTCACAGTCCACCGAAGCTCATAGATCTCCCAACACAAGGGACCCAAGGAAGACAACACCAAGACACATAATAATTAAGATGGCAAAGATCAAAGATAAAGACAGGGTATTAAAGGCAGCTAGAGAGAGAAAAAAGATCACCTACAAAGGAAAACCCATCAGACTATCATCAGACTTCTCAACAGAAACCTTACAGGCCAGAAGAGAAAGGCATGATATATTTAAAGTTATGAAACAGAAGGGCCTCGAACCAAGAATATTGTATCCAGCACAACTATCATTTAAATATGATGGAGGGATTAAACAATTTCGAGATAAACGAAAGTTGAGAGAGTTTGCCTCTCATAAACCACCACTACAGGATATCTTAAATGGACTACTCTAGAGGGAAGCACACCTAAGGCTAAAAAGCTGTCACCAGAGAAAATAAAATCATAGCAAAGAAAGCAGACCATCCAAATACCAACTAAAGGCAAAGAATAAAACACCTATTATAGAAAGAATGGAGGAGGAGGAATAAGAAGGGAGAGAAAGAAAGAAACATCAGACTGTGTTTACAATAACTTAACAAGAAAGTTAAGTTAGATTGTTAGATAGTAAAGAAGCAACCCTTGAACCCTTGGTAACCACGAATCTAAAGCCAGCAATGGCAATAAGTACATATCTATCAATAATCACCCTAAATGTAAATGGACTGAATGTACCAATCAAAAGACACAGAGTAACAGAATGGATAAAAAAGCAAGACCCATCTATATGCTGCCTACAAGAAACTCACCTCAAATCCAAAGATATACACAGACTAAAAGTGAAGGGATGGAGAAAGATATTTCATGCAAACAACAAAGAGAAAAAAGCCGGTGTTGCAGTACTTGTATCAGAAAAAATAGACTTCAAAACGAAGAAAGTAGCAAAAGATAAAGAAGGACATTACATGATGATAAAGGCGTCAGTCCAACAAGAAGATATAACCATTATAAATATATATGCACCCAACACAGGAGCGCCAGCATATGTGAGACAAATACTAACAGAATTAAAGGAGGAAATAGACAGCAATGCATTCATCTTAGGAGACTTCAACACACCACTCACTCCAGAGGACAGATCAACCAGACAGAAAATAAGTAAAGACACAGAGGCACTGAACAACACACTAGAACAGATGGACCTAACAGACATCTACAGAACTCTACACCCAAAAGCAACAGGATACACATTCTTCTCAAGTGCACATGGAACATTTTCCAGAATAGACCACACATTAGGCCACAAAAAGAACCTCAGTAATTTCAAAAATATTGAAATCCTACCAACCAACTTCTCAGATCACCAAGGTATAAAACTAGAAATAAATTTTAGAAAGAAATCAAAAAGGCTCACAAACACATGGAGACTTAACAACACTCTCCTAATTAATCAGTGGGTAAACGACCAAATCAAAACAGATATCAAAGAATAAATGGAGACTAATGACAACAACAACATAAAGCCACAACTTCTGTGGGACACAGCAAAGGCAGTTCTAAGAGGAAAGTATATTGCAAACCAGGCCTATTTAAAGAAGGAAGAACATTCCCAAATGAATAGTCTAAAGACACAATTACTGAAATTGGAAAAAGAAGAACAAATGAGGCCCAAAGTCACCAGAAGGAGGGACATAATAAAGATTAGAGAAGAAATAAATAAAATTGAGAAGAAAAAAACAATAGAAAAAATCAATAAAACCAAGAGCTGGTTCTTTGAAAAAATAAACAAAATAGATAAACCCCTAGCCAGACTCATTAAGAGAAAAAGAGAATCTACACACATAAACACAATCAGAAATGAGAAAGGAAAAATCACGACGGACCCCACAGAAATACAAAGAATCATAAGAGAATATTATGAGAATCTATATGCTAACAAGCTGGAAAACATAGAAGAAATGGACAACTTCTTAGAAAAATACAACCTTCCAAGACTGACCAAGCAAGAAACAGAAAAACTAAACAGACCAATCACCAGTGATGAAATCGAATTGGTAATCAAAAAACTACCCAAGAACAAAACCCCTGGGCCTGATGGATTCACCTCTGAATTCTACCAGACATATAGAGAAGAAATAACACCGATTCTCCTTAAAGTTTTCCAAAAAATAGAAGAGGAGGGAATACTTCCAAACTCATTCTATGAAGCCAGCATCACTCTAATACCAAAACCGGGCAAAGACCTCACCAAAAAAGAAAATTACAGACCAATATCCCTGATGAACGTAGATGCAAAAATACTCAACAAAATATTAGCAAATCGAATTCAAAAATACATCAAGAGGATCATACACCATGATCAAGTGGGATTCATCCCAGGGATGCAAGGATGGTACAACATTCGAAAATCCATCAACATCATCCACCACATCAACAAAAAGAAGAACAAAAACCACATGATCATCTCCATAGATGCTGGAAAAGCATTTGACAAAATTCAGCATCCATTCCTGATTAAAACTCTCAACAAAATGGGTATAGAGGGCAAGTACCTCAACATCATAAAGGCTATATATGACAAACCCACAGCTAACATCATACTTAACGGCGAGACGCTGAAAGCTTTTCATCTAAGATCGGGAACAAGACAAGGATGCCCACTCTCTCCACTGTTATTCAACATAGTACTGGAGGTCCTAGCCATGGCAATCAGACAAAACAAAGACATACAAGGCATCCAGATTGGTAAAGAAGAAGAAGTCAAATTGTCACTATTTGCAGATGACATGATACTGTACATAAAAAACCCTAAAGATTCCATTCCAAAACTACTAGAACTAATATCTGAATTCAGCAAAGTTGCAGGATACAAAATTAACACACAGAAATCTGTTGCTTTCCTATACACTAATGATGAACTAACAGAAAGAGAAATCAGAAAAACAATTCCATTCACAATTGCATCAAAAAGAATAAAATACCTAGGAATAAACCTAACGAAGGAAGTGAAAGACCTGTACTCTGAAAACTACAAGACACTCCTAAGAGAAATTAAAGAGGACACTAACAAATGGAAATGCATCCCATGCTCTTGGCTAGGAAGAATAAATATTGTCAAAATGGCTATACTACCTAAAGCAATCTACAGATTCAATGCAATCCCTATCAAACTACCAACAGCTTTCTTCAATGAACTGGAACAAATAATTCTAAAATTCATATGGAACCACAAAAGACCCCAATAGCCAAAGCAATCCTGAGAAGGAGGAATAAAACAGGGGGAATTACACTCCCTGACTTCAAGCTCTACTACAAAGCCACAGTAATCAAGACAATTTGGTATTGGCACAAAAACAGACCCACAGACCAGTGGAACAGAATAGAAAATCCAAACATTAACCCAACATATACAGTCAATTAATATTTGATAAAGGAGCCTTGGATATACAATGGGGAGATGACAGCCTCTTCAGCAGCTGGTGTTGGAAAAACTGGACAGCTACATGTAAGAGAATGAAACTGGACTACTGTCTAGCCCCATACACAAAGGTAAACTCAAGGTGGATCAAAGACCTGAATGTAAGTCATGAAACCATAAAACTCTTAGAAAAAAACATAGGCAAAAATCTCTTGGACATAAACATGAGCAACTTCTTCATGAACATATCTCCCCGGGCAAGGGAAACAAAAGCAAAAATGAACAAGTGGGACTATATCAAGCTGAAAAGCTTCTGTACAGCAAAGGACACCATCAGTAGAACAAAAGACATCCTACAGTATGGGAGAATATATTCATAAAAAACGTATCTGATAAAGGGTTGACATCCAAAATATATAAAGAACTCATGCACCTTAACAAACAGAAAGCAAATAATCCAATTAAGAAATGGGCAGAGGACATGAATAGACACTTCTCCAAAGAAGAAATTCAGATGGCCAACAGGCACATGAAAAGATGCTCCACATCGCTAATCATCAGAGAAATGCAGATTAAAACCACAATGAGATATCACCTCACACCAGTGAGGATGGCCAACATCCAAAACACAAACAACAACAAATGTTGGCGAGGATGTGGAGAAAAGGGAACCCTCGTACACTGCTGGTGGGAATGCAAATTAGTTCAACCATTGTGGAAAGCAGTATGGAGGTTCCTCAAAAAACTCAAAATAGAAATACCATTTGACCCAGGAATTCCACTCCTAGGAATTTACCCTAAGAATGCAGCAGCCCAATTTGAAAAGGACAGATGCACCCCTATGTTTATCGTAGCACTATTTACAATAGCCAAGAAATGGAAGCAACCTAAGTGTCCATCAGTAGATGAATGGATAAAGAAGATGTGGTACATATACACAATGGAATATTATTCAGCCATAAGAAGAAAACAAATCCTACCATTTGCAACAACATGGATGGAGCTAGAGGGTATTATGCTCAGTGAAATAAGCCAAGCCGAAAAAGACAAGTATCAAATGATTTCACTCATATGTGGAGTATAAGAACAAAGAAAATACTGAAGGAACAAAACAGCAGCAGACTCACAGAACCCAAGAACGGACTAATAGTTACCAAAGGGAAAGGGACTGGGGAAAATGGGCGGGAAGGGAGGGATAAGAGGGAAAAAGGGGCATTACGATTAGCAGATGTAATGTTGGGGGGGCACGGGGAGGGCAGTACAACTCAGAGAAGACAAGTGGTGATTCTATAGCATCTCACTACGCTGATGGACAGTGACTGTAATGGGGTTGGTGGGGGGGACCTGATGAAGGGGTAGTTTAATAATCGTAATATTGCACATGTAATTGTCAATTAATGATAATAAAAAAAATGAAAGAGAAAAAAATGTCACTAGGGCTTGCAACTCTTTTTTTATTAAGAGGAATTCTTACTACCTTATATTAATATCAACTTGTTTCCCTTGGTGGGATTCCATTAACATGATATGTGAATAAAATACAAAAATGTTAGCCTAAACCACAATTATTTCCAAACATGTTGATATTTGTTATCTTATAGGAAAAAGCTTGTGTGATAAAAATAATTTTTAACCTTTTCTATAATGTTACTTTTCTTGTAATTATCATGAAATCCAAAGGTATGCTAGCCTAGAATCTTTAGAAGCAATACGATGAAGTTGTAAAAAGAGCTGAATGTTCAGACACCAACACCCTTTGGAATGCTTTGCTTATACTAATTTCCAGCTCAGCAAAACTTCTTGGCGGCAACACCCAATGTTTCATGCTAATCCAATGTGTGATTCACTTGACTTTCATTAATTTGCAATGTTTAGTTCAAGAACAAAGCCAGATGATACAGTATTATTTTGTTTAGACTACAAAATAGTTTTACAAGTGAAACACTTCAGTGGAGATTCAGGGGTATATTGGGTCACAATTGGTTAATGACCACAGTTCCATATATGATTTTATTGGGAACAAAATGGAAATCCACTTAACAACACAAAATCAAAATAAATAGAAACAGAAAGAAGAAAAATATCATTGTCTGCTATTAGATAGAATGAATGTACCTGAATTCCAGATAGTTACATAAATATGTATCTTTCATTCCACACACGTCAGATTTCTGATCACACTGCATAATAACTCATGGTAGAAATAATGAACATTTTGTTTGGTTTACAAAGTAAAATAAGCCTCCTTAATCTTACCCAAAAATCACAATTTAAGGATTCCTCTAGGCTGTTAATCACAGAATTTTATGATTTCAAGAGCCCTTGGAGATGATCTGGGTCGGTCATTGTATATTTGAAGAAACTAGGGGACAGAAGCCTGGTGTGACTTTTCTGATGATGCTGATATGGATGAAGAAGAATCTGGTTCTTATTCTCATTATAAATATTCCTTGTTTCAGGAACAGAAGTACTGTACAGACCAGATCAACTCCCTCCCCATATTCAGGTGTGTGAGACCTGTGAACACAAGCACTTAATTACAGTAATGATAGTCACCATTTATTGAGTGTCTTTTATGTGCTACCACATGTCCTGTATTATTTGTAATTCTAACAACTTGTGTTTCTCAACTTACTGATGAGGAATTTAAAGAGCATAAAGGCAAATTTCCTTGTTCAAATCCACAAACACAGTGGATTCCTTGGAGGAAGAGGAGATTTTCCATAGATGCATAAAATTGGGTGAGAATCTACATTATGGAAGACTTGGAAGGGGTTGAACTTCTGATGCTGACAGATAAACAGCAATATCAAGCATAAATGAATTGGTTCTTAAAAGATAGTTATTTTGTCTATCTGATCTAAATTTAGGAAAGGACATTTGTCTATATATTTAAAGATATGTAAAACAAGTATGAGGTCCTGACAGAGAATGAGCTTAATGCATGTGAGCAACAGGAAAGCCAGTTTGGCTGCAGCGTGGTTGGGGACAGGTGAGCGGCATGTGGTGGTTTGCAAGATCAGGAGGAGGCAGATTATGCAGGGTTTGTCAGGCTCGGTTAAAAAAATTATATATATGCATGGCTTTATTCACAAGACTGAGAAATAGTGGGTATTTAAGAAATGTTAGTCCTTTTATCATTATCAATTACTTATCTCTGTGATAAGTCTATTTATGTGAGGTGGATAAATGAAGGACAAAAAGGGGTGGTGATACACTACTCCAAAGTTGTGAATTAGGGATGTCTAAACTAAGAAGACTGTGGAAATTCGAAATCTAAGAATTCTTCCCCCCAAACTGGTTTTAATATCAGTGCTTGTCTTTGTGCTAGCAGCAACTAAATTCTAGGGAAGATTTCAGAGTGGTCAGAGTTTGTATTTTGACTCCTAATCAGTTTGTATCCTAATTCCCTGAGTTACTGCTTTCCTTCAGATGCTCTTCTACACACCTTACAGATACCAAATGTCTTTCATATCACCCCATAAAAGCTCTCATTGCTAAAGCCAGAAGTGAATTTGGAATGGAAATAAAACTAAGAGATGAGTGACTACTAAGCTTTTAATCTGCTAAGCCCTAATCTATTAAACACATTCCTACACGACTATGCATTTCAGACAAAAGTTACTAACCAAAATATAGGTAAAACTGATGTATGTGAGAAAAAGTGGTTTTGAGCAAAGGCATCTTGCATATTCAAATTTACTATCATTACTCCATATTGTGATTCTGGAAACAATACATTCCACACCAGTTATGTTGTATTTTTCTAGGAATTTGTCCATTTCTTCTAGGTTGTCCAATTTATTGCATATAATTTTTCTTAGAATTCTCTAATAAATTTTTGTATTTCTGTGATGTCAGTTGTAACTTTTCCTTTGTAATTTCTGATTTTTGTGTACTCTCTCTTTTTTTTTCTTGATTAGCCTGGCTGGGAGTTTGTCTATTTTGTTTATCTTCTCAAAGAACTAGCTCCTGATTTCATTGATTATTTTTCTATTGTTTTCTGTTTCATTTCTGCTCTGATCTTTATTATGTCCCTCCTTCTATTAACTTGGTCTCCACTGGTTTTTCTTTTCTTCTTTAGTTGTGATTTTAAACTGTTTATTTGGGACTGTTTTGTTTCTTGAGATAAGCCTGCATTGCTATGTACTTCCCTTTTAGAACCACTTTTGGGGCATCCCACATATTTTAAACTGTTGTGTTTTTGTTTCCATTTGTCTGTGGTATTGCTTGATTTATTCTTTGATTTATTCATTGAACTATTTATTATTTAGAAGCATGTTTTTAGCCTCCATGTGTTTGTGGGTTTCTGTTCATTTAACTGATTTCTAGTTTCATAGCATAGTGATCTGGAAAGATGCTTGATAAAATTTCAATCTTTTTAAATGTATTGAGGCTCTTTTCGGGTCCTAATATGTTGTGTGATCAATTTTGGAGAATGTTCTATGTGTACTTGAGAAAAATGTGTATCCTGTTTCTTTGGGGTGGAACATTCTGTAGATATCTGTTAAGTCCATCTGATGTAATATGTTTGTTGTTCAGTGCCTGTTGCCTTATTTTCATTCTGGATATTCTGTGCATTTATATAAGCAGTGTGTTAAAGTTTCCTAATATGATTGAGTTGCAGTTTATTTTTCCCATTAGTTTTGTTAGTAGTTGTTTCACTTAATTAGGTGCTCCTGTGTTGGGCGCATAGATACTTACAATTTTTATATCCTCTTGTACTGATCACTTTATCATTATGTAATGTCCTTATTTTTCTTGTGTTACATTCTTTGTCTTGAAGTCTATTTTGTCTGATATAAGTACTGCTAATTCCTGATATTTCCTCCCTATTATTTGCATGAAATATCTTTTTCCATCTCTCCACTTTCAGTATGTGTGTCTTTAGGTCTGAAAAGAGACTCTTGTACACAGTGTGTAGATGAGTCTAGTTTCTTTGTCCTGCCACCCTGTGTCTTTTGATTGGTGCATTCCGTCCATTTCATTTAAGGTAGTTATTGATAGCTGTGTTTTTTTGTCATTTTACTAATTGTTTTCTGATTGTTTTCATAGTTCCTCCCTGTTCCTTTCTTCCTCTCTTATACTCTTTCCTTATTATTTGATGGCTTTCTTTAGTGTTATTTTTGTATTTCTTTTTAAAAATTATTTGTCTGTCTGTTATAGGCTTTAGTTTTGTGGTTACCATAAGGTTCTTAGGTAGTTTCCTAAATATATAACAGTCTATATTTAGTTGATGGTCAGTCTAATTTGAACACAGTCTAAGTATCTTTTTTATTCTTCTTCCTCCTCCACACTCTATGTACAAGATGTCAATCTACCCTTTTTGTGTATCTCTTGACTGATTTTGTGTATAGCTGAGTTTGTTACTTTCTTTTAACTTTATACTGGCATAGTAAGTAATTTGTTTGCTACCTTTACTGTAGGTTTAGTTTCACTGATGAAAAATATTTTTAATTAAGAATTTTTCCATCTGTAGAAGTCTCTTTTACATATCCTGTAAGGCCTGTTTAGTAGTGGTGAATTCTTTTAATCTTTTTTTTTTATCTGTGAAGCTCTTAACCTATCCTTCAATGTGAATGATAACCTTGCTGGGTAGAAGTTATCCTATAGAAGGGAAATGTAATTTATTTTCTTTCAATACCTTAAGTATTTCATGCCACTCCTTTCTGGCCTATAAGTTTCCCTTGTAGGTAACTATCTGCCTCTCTTTTGCTGCTTTTAAGATTCTCTTTTTATTTAGTCTTTGCCATTTTAATTACTCTATGTCTTGGTGTTGTCTTCATAGGATTCCTTTTGTTAGGGACTCTCTGTGCTTCCAGGACATGGCTGTCTATTTCCTTCCCCAAATTGGGGACGTTTTCAGTAATTATTTCTTCAAAGAGACTTTCTACTCCTTTGCCTCTCTCTTTTCCTTCTGGCACCCTTATTGTTCTTTTTGTCTCTGTTCTTCAGCCTTGTTGTTTTCCTGTTCTCTAATTTCCTTCTCATTGATTGTCTCCTCTGCCTACAGAAATCCATTAATTCATTCCCTCCATTGTATTTTTCATTTCAGTTACTGTACCTTTTTTTTTTTTAGCTCTGAGTGGCTCTTTTTCCAATCTTCTATCTCTTTGTCCATGTTTTGAGATCATTATTTCTTTTTCTCATGTCAATGTGCAACTTTAAGGCTACTACTCTGAAATCTTTATCAAGAAGATTGGTAATCTCCATTTCATTTAGCCCTCTTTCTGGTGTCTTGTCCTGTAGTTTTGTTTGGAACATATTTCTCTGTCTCCTCATTCTGTCTATGTTTCTGTGTTTCTTCCTTTGTATTAGATCAGCTACGCTTCCTGGTCCAAAAAGTAATGGCTTTATGAAGAGGGAGGCCCATGGTGCCCAGAAGTTTAAGAGTCTTTATTAAACAGTGCCTGGTTCTCCTTTGTGGTGGAGCCACAGTTGCTGCTGGTGGGCTGTGAGCAGGACTGCCTTTCTGTCTATCTGCTGTAGTGGCTGATCCTCTGTCAGCAGAGGCTGACAGCTTTCTCTGTGCCCTTTGTGAGCCATGCAGTGGTGGCACAGCTGGGCTGGTGGGGCAGGCAGGACAGGTACACAGGGGAGTGTGATGCTCAGCTAAGCCACCAGCAAGGGAGGAGGTGCCTTTGGATCTGACTCCCACAGGTACCTCCCCAGTAAGATTGAGAGAAGCCTGGGAAAGCTGGGAAAACCACCCTTTGCCTGCTGGGGAGAAAATATCACTGCTGCTGGGTCAAGTGGGCAGGTGCACAGGAAAGTATGCTTCCTGTCTGAGCCACCAGTGAGGGGGTTGGAGTATTTGGAGCTGACCCATCAAGTGCTGAGCCAGTTGGGGTGAGGGAGAGCTGGGGAATCATCAACCACCATCGCTTTCTCCTTCAGAAAGAGCTTCACCAAACCCCACCCCATGGCACACTTCCCACTGATGGTAAATCTTTCAAACTGTTCCCTCTGTGTTAGGTCTCAGAGGAACCGATGGAACATGCCTGTCCTTTGCAAGTGACAAAGGTCTTAGCCTCCCAGAGAGCTCTAACTCTCCCTGTTGCCAAGCCCCTTAATTGCCAAAAACCAATGCAATGTGGGTTCATGTTCCCAAAGCAGACTTCCAGGGCCTGGTGAGCAGCATTCCCGTGTGTTTATCCCCTCCCTGTCCCTGTCCTTTACTTCCTACTTGTAGGCTGAGACGGGAGAGGGGCGTGAGTCTTGATCAGTTGTCTCTGCTTGCCACTTCCCCTTCTCTATATGATGCTCTGCTGTTCACCAGGCGTAGATGCTCTATTCTGTAGTCATCAGGTCTTTTTCAGGCTCGCTGTATTTGTTGTAGTTGCTTCCTTGGTGTGTATGTGTGGAAGGACATTTCCACTTTGCTTTCCTACTCTGCCATCTTTTCCCAGGATCCCATTTCTTCTTTTCCTTTTATCAATGTTTTGTACTTCTCAGAGAAAGATCTTTCACTCCGTGGTTAAATTTATTCATGATTATTTTCTTTTTGATGTTATCATAAATAGGATTAATTTATTTCCTTTTCATAAAATTTATTATATTTCTATATAAAAATATATAGAAATGCTACTGATTTTTGTATGTTAATTTTGTATTCTGTGACTTTACTGAATTCATTTATTAGCTCTAACAGTTTTTCTTGGTGTGATCTTTAGGATTTTCTATATACTAAATCATGTCATTTCCAAGTTGGCTTGATTTGAGTTCTTCCTTTCCAATTCTGATCCCTTTTATTTCTTTCTCTTGACTGACTGCTCTGGCTAAGACTTTCAGTACCATGTTGAATAGAAGTTTTGTGAGTCGGCACCTTTTTTTGTTCCTGATCTTAGAGGAAAAGATTTAAACCTTTCAATATTGAGGATGATGTTAGTTGTGGATTTGAAATATATGGCCTTTATTATGTTGAGATTTACTCCTTCTGTACCTAATTTTTTAAGAGGTTTTTTTTATTATGAAGGATATTGAAATTGTCAAATGCTTTTTCTGTATCTTTTGAGATTATTCTATGATTCTTTTCTTTCTTCTATTGATGTGATGAATCACATTGAATTGTGAATATTAAAACATCCTCATATCCCAGAGTAAATTCCACTTGATTATAGCAAATGATCCTTTTAATGTGCTCCTGTTTTTGTTTGTTATTTTTTTATTGTGAATTTTTATATCTATATTCATAAGTGATACTGGACTTGTAATTTTCTAGAAGTATCCTCTTTGGTTTTGGTGTCAGCATCATGCTGACCTCATAAAATGAATCTGGGAGCAATCCCTCATCTTCAATTTCTGGAAGAATCTGAGAAGGATTGGTGTTAATTCTTCTGTAAAGTTTCATATGATTCACCAATGAAGCCATTTGGTCCTGGAATTTTCTTTGTTAGGAGATTTGATTATTGATTTAAACTCCTTAATATTAATTGATCTATTAAGAAGATTTTCTATTTCTTCTTGACTTGGTTTTTGTAAATTGTATGCATCTAAGAATTTTTCCATTTCTTCTAGGCTGTTCAGTTTTTTATTATACAGTTGTTCCTACTTGCTTCTTATGAACCTTTGAATTTCTGCTGTACCAAATGTAATGGTTCCTTTTTCATTTATACTATTGCTGATTTGGGTCCTTGTTTTCCCTTTGTTAGTTTAGCTAAGGGCTATGTTTGTTTATCTTTCAATGAAATAACTCTTAATTTGGTTAATCTTCTCTATTTCACTAATTTTTGTTGTAATCTTTATTGTTTCTTCTGGTAACTTTGGGATCAGTTTATTCTTCTTTTCCCAATTTCTTAAGGCATAGTGCTGGGTTGCTTAGGATTTTTCTTGCTTCTTCACATAGCGTTTAGCACTGTGCAATTCCTTCTGAGAACTTTTGCTATATCTCATACATTCTGGTACATTGTGTTCTATTTTTATTTGCCTCAAGAAAGTCTTTTATTTCTCCTTCATTATCCCTGCTCCTTATTGATTACCATTTGCTTGAAATTACTTTTTTTATTTCTTCACTCTCAGTCTATGTGTGTCTTTAAGGCTAAACTTAGTCTTGTATAGGCAGCACACCGCTGGGTTTGTTTTCTAATCCATTCAGCCAATCTATGTCTTTTGATTGAAGAATTTAATCTGTTTCCCTTTAAAGTAATTGTTAGTGGATAAGGACTTATTGGCCTTTTTAATGATTGTTTTGTAGATCCAATGTTCCTTGTTTCTTCTCCTGCTATTGTTTTTAATCTTTTTCTTTTTTTTAATAATTTATTTTGGATCATTAATCTACAGTTACTTGTGCAATATTATGATTATTAAACTACCCCCTTCATCAGGTCCCCCCCACCAACCCCATTACAGTCACTGTCCATCAGCTGAGTGAGATGCTATAGAATCACTACTTGTCTTCTCTGAGTTGTACAGCCCTCCCCATGCCCCCCAACATTACATATGCTAATCATAACGCCCCTTATTCCCTCTTATCCCTCCCTTCCCACCAATCTTCCCCAGTCCCTTTCCCTTTGTTAAATATATGTCCGTTCTTGGGTTCTGTGATTCTGCAGCTGTTTTGTTCCTTCAGTTTTTTTCTTTGTTCTTATACTACACATATGAGTGAAATCATTAGATACTTCTCGTTTTTGGCTTGGCTTATTTCACTGAGCATAATACCCTCTAGCTCCATCCATGTTGTTGCAAATGGGAGGATTTGTTTTCTTCTTATGGCTGAATAATATTCCATGTGTATATGTACCACTTCTTCTTTATCCATTCATCTACTGATAGACACTTAGGTTGCTTCCATTTCTAGGCTATTGTAAATAGTGCTGCAATAAACATAGGGGTGCATCTGTCCTTTTCAAACTGGGCTGCTGTATTATTAGGGTAAATTCCTTGGATTGGAATTCCTGAGTAAATGGTATTTCTTTTTTGAGTTTTTTGAGGAATCTCCATACTGCTTTGCACAATCGTTGAACTAATTTGCATTCCCACCAGCAGTGTAGGAGGGTTCCCTTTTCTCCACATCCTCGCCAACATTTGTTGTTGTTTGTGTTTTGGATGTTGGTCATCCTCACTGGTGTGAGGTGATATCTCATTGTGGTGTTAATCTGCATTTCTCTGATGATTAGCGATGTGGAGCATCTTTTCATGTGCCTGTTGGCCATCTGAATTTCTTTTTTAGAGAAGTGTCTATTCATGTCATCTGCCCATTTCTTAATTGGATTTTTTGCTTTTTGTTAGTTAAGGTGCATGACTTCATTATATATTCTGGATGTCAACCCCTTATCGGATATATCATTTATGAATATATTGTCCCATACTGTAGGATGTCTTTTTGTTCTACTGATGGTGTCCTTTGCTGTACAGAAGCTTTTCAGTTTTATATAGTCCCACTTCTTCATTTTGGCTTTTGTTTCCCTTGTCCGGGGAGATATGTTCATGAAGAAGTCGCTCACGTTTATGTCCAAGAGATTCTTGCCTGTTTTTTCTAAGAGTTTTATGGTTTCATTACTTACATTCAGGTCTTTCATCCACCTTGAGTTGACCTTTGTGTATGGGGTTAGAGAGTAGTCCAGTTTCAATCTCTTACATGTAGCTGTCCAGGTTTGCTAACACCAGCTGCTGAAGAGGCTGTCATCTCCCCATTGTATATCCAAGGCTCCTTTATCAAATATTAATTGACTGTATATGTTTGGGCCAATATTTGGATTTTCTATTCTGTTCCACTGGTCTGTGGGTCTGTTTTTGTGCCAATACCAAATTGTCTTGATTACTGTGGCTTTGTAGTAGAGCTTGAAGTCAGGGAGTGTAATTCCCCCTGTTTTATTCCTCCTTCTCAGGATTGCTTTGGCGTTTTGGGGTTTTTTGAGGTTCCATATGAATTTTAGAGTTATTTGTTAGTTAATTGAAGAAAGCTGTTGGTAGTTTCATAGGGATTGCATTGAAACTGTAGATTGCTTTAGGTAGTATAGGCATTTGACAATATTTATTCTTCCTAGCCAAGAGTACAGGATGCATTTCCATTTGTTACTGTCCTCTTTAATTTCTCTACGAGTGTCTTGCAGTTTTCAGAGTACAGGTGTTTCAGTTCCTTCGTTAGGTTCATTGCTAGGTATTTTATTCTTTTTGATGCAATTGTGAATGGAATTGTTTTTCTGATTTCTCTTTCTGTTAGTTCATCATTAGTGTCTAGGAAAGCAACCGATTTCTGTGTGTTAATTTTGTATCCTGCAACTTTGCTGAATTCATATATTAGTTCTAGTAGTTTGGGAATGGATTCCTTAGGGTTTTTTTATGTACAATATCATGTCATCTGCAAATAGTGACAACTTGAGTTCTTCTTTACCAATCTGGATGCAGTGTATGTCTTTTTTTTGTCTGATTGCCGTGGCTAGGACCTCCAGGACTATGTTGAATAACAGTGGAGAGAGTGGGCATCCCTGTCTTGTTCCCGATCTTAGATGAAAAGCTTTCAGCTTCTCACTGTTAAGTATGGTGTTAGCTGTGGGTTTGTCATATATGGCCTTTATGATGTTGAGGTACTTGCCATCTATACCCATTTTGTTGAGAGTTTTTATCATGAATGGATGTTGAATTTTGTCAAATGCTTTTTCAGCACCTATGGAGATGATCATGTGGTTTCTGTCTTTCTTTTTATTGATATGGTGGATGATGTTGATGGATTTTCGAATGTTGTACCATCCTTCATCCCTGGGATGAATTCCACTTGATCATGGTGTATGATCCTCTTGATGCATTTTTGGATTCGGTTTGCTAATATTTTGTTGAGTATTTTTGCATCCATGTTCATCAGGGATATTGGTCTGTAATTTTCTTTTTTAGTGAGATCTTGCCAGGTTTTGGTATTAGAGTGATGCTGGCTTCATAGAATGAGTTTGGAAGGATTCCCTCCTCTTCTACTTTTGTAAAACTTTAAGGAGAATGGGTGTTATTTCTTCTCTATATGTCTGGTAGAATTCAGAGGTGAATCCATCTGGTCCGGGGGTTTTGTTCTTGGGTAGTTTTTTGATTACCGATTCAATTTCATTGCTGGTGATTGGTCTGTTTAGTTTTTCTGTTTCTTGCTTGGTCAGTCTTGGAAGGTTGTATTTTCCTAAGAAGTTGTCCATTTCTTCTATGTTTTCCAGCTTGTTAGCATATAGATTCTCATAATATTCTCTTTTAATTCTTTGTAGTTCTGTGGGGTCCATCGTTATTTTTCCTTTCTCATTTCTGATTGTGTTTATGTGTGTAGATTCTCTTTTTCTCTTAATGAGTCTGGCTAAGGGTTTATCTATTTTGTTTATTTTTTCAAAGAACCAGCTCTTGGTTTTATTCATTTTTTCTATTGTTTTATTCTTCTCAATTTTATTTATTTCTTCTCTGATCTTTATTATGTCCCTCCTTCTGGTGACTTTGGGCCTCATTTGTTCTTCTTTTTCCAATTTCAGTAATTGTGTCTTTAGACTATTCATTTGGAAATGTTCTTCATTCTTTAAATAGGCCTGGATTGCAATATACTTTCCTCTTAGAAATGCCTTTGCTGCATCCCACAGAAGTTGTGGCTTTCTGTTGTTGTTGTCATTAGTCTCCATATATTCCTTCATTTCTGTTTGATTTGGTCATTAACCCTTTAATTAGGAGAATGTTGTTAAGTCTCCATGTATTTGTGAGCCTTTTTGATTTCTTTCTAAAATTTATTTCTAGTTTTACACCTTTGTGATCTGAGAAGTTGGTTGGTAGTATTCCAATATTTTTGAATTTACTGAGGTTCTTTTTGTGGCCTAGTATGTGGTCTATTCTGGAAAATGTTCCATGTGCACTTGAGAAGAATATGTATCCTTCTGCTTTTGGGTGCAGAGTTCTGTAGATGTCTGTTAGGTCCATCTGTTCTAGTGTGTTGTTCAGTGCCTCTGTATCTTTACTTATTCTCTGTCTGGTTGATCTGTCTGTTGGAGTGAGTGGTGTGTTGAAGTCTCCTAAAATAAATGCATTGCTGTCTATTTCCTCCTTTAATTCTGTTAGTATTTGTTTCACATATGCTGGCACTCCTGTGTTAGGTGCATATATATTTATAATGGTTATATCTTCTTGTTGGACTGACCCCTTTATCATTATGTAATTTCCTTCTTTATCTCTTGTGACTTACTTCGTTTTGAAGTCTATTTTGTCTGATACAAGTACTGCAACACCTGCTTTTTTTTTCTTGTTGTTTGCATGAAGTATCTTTTTTGATCCCTTCACTTTTCGTCTGTGTATGTCTTTGGTTTAAAGTGAGTCTCTTGAAGGGAGCATATAGATGGGTCTTGTTTTTTATCCATTCAGTGACTCCATGTCTTTTGACTGGTGCATTCAGTCCATTTACATTTAGGGTGATTATGGATAGGTATGTACTTATTGGCATTGCAGGCTTTAGATTCATGGTTACCAGAGGTTCAAGGGTTGCTTCTTTACTATCTAAAAGTCTAACAACTAACTTAATATGCTATTACAAACACAGTTTAAAGGTTCTTTGTTTGTTTGTTTCCTCCTTTTTCTTTCTATTCCATTCTTTATATATTAGGTATCATATTCTGTACTGTTTGTCAATCCTTTGATTGACTTTGGGAATAGTTAATTTAATTTTGCATTTTCTTAGTAATTAGCTGTTCTATTTTCTTTACTCTGGTTTTATTACCTCTGGTCACAGCTATTAATCTGTAGGAACAGTTCCATCTATAGGAGTCCCTCCAAAATACACTATAGAGATGGTTTGTGGGAGACAAATTCCCTCAGCTCTTGCTTATCTGGTAATTGTTTAATCCTTCCTTCAAATTTCAATGATAATCTTGCTGGATAAAGTATTCTTGATTCAAGGCCCTTCTGCTTCATTGCATTAAATACATCATGCGACTCCCTTCTGGCCTGTAAGGTTTCTGCCGAGAAGTCTGATGACAGTCTGATGGGTTTTCCTTTGTATGTGATCCCATTTCTCTCTCTGGCTGCTTTTAATAGTCTGTCCTTATCCTTGATCTTTGCCATTTTAATTATGATATGTCTTGCTATTGTCTTCCTTGGGTCCCTTGTGTTGGGAGATCTGTGCACCTCCATGGCCTGAGAGACTATCTCCTTCCCCAGATTGGGGAAGTTTTCAGCAATCACCTCCTCAAAGACGCTTTCTATCCCTTTTTCTCTCTTCTTCCTCTGGTACCCCTATAATGCGAATATTGTTCCGTTTGGATTGGTCACACAGTTCTCTCAATATTCTTTCATTCTTAGAGATCCTTTTTTCTCTCTGTGCCTCAGCTTCTTTGTATTCCTCTTCTCTACTTTCTATTTCATTTATTGTCTCCTCCACCATATCCAGTCTGCTTTTAATACCATCCATTGTGTTCTTTAATGATTGGATCTCTTACCGGAATTCATTCCTGAGTTCTTGAATATCTTTCTGTACCTCCGTGAGCATGTTAATGATTTTTATTTTGAACTCCCTTTCAGGGAGAGTCATAAGGTCCATATCATTTAAGTCTTTCTCAGGAGTTGTGTTCATAATTTTACTCTGGACCAGCTTCCTTTAGTATTTCATATTTGTGTATAGCGCCCTCTAGTGCCCAGAACCTCTACTCTCTGGAGCTGCTCAGCAACTGAAGCAATGCAGGGATTGTAGGGGAGTGGTATTGGTGCCTCCAGGGAGGAAAGGTCCATTTGCTGGTTCCTGGCTGCTATGCCTGTCTCCACTGCCTGAACCAGTGGGCTGAGCACACAGGTATAAGCCTCTGTGCTTTGCGTTTTTAATTGCTGTAGACAGATCTTCCCTCTGGCTGGTCAACACCAGTGAAGGATTTCCCGGTTTGCAAGCCTGGTGGGGCTGGCCAGAAGAAAGGCACACTAGCCTACCTGTCTCAGAAGGGGTTCTTGGAGCTGTGTAAGCAGCCACGGAGCTGGATCACCCGAAGATCGTGAAAGCTCCCAACCTGCTGGGCAGAGTGCACCCGGACAATTTTGTCTGCGTGTCCTTTCTCCTGAGCAGTAAGCTCCATGCAATCCTTGCCCCTTTAGCAGCCCCTCTTGCTTAGGGCTTCTTTGTTAGGAAGTCTCTCAGACTGCCCACCTTTCTTTTGCCCCTGAACAGCTGGGTATGGATCCCTGCTTTCACAAGCAGCTGGATTCTTAGTCTCTCCAGGAATTCTGCCTGTCTTAGCTTTCCAACCCCCTAATTACAAGAGTATCATGCAAGCACCATGAAATGTAGGTTTGTGCTCCTAGAGCAGATCTCCAGAGTTAGGTATTCAGCAGTCCCACATCTCCACTCCCTGCCTTCTCTGTTCCTGTTCCTCCTGCAGTGAGCTGGGGTGGGGGAAGGGCTTGGATTCCACAGGACCACAGCTTTAGTACGTTACCCTTTTCTGTGAGGGCTGCTCTTGTCTCCAGGTGTATATAGTTTGTTGCCATCCTCTTACCCATTGCTCTTTCAAGAGTAGTTGTAGTAGCTTTATATTCATATTGTATGAGGTTTTAGGAGGAAGCCTCTGTCTCACCTCTCACGCCACCATCTTTAATCCAAAAGTCAATCCGTTTTTAATGTTTTGATGTCTTTTGAGTATGACTATGCCTTGACTTCTGCATCATGTTCTCTTATGTAAATGCTGTAGCTTTTCCCTTGTGGTTTCCATGAAGCTCACCTAAAACATTTTAAAATTATAACACCCTATTTTAAGCTGCTAATAACACCAGTACAATTTCTAAATTTCACACTTGTATTTTGACTCTCCCTCATATTTTAGGTGATTGCTATTATAGTTTACATATATATATATGTAAAGGGTGATGATAAACACATACACATATTAGAGATAATAGGTAAAATATCTCATTTGGCCCAAAGAGAGTATTAATTAAATCACTGGTATTATTTCTTATTTCAGCAAATGAGTGCTTTAGATGCATTCTAATTAAAAAAATAACAATGAGCCCATAATCTCTTGTACCTAGTGGCACAGCTAATTTTCTCCTCTTCTAGAACTTTTACAGATCTTTTCCTCCAGAAATTCTAGGCTTCTAGAAAACGGAATAGGCCAACCAGATGTTCACTTCAGCTTTTCCCTTCAGTGACACCCTTGCCTTCTGTTTTCTTTTTTTTTCCTTTTTAAGGTTTCCAACTTTGTACTGTCTTTTCTCTTAGTTTCCGTTTTTATGTGACTATCTTCTCTTGACTTTCATTAATGGGGGTCTGAAAGGATGGGGGGAAGAACAGATAATTTAAAGTCTCAGCATACACAATCCTCACCAATTTATGTGTTTTCTTGTTGCATTCAATTATTCTGTCTCCTTAAGAAGACAAATGTCGTGAAGCTTTTTCCCTACACTGTAGCCTCCAAAATTTTCCTCATATCATTGACCACTTTACAAACCAGGTAAAACTCCTTGGTTTGGAAAACTTACAACAACCAACAAATGTTACTGTTACTCTCACAAGTAAAAAATATCAGAACCCATCCAAAGTATTGAAACGGGCAAATGAAACCAGCAAGCATATCTGGGTCTCAACTGATTCCTATTATAGGACTCTTTCTACCTGGTGGATAGGTCTAGTTTAGTGTTTCTTAAATCTGGTTAAACATGAGAATCATTAGGGGAAGATTCAAACAGCTAAATGCCTGAAACACACCATGAACAACTCAGGATAACTGAGGGTAAGCCCCAGGACTCTATTTTTAAAAACCTCCCCAGTGGTTCTAATGTACAGACAGGGTTGAGAAACTTTGCTATAAAGAACAATCTAGTCTCCAGGCTCATTTGTATTTTTAAACTCAAGTTTAGTGGTTGTAGAACAAAAGAAGTAATTTTTACAATAATTTTTTTTTGTTTGCAGTGCAATTTTTTTAACAAAATAGGAAAAAGTGGAGTTGCTCTGGGGTGACAATGGAGAGGTCTACCTAGCAAGGATCCCTCATCTGAGAACCCATAAGCCTGCCAACAGTACTGTTTGAAACCCTTAGCTGAGGAACTCTGTGTGGCAGCATAAGGTATATAGTGAATGCATTACAAGGGCATCTGGGCATTTATCCCTGTAGTTCTTGGATCAGCTGAGCAGGATGTAGACGACAGCACTTCCCAACAAGTTGTCTGCAGTGGCCCAGTACAGACATTCCCATTTCCTATGTATGCTTTTTGAAAAATAATGGGAAGCACTGATCTAAGACATTGTTTTTAAACCAGTTTTTTTCATCACAGATGTAGCTACAGATTTTAATGTACAACAGTATAACAATCAATAGTCCAAGGAACAATTTTTAACATCTTTAAAATTTCTTTTGGCAAGTTTATGCATTCCTTGCTTATGCTGTGTTTTGCTTCCTTTACAGTGTTTATTGGTAATACTTGCATAAAAAATATACACTTAATCCACAACTGGTTATAACAAGTGACACTAAACAAGGGATCATTTTCTGTCACTGTTACTGAGGATTCTCACGCCTACTACCCTTGTTTATATAGGGTTTTTTAAAATAGAAATCTTTCTATCCAGAACAGAATAGATTTTTACATCCAGCTTGCCACCTGCTTGTAGGAGATTCCCAGTAGGCATGCACACATTCTGGCATTGATTCTCATCTTATTTCATGTAAATGATGAATTGCTGTTGGGTGTCATTTTGGGATATGAGTGAATTTCACCTGTCATCTCTAAGGCAGCTTACCTAGAATTAGATCCTGCCATTTCAAATGCTGTTTGTCTTCATTAATTTTCCCTCTTGCCCCATTTGTGCTATACCGTGTATGTGATCTGAATAGCTGAATGGTATCTGTGCATTGGCAGGCTGGCTAAGACTGAAATATAGACATACGCTGCAGACACTGTGACCTGTAAACCCAAGGGATGTTAAATCTATTTTTTTTTTGTAGTTTTGTTGTTAATTTAGCTCTTCTGTTATCATTACATTTTTGGTAATTTGATGCCAGAACTGCTGCTGCCCTCCTATTTTATTGTTATAGCACAAGAAACATGGGTGGTAAAGGAACACTTGACAGTCTTTTGAAGTCTAAACCAGTCTGAAAGTTCTGTTTATTTCCACAAGTATTTAGTGAGTCCTAACTATCTTCTGGCTAGTTGTTTTACTAGATTAAATGTTCTTTGAGGGCAGGGAGCATGTTTTAAGCTTCATGTTTCACCACTCACCCAGCTCTTGTATGTAGTAGGCCCTCAAGTAGGTAAAGTTTAATGATAAATTAGTGAACTGGAAAAGAAGTTAATGAAAGGTTAATTGTTGATAAGGAGTATACAAATGTCTTTGCAGGGGTTATAACCCCCTGAACTAGAAGATTTACATATATTATCTATTTTAATATTATTAACATCACTATGAAGTATTTATAAATGGGTACAAGGCTCAGAGAGAAGGAAACATATCCAGATCACAAAAGGTATTAGAAGACTGTTTAACCTGGAATACAGTTCATACAGAAAGGCAGGATCTATGTTTAATTCTTCCCTTTAACTTTCCAGCTTTCAGATTAATTAGTTGGCATCCTGGCAACCTCCAAAGAGGACTGATAACTTTTTTTGAAGTGTCATCATTAAATCATGGATTTTAAGAAATATATCTGCTGTTCCAATCAACTGCATCCATTATTCTTTATTATGTTTAATTTTTATACTTTTAGCCACTACATTTTCTCAGGATGCCTTTGGTGTCCTTTTGACACTAGCCCAGTAAGTACTCTTTGATATTTTTTCTTTTATATTCTTGTATACTAAAATCACAAATGTTTGTTGAAATTCATTACATAAATTGATATATGGTCAGTTTTCTGTATCTTTCATAAATGATTCACAGGAATATATGTTTTTAAATTTTTGACTGCATTCTTTTATTCGGGCCCATTAGATCAAATTTATTCATTGTTCTGTTTAAGTCTTTCTATAATAAGGCTGATTTGCATGTCCTTGATCTATCCTTCACTAATAGATATGTTAGAATGTCTCTTTATGCTAGAATTTTCATTTATTCCCTGTAATTCTCATTTTATTTTTAGCAATGTTAGTAGGGGAAAATAAGTTCAGAACTACTATATTTTTCTGCTTTGTTGAAGCTTTTCATTATTATGCAATGAAACTTTATATTGCTAATAATAGTTTGTGCTTTAAAGCATATGTGACTTGCTATTAAGATAGGTTTCTAGCCAGTTTTATTAGTATTTGCCTGGTGTGCTTTTACCCATATTTTATTTCCATCCTTTTATGTGCTTATATGTTCTAGTGTATGGCTAGATGACTTTAAAATCCAGCTTAATTGCTCTCTTTTAAATAAAAAATTTAAACCATTTATTTTTATTGTGATTACTTGTATATTTGGGTTCTTGACTACCAGATGCCAGGGAGTGCTATCAACCCAGGACCACCTTAAGTTAATTTCTCAAAAGTAAGAATATTTATAAGATAAACATAAAATAGCACTGTTTTGTTTTGCTTTTACTATGTAGCTGGGATAAATTCATCTAAAATTGTATGAGAGCTTGCCTCTGGTAGCAAATATTCTCAGTAACTTCATCCTCTCTTCTCCACTCAGAGTCCAGGCTGACACAAACCATTTCTCCGATATTTTCCTTTGTTGTAGGCACCCCTTCCCTGTCTTCCCTACTAGTGAGTGGATATCCCCTTTGGGATTCTGTATTTGTGAAAGGGTCTCTATTCAAATCCTTACCAGGCCTAAGGTTCTTTCTTTGTTCCCCATGATGTAGTCATTAAAACTGAAATCCTATGTTACTGACAGGATATAAATTCTAGATTAGACTATCTTCCTACATCCCACTCACATATTAGATGACTTAGTTATTGTTTCCACTGGAATATTTCACAGATATTGGAAATTGAATGTTTCTTAAACTGAATGTTTGCTTTGTCCTCCCGCACTGGATCTTCCTCAGTCTTCTCAATCTCAGTCTTAGTCACTGGCACGGTCATCCAGCCTGTGATCTGAGCTGCCAGCTGAGAATTAATCTTGCTTTCCTCCAGTTCTGTTTCTGCTTCCAACCCATCTCGATTCTGATCCTCTGCATCACCCTAGGTAAAAATCACCATCATGTTTCCATAGAGGATTTCAATAGCCACCTAACTGGTCTGCTATAGAGCCACTCTAGTCTGTCTGTTCCATACACACAGCACACAGAGATTTAAAATGATAAATTTGATCTTGTTATGCCTTTTCAATGATTTACCATCATACTTAAAATAAAATCATATTTGTATATTATTTTCTATATAGTATTATATTATCAGGTTCCTGTATTTCTTTTTTTTTACAAACTAGGCTCTTTCAATTATAAACTCTGACAAAACAGACTTTTCTCTTGTTCTTTTATTAGAGAAAAAAGCAGATGTGGTAAGAAGGCTATATCTTCTTTGCACTTCATGTCAAATGTCATAACTATAGATATTTTTCTGATCAGTTTATATAAATTATATCTAGTTCTCTCCTCTGGCTTTGCTATTCTTTTTAATTAAATTCTGTTGGTTTTCTTCGTTGCACTTATATTTTGACATTACGTTTGGGAGGGGTTTTTTTTAATTTAAAAATTATTTTAAATCATCTTCTCCTCATTCACGTGTTACAACCATGAGAGTAGGGCTGTATGTCTTGTCAACCTTTGTATTACCAGTATCTAGGATTGTGCCTTGCACATAGTAGACACTCAATAAATATTTCTTAAATTATTAAATTTGCCAAAAAATTAATTTTTCTAAAAATTACTAGACCTTTCTTTGGAAGGATACAGCTTATAAAATTTGATTGAGAATTCAGTTAGGCATTGAGTTCTGCTCCTGTCACTAACAGTGTGTCATGTCGTGTCTCTGATTCCCAACTTCATGTGTAAATAACTTGAGTTGGGTTCTCCATATATAAGGATCATTCTCTCATTAACCAACTACCCTTCGGGTTTTGGGGTACCATACAGAGGGAGAAAAGTTGAAGTATTTTGGGTTTTTTTCCTACATGACCTCTTCCATGCAGTGGGAATCAGACCATGTCTTGGTCTAAGTTTGTCTTAGAAAGGAGAAATCCCATGACTATTGTATAAGTTCAATAATATAAATTTCTCGTTTTTCTGTTCAGTCCATTTCCATTTCCATTTTAACCCATAAAGCAAAGGGCAGACAAGGAAGATCCTGATGACTATTTGTCCTTACAGTCTTACTTTCTTCGATATTATATGATTAATGGCTTAAATAAATAGATAATGAAGAGACTACTGTGCATTTATGCGAGGCATAAAAAATCCCAACTTACATTTTACATGCTGTATAGGGCATTGGTCTATCCATGCCTTTGTTCACAGACGGCTGTAATTAGCTCCAGGAAAGGTTTGGTTGCCATGGTATTCTGTAGCAATTAACCATCACCACTGAAAATTTTTCAGCACATACATGTCCCTTCAACTCTATACTGTTTGAGAATATAAAATCAAAATACTAAGTGTAGAATAGGCTAAGGGTCAAACTCAAAGATTTTCTGGTTGAGTGCATTTCAATTTTATTTTAATATGTGAATTAATAATTAATATTTGGACTGTGGTAAGAGGACTCTAAAATTTTTAATTGTTTATAGATGCCTAACTTCTAGACACATGACTTCTAGACTTGATATTCTCTTACTCTGTGAAATATACATATTTTGGATAAAATGAAGTTTTCATAATTCTTTAGAGTATAAATTAGGTAATAAACAAAAATTTGTATTTATATGCTGACATATCACTTAAACTACTTAGAAATAAGTGAAATTAATGGTTTATTAAGAATTTTAGGAGTTCTGGGAAGATGGCAGTGTGAGTAGGGTGGCAGAAATCTCCTCCCAACACTGTATTTATCTACGAAAATACAGCAAATACAACCACTCATAAAAGAAGGCCAGAATACACAAGAAAGCGCACATTGTGCAGCTACACCCAAGAGGACTTGGCACCCCAAGAGGCGGGTAAGATGCGGAGCCACGACCTGGCAGGACCTGAGCACTCCCCCACCCCAGTGGGCTGGCGGGAGGAGAGGATTCGGAGCCGGGAGGGAGTGGAAGAGCAGGTCCGCGAAATAACCAGCTCCGGTGGTCTGCGCCAGGAGCACTGACACACATCGTGCGGTGGATCCATCATTGGAGAGGCAGAAGGTGCAGGTTTAGAGACGGGAACACGCCGGGACCGTGCAGCCAGCACCCAGGGACAAGAGAAAAGTGTGCGCCATTTGCAGCGTACTCGGAGAGGCGGGGGGCTCAGTGAGGGAGGACCATCACCCTGGTGAGCTCATCCCTGCAGGCTGGAAGTCCTGGGGAACCTCGGTCCCCTTTGCTGGTGACAGAGAGAAGGGAGCAGACGCTCTGTTTATACAGAAAACAATAGCCTCCTATTCGTTCCCAACCCGGCCAAAAAGAACTGTGGCTGTGACTGTGGATTAGCGGAGCAACAGCAACACCTACAGCATGCTTAGAGAATCCACTGGAGGTGGGCTTTTTTTTTTTCTCATTTGTTTTATTTCTTGCCCCCCCTTTTTTTTCTTTACTTTTTCACCTTCCTTTTCTTTCATTTCTTTCTTTCTTCTTTATCTCTTTTCTTTCTCTTCCTTCTTTTTTTGGCATGCTTTTTTTTTGGTGGTTTTTTTTTTAAAGAGCCCAGCTGACATACGTGGCACCTACCAGCGACTACTCCTATCAACATGACAAGACAGAAGAATATGATACAGACAAAAATCCAGACGCAGGCATCATCTGAGAAGGAACCTGCAGGTATGGAAAAGCAGCATCTTCCTGAAAACGAATTCAGAATAAAAGTCATAACCATGCTGATGGATCTACAGAGAAAGATGCAAGAACTAAGGGAGGAAGTGAGGGAAGTCAGGAAAGATAATGCAGAAATGAGACAAGCCATCGACGGGCTCAGCAGCAGACTAGACGAGATGCAAGAGACTGTTAATGCAATAGAAATCAGGGAAGAAGAACACAGAACAGCTGAGGCAGAGAGAGATAAAAGGACCTCTAGGAATGAAAGAATATTAAGAGAACTGTGTGACCAATCCAAACGGAACCATATTCGCATTATAGGAATACCAGAGGAAGAAGAGAGAGAAAAAGGGATAGAAAGTGTCTTTGAAGAAATAATTGCTGAAAACTTCCCCATGCTGGGGAAGGAAATAGTCTCACAGTCCATGGAAGCCCACAGATCTCCTAACACAAGGGACCCCAGGAAGACAACACCAAGACACATAATAATAAAAATGGCAAAAACCAAAGGTAAACACAGAGTATTAAAGGCAGCTAGAGAAAGGAAAAAGATCACCTTCAAAGGAAAACCCATCAGACTAACATCAGACTTCTCAACAGACACCTTACAGGCTAGAAGAGAATGGCATGATATATTAACGCAATGAAACAGAAGGGCCTCGAACCAAGAATACTGTATCCAGCACAATTATCATTTAAATATGATGGAGGGATTAAACAATTTCCAGAAAAGCAAAAGCTGAGAGAATTTGCCTCCCATAAACCACCTCTACAGGACATCTTAAAGGAACTGCTCTAGAGGGAAGCATTCCTAAGACTAAAAAGCTGTCACCAGAGAAAATAAAATCATAGCAAAGAAAGCAGACCATTGAAACACTAACTAAAGGCAAAGAATAAAACACCTAGTATATAAAGAATGGAGGAGGAAAAATAAGAAGGGAGAGAAATGAAGAAACATCAGACTGTGTTCACAATAACTTAATAAGAAAGTTAAGTTAGATTGTTAGATAGTAAAGAAGCAACCCTTAAACCTTTAGTAACCACGAATCTAAAGCCAGCAATGGCAATAAGTACATATCTTTCGATAATCACCCTAAACGTAAATGGACTGAATGCACCAATCAAAAGACACAGAGTAACAGAATGGATAAAAAAGCAAGACCCATCTATATGCTGCCCATAAGAAACTGACCTTAAATGCAAAGATATACACAGATTAAAAGTGAAGGGATGGAAAAATATATATCATGCAAATAACAAGGAGAAAAAAGCAGGTGTTGCAGTACTTGTATCTGACAAAATAGACTTCAAAACGAAGAAAGTAGCAAGAGATAAAGAAGGACATTACATAATGATAAAGGGGTCAATCCAACAAGAGGATATAACCATTTTAAATATATATGCACCCAACACAGGAGCACCAGCATTTGTGAAACAAATACTAAAAGAACTAAAGGAGGAAATAGACAGCAATGCATTCATTTTAGGTGACTTCAACACAGCACTCACTCCAAAGGACAGATCAAGCAGACAGAAAATAAGTAAAGACACAGAGGCACTGAACAACACACTAGAACAGATGGACCTAACAGATATCTACGGGACTCTACACCCAAAAGCAACAGGATACACGTTCTTCTCAAGTGCACATGGAACATTTTCGAGAATAGACCACATACTAGGCCACAAAAAGAACCTCAGTAAAATCGGAAATATTGAAATTCTACCAATCAACTTCTCGGATCATAAAGGTATTAAACTAGAATTAAACTTTAGAAAGAAAACAGAAAGGCTCACAAATACATGGAGACTTAACAACATTCTCCTAATTAATCAATGGGTCAATGACCAAATCAAAACAGAAATCAAAGAGTATATGGAGACTAATGACAACAACAACACAAAGCCACAGCTTCTATGGGATGCAGCAAAGGCAGTTCTAAGAGGAAAGTATATTGCAATCCAGGCCTATCTAAAGAAAGAAGAACATTCCCAAATGAATAGTCTAAAGACACAATTACTGAAATTGGAAAAAGAGGAACAAATGAGACCCAAAGTCACCAGAAGGAGGGACATAATAAAGATCACAGAAGAAATAAATAAAATTGAGAAGAATAAAACAATAGAAAAAAATCAATGAATCAAAGAGCTGGTTCTTTGAAAAAATAAACAAAATAGATAAACCCCTAGCCAGCCTCATTAAGAGGAAAAGAGAATCAATACACACAAACAGAATCAGAAATGAGAAAGGAAAAATCACGACGGATCCCACAGAAATACAAAGAATTATAAGAGAATATTATGAGAATCTAGATGCTAACAAGCTGGAAAACATAGAAGAAATGGACAATTTCTTAGAAAAATACAACCTTCCAAAACTGACCAAACAAGAAACAGAAAAACTAAACAGACCAATCACCAGCAATGAAATTGAAGCAGTAATAAAAAAAGTACCGAAGGACAAAACCCCCGGACAAGATGGATTCACCTCTGAATTCTACCAGACATATAGAGAAGAAATAACACCCATTCTCCTTAAAGTTTTCCAAAAAATAGAAGAGGAGGGAATACTTCCAAACTCATTCTATGAAGCCAGCATCACTCTAATACCAAAACCGGGCAAAGACCTCACCAAAAAAGAAAACTATAGACCAATATCCCTGATGAACGTGGATGCAAAAATACTCAACAAAATATTAGCAAACCAAATTCAAAAATACATGAAGAGGATCAAACACCATGATCAAGTGGGATTCATCCCAGGGATGAAGGATGGTACAACATTCGAAAATCCATCAACATCATCCACCACATCAATAAAAAGAAGAACAAAAACCACATGATCATGTCCATAGATGCTGAAAAAGCACTTGACAAAATTCAGCATCCATTCATGATTAAAACTCTCAACAAAATGGGTATAGAGGGCAAGTACCTCAACATCATAAAGGCCATATATGACAAACCCACAGCTAACACCATACTTAACGGGGAGAAGTTGAAAGCTTTTCATCTAAGATCGGGAACAAGACAGGGATGCCCACTCTCTCCACTGTGATTCAACATAGTACTGGAGGTCCTAGCCATGGCAATCAGACAAAACAAAGACATACAGGGCATCCAGATTGGTAAAGAAGAAGTCAAATTGTCACTATTTGCAGACGACATGATATTGTACATAAAAAACCCTAAAGACTCCACTCCAAAACTACTAGAACTAATATCTGAATTCTGCAAAGTTGCAGGATACAAAATTAACACACAGAACTCTGTTGCTTTCCTATACACTAATGAAGAATTAACAGAAAGAGAAATCAGAAAAACAATTCCATTCGTAATTGCATCAAAAAGAATAAAATACCTAGCAATGAACCTAACAAAGGAAATGAAAGACCTGTACCCTGAAAACTACAAGACATTCCTAAGAGAAATTAAAGAGGACACTAAGAAGTGGAAATGCATCCCATGCTCTTGGCTAGGAAGAATAAATATTGTCAAAATGGCTATACTACCCAAAGCAATCTACAGATTCAACGCAATCCCTATCAAACTACCAACAGCTTTCTTCAATGAACTCGAACAAATAATTCTAAAATTCATATGGAACCACAAAAGACCCCGAATAGCCAAAGCAATCCTGAGAAGGAGGAATAAAACAGGGGGAATTACGCTCCCTGACTTCAAGCTCTACTACAAAGCCACAGTAATCAAGACAATTTGGTATTGGCACAAAAACAGACCCACAGACCAGTGGAATAGAGTAGAAAATCCAAACATCAACCCAAACACACACAGTCAATTAATATTTGATAAGGGAGCCTTGGGTATACATTGGGGAGATTACTGCCTCTTCAGCAGCTGGTGTTGGAAAAACTGGACAGCTACATGTAAGAGAATGAAATTGGACTACTGTCTAACCCCATACACAAAGGTAAACTCAAGGTGGATCAAAGACCTGAATGTAAGTCATGAAACTATAAAACTCTTAGAAAAAAATAAAGGCAAAAAGCTCTTAGACATAAACATGAGCGACTTATTCATGAACATATCTCCCCGAGCAAGGGAAACAAAAGCAAAAATGAGCAAGTGGGACTATATGAAGCTGAAAAGCTTCTGTACAGCAAAGGACACCATCAGTAGAACAAAAAGTCTTCCTACAGTATGGGAGAATATATTCATAAATGACGTATCCGATAAGGGGTTGGCATCCAAAATGTATAAAAAACTCACACACCTCAACAAACAAAAAGCAAATAATCCAATTAAGAAATGGGCAGAGGACATGAATAGACACTTCTCTAAAGAAGAAATTCAGATGGCCAACAGGCACATGAAAAGATGCTCCATATCACTAATCATCAGAGAAATGCAGATTAAAACCACAGATATCACCTCACACCAGTGAGGATGGCCAAAATCCAAAACACAAACAACAGCAAATGTTGGCGAGGATGTGGAGAAAAGGGAAACCTCCTACACTGCTGGTGGGACTGCAAATTAGTTCAACCATTATGGAAAACAGAATGGAGGTTCCTCAAAAAACTCAAAATAGAAATACCATTTGACCCAGGAATTCCACTCCTAGGAATTTACCCTAAGAATGCAGCTGCCCAGTTTGAAAAAGACAGATGCACCCCTATGTTTATCGCAGCACTATTTACAATAGCCAAGAAATGGAAGCAACCTAAGTGTCCATGAGTAGATGAATGGATAAAGAAGAGGTGGTACATATACACAATGGAATATTATTCAGCCATAAGAAGAAAACAAATCCTACCATATGCAACAACATGGATGGAGCTAGAGGGTATTATACTCAGTGAAATAAGCCAAGCTGAAAAAGACAAGTACCAAATGATTTCACTCTTAGGTGGAGTATAAAAGTAATAAAAAAAAAATGAAGGAACAAAACAGCAGGAGACTCACAGAACCCAAAACGGACTAATAGTTACCAAAGGGAAAGGGACTGGGGAGGATGGGTGGGAAGGGAGGTGCAAGGGGGAAGAAGGGATGTAATGTTGGGGGGGCACGGGGAGGCCTGCACAACCCAGAGAGGACAAGTAGTGACTCTTTGGCATCTCACTACGCTGAAGGACAGTGACTGTAAGGGGTTGGGGGGGGGGTCCTGATGAAGGCGGTAGTGTAATCACCATAATATTACTCATTTAATTGTAGATTAGTGATATCAAAATAAACTTATACAAAAAAAGAATTTTAGAACAATGCAGGGATCTGTATTCTAGATTGACACAGTAATATATATACACTGTGTTGTAGTGGAAAAAGAATCTACTTAAAAATAAGATAAACCCACATTTGAATTCCATTTCTATAATTTAATATTTAAGTGACTTGAGATACCTAACTGACAAACCATCTCCCACTACCAGATTCCTAGAGCTTTTCCTATTTTATTTTTTACTGAAAATAACAAGTACCACTTTTAGTCCAAGATTAACAACTCTCATACTCATAAACTAGGGGTTAATGAACAGGTCTGTATCATTCTTTTATATTTAATATTACTCTCAATATTTTTGGTAATTTGAGGAATGGCTCCCAAATGCACATTGGAACTATGAGATTTTTCATTCATTCCCATAAATTACCTTTTTTAGGGGATATTATGAATGGAAACAGGTATAGAAAACTCAAATTTACACCCAAAACATGCATTTTTACTAAAATCAATACTGATTTATTTTTACTTAGTGGGAACAGCGGTGCATGATCCTTGATAGCTCAAACTTTTGGAGTCAGACTATGATGTGAATTCTAGCCCTGTCATTTATGAGTTTACTCATTTGTTTAGGATAAGTAACTTAATCTCGTATGTGGGAAATGGATAGAGAGCGTATTTATGTTCTTATCTGAAATCACAGAGTTGTTGCTGATAGTGTAGGAGAGTGTTTAAGTAATCTGCCCCACAGTTCATACTTAAAAAAATTATTTGCCTGTCTCTGTGACCTCACATGTTAATCATAGAATCTCACTGAAGGCATTTTTGACATTATACTAGTCTAATCCTGGTGATCCGCCCCTGTTGCTGTTAGCTCTGGGTTCTGGGCCCTTTCTGATCTCTGTGTTGCTTGGTTATCAGACACACAGCAGCATTGTGGGGTGGCGAGATGAGTATGAGGTGTGTTTTGCTCCAATGTTTGTTTGAAGGAGCCCTTCACTATTATCGGCACCTTTAATGATGGCTGAGAGCTGGCTATAGAACAGAATCTTCTGAGGGATTCTGACTTAGTCAAGAAGTCTGTCAGCAGAGAAACTTGGCATAATGTGTAGGATGTTTTCCTAAAGGAGATTCTGAAGCAATGGAAATTAGTCTGGCTTTATGAATGTACTTTTGTACATTTCAACTGAAATGATGGATTTGTCATTCTTGTCTCCCTATCTATTGTTATAGTAAGTACTGAATCTGACATGAACTCTAGAGCTTTCTGACTCAGAGAATTTTGGAAAGCTACTGGCTTCTAGGATATTTCTTTAACAACTAATTGTCACATGGGGTACAGGATGACTTTTTATTATTTTTGATATGTTTGGAAATTAATCCTGTAGTACATTGTTTTAGATACATAGGATCATATTGGTATAGAGTCTATAAATTTACCTGACCATTGTTGTCCATGGCTGCTTTATTAGTTTTCGGATTCTGGTGCTAATTAATAGTGTCTGAAATGAGTAGTTTATTATCATTGTAAATAGCCCTGCTCATAAATTATTTCAGTTTAACTTTATTCTGAACTCCATACTTGTTCTGTGAAGGTTTGGTGAGTCATCTAGAAGCTGACTTTCCCTGCTTTTTATTGTTTCTTACTAAAAGAAAATGTATTGGATAAACATATGCTTTGGCATCATCTCTCTGCACCATTAGCAACTCCCTGCTGTGCCCCTCTAGCTAAGTGGCTGACAACTGTTCTGGAAATCCATAGTAAGGATGCATTGTTCCCAAAATGGCAAAAGAAAAGCCAGAGGATCTCTTTAAAAGACACATGAAAAATTCAATTCCCAGTGTACGCTCACAACTCTTAGGGAGTTCAACAATCATGAAAGGTTAAATAAGGCTTTGTTATAAAGACAGAACAACAATCCCTATTATTTGGTTGGTATGTTACCACCTGCATAGACAGTTATGTTCCCATCACACAGCTAATCCATTCCTGTGAGGCTGAGAGATAGGTGCTCTGTCAGATGTTTTGTTAGGTGGACCAATACCAGGGCAGGTAGGAATATGGGTGACAGAATCGGACTAACTTGCACTAAAAAAATACCATAAACTGCTCTCCCACATATTGGATGTGAGTCTGGACAAGTAACATAACCTTGCTAAAATCTCAGCATCTCATTGGGTGGATGATAATGCTGTTTATTTCATGCATCTGTCATGGGAATTAATAATATAAAGTACCTGAAAACTTAGCACAGTTTTTGGCATACAGCAAGTGTTCCTTCAACAGGAGCGATTGTTATTAAGGAAACAGTTCGGTCTTCTAAAAGATTTTGTAGACTCTGCATTTATAGTAGCTTGCAACTAATCAGACACATTCTTCCATCTTAGCAAATTATGATGATAGCTATTAAGAAAGTATTTCCTAAATCCCAAAATTTATTTTTTCAAAAATTGCTAAAGCCAATGGGAGTAGTAAAATATTTGAAAGTGGACTACCCCAAGATAAAGTTGTGTTGACACCTGGCGGTCAGTTACTACCCATCAACCTTAAATAAAAGTCAGGGTCAATCAATACTATCACTGGAGAAACTCGATTTACAGCAGTTATAAATAAACTTCTAATTACACAAGTGCCAAGTGGTTCCCAGAAGGGAATATACTCGCCAGCAGTTGGGATGGATTAGGCATATTAGCAGACCAGTCACTTGCTGCACAATCCCTAAGGAAGGGCCCCGACAGACCGCAGACCAGTATGTGCTGAGCATGTGCTGGCAACTGCCTGAGAACTTTTTTCTGTTTGGAACACACATAACGCTAAAATAAAGGTGAACTGTCCATTGAAATACACAAGCATGTTTTCCCAATGCCCTGAGAAACATCAAGCTGTAGTTACCCATCTGTTTAGGAGTTTGGCTATCACTGTACAGCATTTATTCTGTAGTGAAGCCAGAATAAACTAATAAGCCCACAGACTTTGGAGCTAAAGAGCCTTTAGTGGAAGAGTAAATGTCACTTCGGATTACATCTCAGATCCCTGTATCAACCAGCTGGCTTAACAGGGCCCTGAGAACAAAGTCAGGCACAAACAACAGATGTCATTGGTGCTAGGGGAAACAGAGTATCTTTTGTGATGTGTTCCATTTCAGTGAAAAAGACCTATTTGTGGAATTGATCTCATTCTGTTCTTTTAAAGCTGGCAATTTAAATACTAAGGGTCCGAACCTGATGCATAGAAATTCATGGATACTGTCGTGGCTAAATATCCTCAACCTGCCTCTCAGGTCTCACTCTAGAACTCCCATCTTGCTCTGTGTTCTGGGAGGTTGACCTGCGTGGATTGTGTGAACCAGGCTCCCCGGCAGTTCAGCACGTGGTTGGAATGGCCACTGGCAGGAGCAAAAAGGCGACTGGACTATGGGAAGGAAAGGGGTTGGAGTGTTTTTTCCGTGGTCTGCTCTCAGCGTCTCTCTGCCTGAGGCTCCAGGGCCTGTTGAATGGCCAGTTCTCAGAACTTTTAGTAGTTTCCAGTAACAATTCCCTCTTCTTGCTCTCTGTTGTGACTTGCGTCAGGATGCCTCACCATCCTCTGTGGTCTCCCTTAACTGCTACGTTTTGTGAATAGCCCTCAGCTCTCTTCAGTCACCCCTTCTGAAGGTCCCCACTGGGACATTGTTTGTAAAGAAGCTAAAGAGCGAAGAAAGAATGGCTTAGTAGAATCATGGAGTCCCATCAATTTTCGCTAAATGCCTGTTCAAAATGTAGAGAATTTAGTAACCACAGACTCTATATATCCCCGATTGTTGGCTCACAGCCTGAGAGGGATTGAGCCCTAGGGTATTTGGCAGTGTGGTGCAAAAATTTATTCAAAATGTATCAAAGACTTAAATATAAAAGTTAAAACTGTAAAACTCCTCAAAGCATAGGATCAAAAAGATACAATCTTCTTGATGTTGGTATAGAAAATCTATTAGTTAGGAAGCAAAATGCAGACTTGAGGAAAGCAATACATATTACATATTTGGGAATTAATAAATTTCTAAATAACCCATGAGACAAAAAAGATGAGTACAATTGAACATATTTTCAACTGAATTAAAATGACAAAACATAAAATTTATGATGTCAGTATTTTTTGCAGGATGCAAGTTTAATATATTAAAAATACAGTTATATATCTATAGTCCAGCAGAGAGCAATTGGAAAATAAAAAATTTTAAATTATCATGTAAAGTCGCATCAAAACAAATAGTTAGGGATATATTTAACAAAATACGTGCTTGACCAGTATCCTGAAAACTGTAAAACTTTGTTAAGTGAAATTAAAGGCATGTATATGTTCACGGACCAGAAGATTCAATGCCTTTCAGATGTCAGTTCTCTTCCTCAAAATGTTGTACAGAGTCACCATGCCATATAAAATACTTACAGTCTTTTTTCTTTTTTTTTTTTTGGTAGAAATTGAACTACTTGTAAAATTCACGATAAAATAGAAAGAAAAAAGTATGAGGAAATTAGAATATCCTAAATCATTTCTAAAAAGGAAAACAAAGTTGGAAGACATATACTACCTCATTTAAAGGGTTTCAATTGTTATAGTAATCAAGACAGTATAGCATTAGCATAAGAATATACATAGATCAAGGAAGCAGAAAAAAAAGTCCAGAAATAGACACATGGTGTGATTATATGTATATTACCTATTTTTAAAAAGTACCCAATCATTATCTTACACCATACATAAAAATTAATTCAAAATGTGTCAAAGACTTAAATATAAAAGTTAAAACTATAGAATTTCTCAAAGCAAAAGATTAAAAAGATACAATCTTCTTGACTTTGGTGTAAAAAGTATGAATCACAAAAGAAAATGATAATTGGGCTAGATTGAAATGTAAAACTTTTGTTTATCAAAAAATATCCTTGAAGAAAATGAATAGTCATGACACAAAAGACTGAAATTGTGCATGCATGTGTGTATGTAGGTGTATTCCACCTACTTATAAGACAACCCTATTAAAAATGAGTGAAATATTTAAATGAATCTTTCACATATGAGGCCATACAAATGACTAATATATACATGAAAATATTCTCACTATTTCTTACCACTGGGGAAATGCAAATTAAATCTTCAATCAGATATGACTACAAACCCCCTAATGATTGAAACTAAAAATGCAGATAATAACAAGTGTTGACAAGAATATAGAGGAACTAGAACTCTCATAAATTGTTTTTTAAAATGCCAAATGATACAACCACTCTGGAATAAATTCTGGAAAATGTGTATATAATTGCATGTATATTTACTATAAACTGCAGTGTTTATACTGTCAAGTATTTATTGAAGACAAAGGAAAACCTGTAACTACACAAAACATGGACCTAATATTCATAGCAGCATGAGTAATACTAGCCAAAAACTAGAAACAAGTGTTTATCAGCAAGTGTAAGGATAAATAAGTTCTATTTAGTTGAAAAGTACTCAATAATAAAAATGAGCAAAATCCATACAATTAACAATGTGGATTAATTTTAAAAATATTAAATACAGTTGAATAAAGTCAATACAAAAGGTACACAGTGTATATTCCACATACACAAAATTCTAGAAAGGACAAATCTAGATTACAGTTACAAAGAGCATAAAAATGGACCTGGGACCAAGGACAGGAATGGCAGGACTGACTAGGGAAGGGCACAAAGGAATTTTTGGTTGTGGAAGTGTTTGATATCCCTCTTATGGTGTTGGTTACATGAGCATAATATTTATTGAATATAAATCATACCTTACTAAAATTAATTAAAAATACAATTTCAAGTGTATATAAATATTTCCATTATTTATTGTATGTTACAAATGAATAACAAGTCTTGCAATGAATTTATCTTGTCCAGAGAACAAGCCACACTATGGTTGAAAGCACACATTTGTCTTTTAAACTTAGAAACAAATTATCCTTCCAAGAAAAATAAAACCACCTTGTAGCCATGTTGGGTTTCACAAATTAACTGAGATAGCCTTAAAATTTCATTTCGGTGTAGTGAATTTTTTTTCATGGGTGGGGAGCTGAGTACTGAAAAAAAAATAAGGCTGTATTTTCATGATGTGAAGATACTAATAACCTTAAATAACTAGGTGGAGTTCCTCCATAAGATTTCCAAGAACATTACCAAACAGTTATTTAGCCTTCTTGTCTCCTATCTTCTGATGCCTGAAATCTTTTAGTTAGTATTTGTGCCGCCAAGACTTTCTGACTCACTGTGTCATACAAAAGTTGCTCCCCTACTAAAGCATCATTTTCCTATGAAATAATTGTTTTTGCATCTCTTATTTTAAATCTTTTTTTTGTAACACTGTTATCTGCTTTATTATGAAAATAATATATGCTTATTGCAATTAAATATGAGTATATAAGTAAAAAAAATGATAGTTTTCTCCTTCCTCTTTTCCTTGAAATAAACACCATTAGTAGTTTGCTGTATGATCTTTTCTATACCTATAGAAATCTAAACACATATGTAAGTTGTACACACACGTTAGTAAGCAATCATACTTTGTATAGTATTCTTCAACTTGCTTTTTTATTGAACAGTATAAAGTTGAACATTTTTTTGTGTTCGTGTAAGGTATATAGTTTCTTATTGCTGCAGAGCATTTTACAGTATGCATGAACCACAAAGTCATTCAGCCATTCACCCATTAATGAACACTTGGTTTGTTTAGGTCTTTTCTATCATAAACAATGCTGCTCTAAACATCTCTCTACATATGTTTTAATTGGCTCATGCTTTTGTTTCTTTGAGGTAGATTCTAGACAAACCTGAGTATGTCCCTATATACCTCCAATTGTTTGCTTACAGCTTTCAAAAATCTCTGTGCATAAGGAAATCCTCAGTGCAAATCCCTGAGGCTTACTCCCATGACTCAGATGGAATCCAGTACTTTCCACCTTTAAACAAGCAACCACAGTGACGTTAAAACGTATTCCTGGTACTACAGTTTGGGAAACACAGTTAAAATCTGAGTTATCCTGGGAAAGCTGCATAACATTTTTGAGCAACAATTTTCTTGTTTTCCCACACTAGAATGTAAATTCCATCAGGGTGAGTAGATTTTACCCATTTATCCCCTCATGTAGAGCCTAGAACCATGTCTGGCAGATTAAAACACACAAGTATTTGATAAGTTAAAGAATGAACAAACCTGTGAAGTGGAACTTATACCTACCGCATAGGATTGCTTTTAGGTTTCAATATAATAATGCATCTAACATTATTGTATTCTGTAGGCATCAATGAATATTAATTCTCTTTTTCCCTTTGAATTTTCAGTATGGCTGTATACAAAATGCCAGTTATTCAATGTATGGTGTTATTGAAAACAAGAATAATTATAATAAAACAAGAAGAAAAATGAGATTGTCATTTCAATGACACAAACATGATATCCTTTATTTTTTATTTTTATTTTTTAAGTTTATTTTGATATCATTACTCTAGAATTAAATGAGCAATATTATGGTGATTACACTACCCCCTTCATCAGGTCCCCCCCACCAACCACATTACAGTCACTGTCCATCAGCATAGTGAGATGCTATAGAATCACTACTTGTCTTCTCTGAGTTGTACTGCCCTCCCTGTGCCCCCACAACATTACATCTGCTAATCGTAATGCCCTTTTTCCCCCTTGTCCCTCCCTTCCCACCCATCTTCCCCAGTCCCTTTCCCTTTGGTAACTATTAGTCCATTCTTGTATTCTGTGAGTCTGCTGCTGTTTTGTTCCTTCATTTTTTTCTTTGTTCTTATACTCACAGATGTGTGAAATCATTTGACACTTGCCTTTTTTGCCTTGGCTTATTTCACTGAGCATAATACTCTCAAGCTCCATTCATGTTGTTGAAAATGGTAGGATTTGTTTTCTTCTTATGGCTGCATAATATTCCATTGTGTATATGTACCACCTCTTCTTTATCCATTCATCTACTCATGGACACTTAGGTTGCTTCCATTTCTTGGCTATTGTAAATAGTGCTGCGATAAACATAGGGGTGCATCTGTCTTTTTCAAACTGGGCAGCTGCATTCTTAGGGTAAATTCCTAAGAGTGGAATTCCTGGGTCAAATGGTATTTCTATTTTGAGTTTTTTGAGGAACCTCCATACTGCTTTCCACAATGTTTGAACTAATTTGCAGTCCCACCAGCAGTGTACGAGGGTTCCCTTTTCTCCACATCCTCGCCAACATTTGTTGTTGTTTGTGTTTTGGATGTTGGCCATCCTCACTGGTGTGAGGTGATATCTCATTGTGGTTTTAATCTGCATTTCTCTGATGATTAGCGATGTGGAGCATCTTTTCATGTGCCTGTTGGCCATCTGAATTTCTTCTTTAGAGAAGTGTCTATTCATGTCCTCTGCCCATTTCTTAATTGGATTATTTGCTTTCTGTTAGTTAAGGTGCATGAGTTCTTTATATATTTTGGATGTCAACCCTTTATCAGATACGTTTTTTATGAATATATTATTCTCCCATACTGTAGGATGTCTTTTTGTTCTACTGATGGTGTCCTTTGCTGTACAGAAGCTTTTCAGCTTGATATAGTCCCACTTGTTCATTCTTGCTTTTGTTTCCCTTGTCCGGGAAGATATGTTCATGAAGAAGTTGCTCATGTTTATGTCCAAGAGATTTTTGCCTATGCTTTTTTCCAAGAGTTTTATGGTTTCATGACTTACATTCAGGTCTTTGATCCACTTTGAGTTTACCTTTGTGAATGGGGCTAGACAGTAGTCCAGTTTCATTCTTTTACATGTAGCTGTCCAGTTTTTCCAACACCAGCTGCTGAAGAGGCTGTCATCTCCCCATTGTATATCCAAGGCTCCTTTATCAAATATTAATTGACTGTATATGTTTGGGTTAATGTTTGGATTTTCTATTCTGTTCCACTGGTTTGTGGGTCTGTTTTTGTGCCAATACCAAATTGTCTTGATTACTGTGGCTTTGTAGTAGAGCTTGAAGTCAGGGAGCGTAATTCCCCCTGTTTTATTCCTCCTTCTCAGGATTGCTTTGGCTATTCGGGGTCTTTTGTGGTTCCATATGAATTTTAGAATTATTTGTTCCAGTTCATTGAAGAAAGCTGTTGGTAGTTTGATAGGGATTGCATTGAATCTGCAGATTGCTTTAGGTAGTAGAGCCATTTTGACAATATTTATTCTTCCTAGCCAAGAGCATGGGATGCATTTCCATTTGTTAGTGTCCTCTTTAATTTCTCTTAGGAGTGTCTTGTAGTTTTCAGAGTACAGGTCTTTCACTTCCTTCGTTAGGTTTATTCCTAGGTATTTTATTCTTTTTGATGCAATTGTGAATGGAATTGTGTTTCTGATTTCTCTTTCTGTTAGTTCATCATTAGTGAATAGGAGAGCAACAGATTTCTGTGTGTTAATTTTGTAACCTGCAACTTTGCTGAATACAGATATTAGTTCTAGTAGTTTTGGAATGCAGTCTTTAGGGTTTTTTATGTACAGTATCTTGTCATCTGCAAATAGTGACAATTTGACTTCTTCTTTACCAATCTGGATGCCTTGTATGTCTTTGTTTTGTCTGATTGCTGTGGCCAGGACCTCCAGTACTATGTTGAATAACAGTGGAGAGAGTGGGCATCCCTGTCTTGTTCCCGATTTTAGATGAAAAGCTTTCAGCGTCTCACCGTAAAGCATGATGTTAGCTGTGGGTTTGTCATATATAGCCTTTATGATGTTGACGTACTTGCCATCTATACACATTTTTTTGAGAGTTTTAATCATGAATGGATCCTGAATTTTGTCAAATGCTTTTTCAGCATCTATGGACATGATAATGTGGTTTTTGTTCTTCTTTTTATTGATGTGGTGGATGATGTTGATGGATTTTCGAATGTTGTACCATCCTTGCATCCCTGGGATGAATCCCACTTGATCATGGTGTATGATCCTCTTGATGTATTTTTGAATTTGGTTTGCTAATATTTTGTTGAGTATTTTTGCATCTACGTTCATCAGGGATATTGGTCTGTAATTTTCTTTTTTGGTGAGGTCTTTGCCCGGTTTTGGTATTAGAGTGATGCTGGCTTCATAGAATGAGTTTGGAAGTATTCCCTCCTCTTCTATTTTTTGGAAAACTTTAAGGAGAATCGGTGTTATTTCTTCTCTATATGTCTGGTAGAATTCAGAGGTGAATCCATCAGGCCCAGGGGTTTTGTTCTTGGGTAGTTTTTTGATTACCAATTCAATTTCGTTGCTGGTGATTGGTCTGTTTAGTTTTTCTGTTTCTTGCTTGGTCAGTCTTGGAAGGTTGTATTTTTCTATGAAGTTGTCCATTTCTTCTATGTTTTCCAGCCTGTTAGCATATAGATTCTCATAATATTCTCTTATGATTCTTTGTATTTCTGTGGGGTCTGTCGTGATTTTTCCTTTCTCATTTCTGATTGTGTTTATGTGTGTAGTTTCTCTTTTTCTCTTAATGAGTCTGGTTAGGGGTTTATCTATTTTGTTTATTTTTTCAATGAACCAGCTCTTGGTTTCATTGATTTTTTTCTTTGTTTTATTCTTCTCAATTTTATTTATTTCTTCTCTAATCTTTATTATGTCCTCCTTCTGGTGAGTTTGGGCCTCATTTGTTCTTCTTTTTCCCATTTCAGTAATTGTGTCTTTAGACTATTCATTTGGGAATGTTCTTCCTTCTTTAAATAGGCCTGGATTGCAATATACTTTCCTCTTAGAACTGCCTTTGCTGCGTCCCACAGAAGTTGTGGCTTTCTGTTGTTGTCGTCATTAGTCTCCATTTATTCTTTGATTTCTGTTTTGATTTGGTCGTTAACCCATTGATTAATTATGAGAGTGTTGTTAAGTCTCCATGTATTTGTGAGCTTTTTTGATTTCTTTCTAAAATTTATTTCTAGTTTTATACCTTGGTGATCTGAGAAGTTGGTTGGTAGGATTTCAATATTTCTGAAATTACTGAGGTTCTTTTTGTGGCCTAGTATGTGGTCTATTCTGGAAAATGTTCCATGTGCACTTGAGAAGAATGTGTATCCTGTTGCTTTTGGGTGTAGAGTTCTGTAGATGTCTGTTAGGTCCATCTGTTCTAGTGTGTTGTTCAGTGCCTCTGTGTCTTTACTTATTTTCTGTCTGGTTGATCTGTCCTCTGGAGTGAGTGGTGTGTTGAAGTCTCCTAAGATGAATGCATTGCTGTCTATTTCCTCCTTTAATTCTGTTAGTATTTGTCTCACATATGCTGGCGCTCCTGTGTTGGGTGCATATATATTTATAATGGTTATATCTTCTTGTTGGACTGACCCCTTTATAATTATGTAATGTCCTTCTTTATCTTTTGCTACTTTCTTCGTTTTGAAGTCTATTTTGTCTGATGCAAGTACTGCAACTCCTGCTTTTTTCTCTTTGTTGTTTGCGTGTAATATCTTTTTCCATCCCCTCACTTTTAGTCTGTGTATATCTTTGGATTTGAGGTGAGTTTCTTGTAGGCAGCATATAGATGGGTCTTGCTTTTTTATCTATTCTGTTACTCTGTGTCTTTTGATTGGTGCATTCAGTCCATTTACATTTAGGGTGATTATTGATAGGTATGTACTTATTGCCATTGCTGGCTTTAGATTCGTGGTTACCAAGGGTTCAAGGGTTGCTTCTTTACTATCTAACAATCTAACTTAACTTTCTTGTTAAGTTATTGTAAACACAGTCTGATGTTTCTTTATTTCTCTCCCTTCTTATTCCTCCTCCTCCATTCTTTGTATAATAGGTGTTTTATTCTTTGCCTTTAGTTAGTATTTGGATGGTCTGCTTTCTTTGCTATGATTTTATTTTCTCTGGTGACATCTTTTTAGCCTTAGGTGTGCTTCCATCTAGAGCAATCCATTTAAGATATCCTGTAGTGGTGGTTTATGAGAGGCAAACTCTCTCAACTTTCGTTTGTCTGGAAATTTTTTAATCCCTCCATCATATTTAAAGGATAATCATGCTGGATACAATATTCTTGGTTCGAGGCCCTTCTGTTTCATAACTTTAAATATATCATGCCATTCTCTTCTGGCCTGTAAGGTTTCTTTTGAGAAGTGTGATGATAGTCTGATGGGTTTTCCTTTGTAGGTGCTCTTTTTTCTCTCTCTAGCTGCCTTTAATACCCTGTCTTTATCTTTGATCTTTGCCATCTTAATTATTATGTGTCTTGGTGTTGTCTTCCTTGGGTCCCTTGTGTTGGGAGATCTATGAGCTTCGGTGGACTGCGAGACTATTTCCTTCCCCAGCGAGGGAAAGTTTTCAGCAATTATTTCTTCAAAGACACTTTCTATCCCTTTTTCTCTCTCTTCTTCCTCTGGTACTCCTATAATGCGAATATTGTTCCGTTTGGATTGGTCACACAGTTCTCTTAATATTCTTTCATTCCTAGAAATCCTTTTATCTCTCTCTGCCTCAGCTGCTCTGTACTCCTGTTCTCTGTTTTCTATTCCATTAACAGTCTCTTGCATTTCATCCATTCTGCTGTTAAGCCCGTCGATCGCTTGTCTGATTTCTGTATTGTCTTTCCTCAGTTCCCTCACTTCCTCCCTCAGCTCTTGCACATTTCTCTGTAGGTCCATCAGCATGGTTATGACTTTTATTCTGAATTCTTTTTCAGGGAGGCTGTGCATTTCCATCCCTTCAGACTCCCTCTCTGGGGTTGTCTTGTTGATTTTGGTCTGAACCATATTCCTCTGTCTTTTCATGGCTATAGAATTGCTCACTGATAGTTGCCACGTATGTCAGCTGGGCTCTTTAAGACTTTAAAAAGAGAAGAAAAAAAAAGAAGAAAGAAAGAAAGAAAGAAAGAAAAAAAGAAAGAAAGAAAAAACAAAAACAAAACAAAAAACAAAACAAAACAAAAAAAATGCCCACTGGACATAGATTCTGTGGGAATGCTGTAGGTGGCGCTATTGCCCCACTATTCCACAGCTGTGGCTGCGCTGCTCTGCAGGGCGCTATCCGGGCTGGGGTGGGGGAGGGCTCGGGTCCCGCCGGGTCGCGGCTCCGTATCTTACCCGCCTCTTGGGGTGCCGAGTCCTCTCGGGTGTAGCTGGACGCTGTGCGCTTTCCTGTGTATTCTCGTCTCTCTTTTAGGAATAGATGTATTTGCTGTGTTTTCGTAGATAAATGTAGTGTTGGGAGGAGGTTTCTGCCGCCCTGCTCACACTGCCATCTTCCCGGAAGTCTCCCAGGTATTTTACTTTTTGATGCAGTTGTAAATGGGATTGTTTTCTTAATTTATTTCTGATAAGTAATTGTTAGTGTATAAAAACAGGTTTATTCATATTGATTTTGTATCATACAACTCTACTGCATTTATTCTAGCAGCTTTTTTGATTCCTTATTTTTCTATATATTAATATATTTAATATATATTCTATATATTAAAATAATCTTCACAAATAGTGATCATCTTCTTCCATTCCAATTTGAATGCCTGTTGTTTATTTTTCTTGCTTAGTTTCTCCAGCTAGGACTATGTTGAATAAAAGTGGCAAGAGTGGGCATCCTTCTCCTGTTTCTGATCTTGGAGGAAAAGCTGTCACCTTTTCACTTATAAGTATAATGTTAGCTTGGCCTTGTATTATGTTGAGGTACATTCCCTCTGTACCCACTTTTCTGAGAGTTTTTAGCATAAATGGATTTTGAATTTTGTCAAGTGTTTTCCCTGAATCTATTGAGATAATCATATGATTTCTATCCTTTATTTTGTTAATGTGGTGATTAATTTGTGGATGTTGAAGCATCCTTGCATGTCTGGAATAAATTCCGCTTGATGATGATGTATGATCTTTTTATTATGTTGTTGAATTTGCTTTGCCAATATTTTGTTGAGCATTTTTGCATCGGTTATCATCAGGGATATTGGACTGTAATTTCCTCTCATTGTGATGTCCTTGTCTGATTTTGTTGTCAGGGTAATACTGGCCTCATAAAATGAGTTTGGAATCATTCCCTCCTCAGGTTTTTGGGAGACTTTGAGAGGAAGGGGTATTAAATATTTGAATGGTAGAATTCACCACTGTACCTGTCTGGTGGTGGACTTTCCTTTGTAGAGAGATTTTTAAAATACTGATTCTGTCTCCTTACTCATAATCAGTCTATTTAGATTTTCTATTTCCTCATGATTCAGTCTTGGAAGATTGTATGTTTCTAGAGATTTATCCATTTCTTCTAGGTTGTCAAATTTATTGGTGTGTAATTGTTGATAGTAATCTCTTGTGATCCTTTGTATTTCTTTGATATCCATTGCAATGTCTTTCATTTCTGATTTTATTTATTTCAGCCATATCCCTCTTTTTTTATTAGTGAGTCTAGGTGAAGGTTTATCTGTTTTATGTTTTCAAGAACCAATTCTTCGTTTCATTGATCTTTTCTATTGTCTTCTTAGTCTCTTTTTTATTTATTTCTATTTTGATCTTTATTATTTCCTTCCTTCTACTAACTTTGGCCTTGGATTTTTCCTTTCTTTTCATCGTTTATGTGTAAAGTTACATTGTTTATTTGAAATTTCTGTTTCTTGAGTATTGCTATGAACTTCCCTCTAGAACTCATTTTGCTGCATCCCACAGATTTTTGGCAAGTTGTATTTTCAGTTACATTTGTCTCAAGATATTTCTTGATATCTTCATTGACCTATTGGTTGTTCAGTAGCATGTTGTTTATTTAACCTGCACACATTTGTGATTTATCCAGTTTTCTTTTTGTGATTGATTTCCAGTTTTATACCATTGTGGTATGAAAAGATGCTAAGATGCTTGATAGGGTATCTACTTAATTTATTGAAATTTTTTGTGGCATATTGCATAATCTATCTTGGAGAATGTTTACGTGCACTAGAGAAGAATGTGTATTATCCTCCTTCTGGGTGGAATTTTCTATGTATATTAAGTCCATCTGGCCTAATGCACATTTAAGGCCAATGTTTCCTTATTTTCTGTCTGGATGACCTATCCATTGAGATAAGTGAGATATTACAGTCCTCTTCTATTATTTATATTACTGTTGAATTCTCCCTTTAGGTCTGTTAATATTTGCTTTACATATTTGGGTGCTCCTATGTTGGTTGCATAAATATTTACAGATATTGTATCTTCTTGTTGGATTGTCCTCTTTATCATTATGAAATGCCCATCTTTGTCTTTTATTACAGCCTTTGTTTTAAAGTATATTTTGTCTGGTATAAGTATAGCTTAGCATTCTTCTGCTGTTTGCATGAAACATTTTTTCATCCCTTCACTTTAAGTCTGTGTGTATCCTTACATCTTAAATGAATCTTGTAGGCAACATATAGATGTGTCGTTTTTTTAAATCCATTCAGCCACTCTGTCTTTTGATTGGAGAATCTAGTCCATTTATGTTTAAGGTAACTGTAGGTAGGTATGTACCTATTGCCATTTTGTTAATTGTTGCCTGTGGATGTGTTTTAGTTCCTCTCTGTTCCTGTCTTCTCTTGCTTTCTTTCTTTGTAGTTTCATGCCTTTCTTTAGTGCTATGTTTAGATTCCAATCTCATTATCTTTTGTGTATCTACTATATGTTTTTGCTTTGTGGTTACCAAGGGACTTACATATATTATCCTATATGTATATGTTCCATAGGTCTATTCTCTATTTTAACACGTCTATTTTAACTTGATAGCAAATTAAATTTGAACACATTCTAAAACTCTATCTTTTATGCCCCTTTGATGTTTATTTATAGTGTATCACTTAACGGTTGTAGTTATACTTATTTTTACTACTTTTTTTCTTTAATTTTCATGCTAACTTTTTAAGTGATTAGTCCACTAACTTTACTATATATTTACCAGTGAAATTTTTACTTTTGTGTATTGTTACTGATTATGCCCTTTCTTTTCAGTTTAAAGAAGTCCCTTTAACATTTCTAGTAAGGGTGGTTCAGTGGTGGTGAACTCCTTTAGTTTTTTGCCTGTCTGGGAAGCTCTGATTCATCAATTCTGAATGATAACCTTGCCAGACTGAGTATTCTTGATTATAGCACTTTGAATATATTAAGCCAGTCCCTTCTGGCCTGCAAAGTTTCTGCAAAAAAAAAATCTATGGATAAGATGTCTTATGAGGGTTCCTTTTATGTAACAAGTTTCCTGTTGTGGTATTTAAGATTCTGTTTTTATCTTTAATTTTTGATGTTTTTATGTCTTGCTGTGGATCTCCTTGGGTTCATCTTACTTGAAACTCTTTGGTCTTCGTGGATCTGATTCTATTTCCTTGCCCAGGTTATGGAAGTTTTCAGCCTTTATTTCTTCAAGTTTTCTCTCCTTTCTTTTTCCCCCTTCAGGGACCCCTATTAGACAAATATTGTACTGCTTGATATTGTCCTATAGGTCACTTAATGTATCTTCACTTTTTAAAGTTTTTTCTTTTTGCTATTCCATTTGGGTGACTTCCACTGCCCTGTCTTCCAGGTCATTGTTCCTTCTGCTTTATTTCATCCGCTGTTGAACCCCTGTAGTTTTTTTTTTCATTTATTGTATTCTTTAGCTCTGTGAATTCTGTTTGGTCACTTTTCATAGATTTGTATAAGGCTTCTGATATTTTCTGTCTCTTTGTTGATGTTCTTTCTATGTTCTTCCATTTTTCTCCCCAAATTTGGTGAACATCTTTATGGCATTACTTTTAACCCTTTATCAGATACATTTCTTCACTCTTTTATTAAACTGCTTTGGTTTTTTCTGGGGTTTTGTCTTTTTCTTTTTTTATTAAGGTATCATTGATATACAATCACATGAGCAACTTTGTGGTTACTAAATCCCCCCCACCATTATCAAGTCCCCACCACATACCCCATTACAGTCACTGTCCATCAGCATAGTAAGATGCTATAGAGTCACTACTTGTCTTCTCTGTGCTATACTTTTTTCCCCATGCCCTTCCTACATTATGTGTGCTAATCATAATGCCCCTTAATGCCCTTATCCCTCCCGTCCCACCCACTTTGCCTAGTCCTTTTCCCTTTGGTAACTGTTAGTTCATTCTTGCGTTCTGTGAGTCTGCTGCTGTTTTGTTCCTTCAGTTTTTGCTTTGTTATACGGCACAGAGGAGTGAAATCATTGCTACTTGTCTTTATCCAACTGGCTGATTTCACTGAGCATAATGCCCTCTAGCTCCATCCATGTTGCTGCAAATGGTAGGATTTGTTTTCTTCTTATGGATCAATAACATTCCATTGTGTATATGTAGCACATCTTCTTTATCCATTCATCTACTGATGGATACTTAGGTTGCTTCCATTTCTAGGCTATTGTAAATGGTGCTGCAATAAACATCGGAGTGCATATGTCTTTTTTAAATCTGGGATCCTGTATTCTTAGGGCCTAATTTCTAGGAGTGGAATTTCTGTGTCAAATGGAATTTGTTTTTAGTTTTTTGAGGAACCTCCATACTGCTTTCCACAGTGGTTGAACTAATTTACATTCCCACCACCAGTGTGTAGAAAGTTCCCCTTTCTCCACATCCTTGCCAGAATATGTTGTCTTTTGGATGTTGGCCATCCTATGTGTGAGATGATATCTCATTGTGGTTTTAATTTGCATTTCTCTGATGATTAGTCATGTGGAGCATCTTTTCATGTGCCTGTTGGCCATCTGAATTTCTTCTTTGGAGAAGTGTCTGTTCAGATCCTCTGCCTATTTTTTAATCAGGTTATTTGCTTTTTGGTTGTTGAGGCATGTGAGCTCTTTATATATTTTGGATGTCAACCCCTTATAGGATATGTCATTTATGAATATATTCTCCCATACTGTAGGATGTCTTTTTGTTCTACTGATGGTGTCTTTGCTGTACAGAAGCTTTTTAGTTTGTTATAGTCCCACATGTTCATTGTTGCTTTTGTTTTCCTTGCCCAGGGAGATGTGTTCATGAAAAAGTTGCTCATGTTTACATTCAAGAGAGTTTTTTGACTATGTTTTCTTCTAAGCGTTTTATTGATTCATGACTTACATTCAGGTCTTTGATCCATTTGGAGTTTACTTTTGTGTATGGAGTTAGTTTTATTCTGTGACACATGTAGCTGTCCAGTTTTGTCAGCATAAGTTGTTGAAGAGGCTGTCTTTTCCCTATTGTATGTCCATGGCTCCTTTATCATATATTAATTGACCATATATGCTTGGGTTCATATCTGGACTCTCTATTCTGTTCTACTGGTCTATGGGTCTGTTCTTGTGCCAGTACCAAATTGTCTTGATTACTATGAATTTGTAGTAGAGCTTCAAGTTGGGAAGTGAGATCCCCCCCTGCTTTACTGTTCCTTCTCAGGATTGCTTTGGCTCTTTAGGGTCTTTTGTGGTTCCATATGAATTTTAGAACTATCTATTCCAGTTCGTTGAAGAAGGCTGTTGGTATTTTGATAGGAATTGCACTGAATCTGTAGATTGCTTTAGGCAGGATGGCCATTTTTACAGTATTCAATCTTCCTACCCAAGAGCTTGGGATGAATTTCCATTTATTAGTGTCTTCTTAAATTTCTCTCAAAGAATGTCTTGTAATGTTCAGGGTATAGGTCTTTCACTTCCTTGGTTAGGTTTATTCCTTAGGTATTTTATTCTTTTTGGTGCAGTTGTGAATGGAATTGTTTTCCTGATTTCTCTTTCTGGTAGATCATAGTTAGTATATAGGAATGCAGCAGATATCTGCGTATTTATTTTGTATCCTGCAACTTTGCTGAATTCAGATATTAGATCTAATAGTTTTGCAGTGGATTCTTAAGGGTTTTTATGTACAATATCATGTCATCTGCAAAGAGGGACAGTTTAACTTCTTCCTTGCCTATCTGGATGCCTTTTATTTCTTTGTGTTGTCTGATTGCCGTGGAAAGGACCTCCAGAACTATGTTGAATAAAAGTGGGGAGGGTGGGCATCCTTGTCTTATTCCTGATCTTAGGGGAAAAGCTTTTCACTGTTAAGAATGATGCTGGATGGGGGTTTGTCATATATGGCCTTTATTATTTTGAGGTACTTGCCCCATTTTGTTGAGAGTTTTTATCATGAATGGGTGTTGAATTTTGTCAAATGTTTTTTCAGTATCCATGGAAATGAGCATGTGATTTTTGTCTTTCTTTTTATTGATATAGTAGATGATGTTGATGGATTTTCAAATGTTGTACCATCCTTGCATCCCTGGGATGAATCCCACTTGATCATGGTGTAGGATCCTCTTGATGTATTTTTTAATTTGGTTTGCTAGTATTTTGTTGAGTATTTTTGGAAATTCAACTTCTTTGAGCTTCATAGAATCGTGAAGATGGATTAATCAAATTACATAAAAATGCTCAATGAATGGTAAAGCCTGATAGGGATATAATTTGTTACGAATGTGAACTAAATTTGCAGTGAAGACATAATAAGACTGCAGAAAATTGCCTACTAAAGTACCCAAAATAAGGACAAAGAAATGTCTGTGTTTGTAAGACTTCTATCTTGAGTCCAAGCAGTCATTTCCTAAACACAGAATAAACAGTCACAGTTTTTGTTTATCATCCAAAGAATACTTCAAATTCTGCTAGGTACCATCTGTAATGCTTTCACTTTATATTTTTCTTTTGCAGGACAGCATGAAGTGGTCATCTGTAGAGTTAGTTCATTCTTGATACTTCGTAATTCTCAACTTGTGGAAGTATTTCTGCTTTACCTTTTGTTTTGCCTTCTGAAGCATCTTCAATAACCGTGTGCTTCTTGCCTTTACTTTTTTATACTTTGTTTTCCTCTCAGTGATCACATTTTTCATAAGACAAGAAAAAAGAGTAATGACAAAGGGATAACGAGAACACTAATCATAGGCAGTATATTTAAACTCAAATATACACATAATTATCTTAAATGTAAGTGGACTAAGTATTCCAATTAAAAGACAAAAATCATTGGTAAATTTTTAAAATTCCAACTATATGTTGCTTACAGCAGACAGGACTTAAGTATTCAGAAAGGTTTAAAACAAGCAGATGGGAAAAAGTATATCATGCAATCTGTAACCAAAAAGAGACCAGGGTTGGTATACAAATATCAGATAACATTGCCATTAATGTGGAGAGTATTATTAGAACTAAAATAGAGACATTTTCATAATGATAAAGAGATCAGTCCACCAGGAAGATCTAACAATTTGTATGTTCTTAATATATGGACTCACAACATTGAAAGCAAAAACTGACAAATCCAGAAGTAGAAACACACACATCCACAATCATGAAAGGAAGATTTTACACATATTTCTTTCAGCAGCTGATAGAAAAAGCTGACCAAAATATCAGCAAGGCTTTAGAAGATCTGAACCACGTGATTCACAAACTTGACACATATAAAACACTGCACACAAGTGCACACAGGACATTTTCATACTGACCGTATTGCTTCTCATTAACTGATATAAAAAAAGTTTTCAAATTGAAACTATCCTGAGTATATTCTCTGATCACAGTGGACTTAAGCTAGAAATCAAGAAGAAGGTGACTTTTAAACTTTTAATGTTTTAGTTTAAACAATATAATTCTTTTAAAAGCCTATGGATATCCATGAAAGAAAAAGTGATCATTTGGACCCCATTAGAATTTAAAGCTTATATTTTGAAAAGACCCTGTTATGAGGATGAAAATAAAGGCACAGGCTGTGAGAATATACCTGCAAACCACATATCTGAAAAGGAACTTGTATTTAGAATATATAAGAACTCGCAAAACTCAAGGTAAAATAAACCAAACAATACAATTGGAAAATGGACAACGGACATGAACAGATATTTCATTAAAAAATTTATACAGATGGAAAATAAGCTAATAAAAAGATATTCAACACTATTAACTGTTAGGGAAATGCAAATTAAAACCACCAAAAGATATTGCTACACATGTATCAGAATAGCTAAAATGTAGTAACAACAGCAAATGGAGAGGATGTGAACAGGACCATTTGCTGGTGGGAAAGTAATATAGTATATCCACTCTTAAAAATAGTTTGGTTGTCTCATATAAAAATCAAAATGCACTTACCACATGTCACAGCAGCTACACTCTTGTGCATTTATCCCAGAGAAATGAAAGCTATGTTCATGTAAAATCTGTATATATCATCTGTTCATATTATCTTTTTATTCATTATAACCAAAACCTGGGAAGAATCCACATGTCCTTACCTGGAAGAAGAGTTTAAGGTGCTTTCATATCATGGAATACTACTCAACAATGAAAAGGAACAAATTTCGTACATGCACCAACTCAGATGCATCTCAAGGCAATTATTCTGAACAAAAAATAAATGAATAAATAAATAAGCCAACCACAGAAACGTTACATACTGTATGATTCCATTTATATAATATTCTTGAAACTTAAAAAATTAATGAAATGGTGAACAGATTATTGGTTGCCAGGCCTTAAGGGTGTGGGAAGAGGTGGGTGTGGTTATAAAGTGGTAGCACAAGGTAGCGTGGTGGTGACTAAAGTGTTTACATTGTGGTGGTGGCTACAAGAAACGTAACACACATGATCAAATTATGTACAACTATTCCAAACATACACAGAGAAATTAGTGCGTATAAGACTTGTGAAATTTGAATAACTGCTGTGGATTGTACCAATGCCAATTTCATGGTTTTGATATTGTTCTATAGTTATGCAAGGAGAAAGGTGTGAAAAGGTAAATAAGCTTGGTTCAAGTTGTAGATTAGGTCTGAAAGAGTTGGGGTAGGGGCATTTTATTATTACATATCTTTGCATTGTACTAGTGAAAATATATTACTGTTGTAATTTTGGTAGAGGAATATCTATAAAAAATGAACAATGTCATTTTTATACATGTGAGGAAAAAGCAAAGTTCTGTTTTTGAGAGTTCTCACTCAAATGTTAACATAGAAGTAGAAACAAAACCAGTGCTGAAATTCCAGATACTTTCTTGTCTTTTTAAAGGCTTCAATTTTAAGAGGTTTTTCTCCCTTGGACAATGATTTTCTCACATTTTTAATGATGCAATTGAATGTGTATCACTTTTTCCTGTAAAGATTAACAAATTTCAGTGTTTAAAAAACCTCTCTCATAGGATCCAAGGAAGGAAAGATTTCTGAGTTCTTTGGCGAGAGGCATTTCCTGTCTGCAGGGCAGGACCAGTCTCCCACTGATCAACTAGAAACTTTCTACAGGGCCTAGTATTAAAGACGCAGTAAAGCTCCTACCCTCAATATTAGGCTAACTACCTACAATAATCTCCTAACTTTATCCTTTTATTCATGTTTCAGATGTGTTTCTCATTAGTGTTAATAACAATTAGGAAGAAAATGGGTTTTACAGTCAAATTACTTTGGGACATGATGGAATATACAAATTGAACTCTGGGGCTTGTTGTTGCTATTTCTGCACTCTGTTCTATTCCTTTGACCTATTTGTCCACCCTTAGACAAACACCGCCGTCTTACTGCTTTATCATAGCTTTATAACAAGTCTTGAAATCAGATACCACAAGTCGTCCAATTTGTTCAATACTGATGTGGACTATTCTAGTCCCTTGGATATCTCTCAAGTAGTTCCCCCCTCACCCATGACTTCACATTCTGCATCTCGGTTACCTCAGTCAGCTGCTGTCTAAAAATAGTAAATGGAAAATTCCACAAGTAAACAGTTCATAAGTTTTTAATTCACTGTTGTTAGATATGTAATGAAATCTCATGCCATCCTGTTCGGTCCTGCTCAGAACGTGAAGCATCCCTTTGTTCAGTGTATCCACACTGTATATGGCACCCACCTGTTAGGTACTTAGCTGAATCAGTTACCAGAATGCAGGATTGCAGTGCTTGTATTCAAGCAGCCCTCATTTTATTTAATAAAGGCCCTGAAGTGCAAGAGTAGCCAAGCTGGTAATTCGGGTATGTTCAAGAGAAGCTGTAAAATGCTTCCTTTAAAGTGAAAAGGTGAAAGTTCCTGACTTAATAAGAAAAAAAATGTCAGGCTTCGTACTATCTGTGGTTTCAGGCATGCACTAGGGATCTTGGTATATATCCCTATGGATAAAGAGGGACCACTGTACAAATTTAAGATGTTATCAACTTAAAAAGCATGCAGAATTTTTATTAGGATGACTTTGAGTCTGTAGAATTTGTGGAAATTTTATTAAAGACACTGACTTTTCCAATCCACAGCCCAACCATCTCCATTTACTTATATTTTGTCTAACTTTTATTAAACTTATTCCTAAGTATTTCATGTTTTTGATACTATTATAACTGTATTTTTATTTTACAATTGTACATTGTTAATATAAAGGTCTATATTCAGGGTCAATTGATTTTTGACAGAAGTTCCAAAGGAAATCAGAGGAGGAGATGAAAGTCTTTTTAACAAAAAGTGCTGGAACAACTGAAGATCTATGTAAGGAAAAAAAATGAACTTCAATCTATACTTCATACCATACACAAGTATTTAGGTGAATGATACACCTAAAGTTAAAAGTAATACTATCAAGCGTCTGGGAGAAAACAGAATTTTCTATGTATCTTTAATCATTGAGCTCTATTAGTGTTAACAGAACCTGCGTGGTTAGTCCTTTCACAGTTACTGAGTTTTCTTTCATGGCCCAACACGTGGTCAGTTTCCTGCATAACTGAAAAGCAAGTGTATTCTGTGGTTGAGGGTACCATTAAATAAATGCCAATTAGGAAAAACTGGTTGATAGTATTCAATTCTCATTCAGGAATCTTCCAGATCTAATCCATCCAGAAGTTCCTAAGTATCATTTGGGGCTCTACTAATTTCTCTTTATTGCTGCAAAGCTTCTTCATCTACCAGGCCTACTTCATCCACCTATACCCACACCCATACCCACACCATGCAGTGCATCCAACTATGGAAAGTCAAGGAGCAATCTGTTCACTATATAGGGCTTGTTTCTACCAGGAATTCAGCTCAAGTCTTCCTTGCCTCCACCACTCTTAGGTAGGACCATACGGAAGTGAATTTTTATCTTGTGAAGGTTTTTCTTGCTATTGTGGGTGTGAAGACCTTCCCTATTTGTCTACATTCTAACTGCAAAGTTCAAGTTTTGTGCTTGTTTTAATAAGGTCCTTCCATGTCCCACTACAGCTTCACAATAAAATGCATGGCAAAGACTGGATTCATTGGCTGTGTTTTAAAGACTCTTCAAGTGAGTAGCAGAGTATAAATGGATGACTGCAGTGATACCGCATCAGGTAGGACTCAGGATTGTTTATAAAATCTATCCCATTCTATCTAATACAGCCAAGAAAAAATAAGGGTGCATCTACAAGATATTGGGGCTTGATAATGTATTTTGCTTACAGCACTTTAGTTATTTGAACTCTAGAAACTCCATGCCAGTTTTCTGGTGTTGTATTCCAAGAATCCCTTGCTATCCAAACCTATCTGGTTCCTGAGTTCAGATACAAAGCAATAATGTTTTCTGAATCCGTTTGATAGCCAAGTTTCAGAAAGTGAGCAGCAAGTTTGGATAAGGATTTATCAGAAAGGCTTTATTCTTAAGTTCAGATTGTGACAAATATTTCCTTCCAATAGACTACTAGATTTACCTCGCTAATTTATAACATTGCATATTCTCATAACTGATTCTGGGTGTATTATCTTTTTGTGTTTTCCGAGGAAGTTTTAATGTAAGGGTTATAAACTCATAAAAATAGTTAACTTGCTATCTCAGTCCATAGACTGAGAAGAGCTCCTAAAACATTTCATAGGTTTCAGCTATTAAATATATCTAGTTTGGTCTCTTATTTAGTGTGGCTATGTGACTTTTTAAGTTATTTTTTGGTCTAATTTTAGACTCTTCCTTTTGGAGGGTAATCTATTAAGATTTCATCATGTCACCAATTTCTTTATAAAAATCCCACTGTACATATTTTCAGATATACTGTAAAAATATGTATTTTAAGTTTCTTGATAAAATACATATAACATTATATTCGCCCTTTTACAGAATACTGTTCAATTTTTAGTATATTCACAAAGTTGTGCAACCTACACCACTAATTCCAGGACACTTTCGTCAACCCAGAAACAGTCCTTTTATATTTATTCAAGTTTTCACTCACCATCCCACTCATTTGTCATCCTTACTTCTTCACACAACTCAGGTAAGTGTCTTTTTTTGTCAAATAATCAAATTTTTTATTTTAGATTTTTGCTTTCATTTATTTCTGCATTTTATATTTAATCATGGCCTTTCCTCCCATGTTTTAGGCTTATTTTTGCGTATTTTAGCTCCTTGTGTTCTATGTTGATTTTATGATCTTTCTAGTATTTCAATATATTCATTTTCATTCACATTTAAAAAACTAAAGATTTTGTTCCTTAACCCATATTCATCAGGAGGAGACACGGAATTAATAAATATTCAGATATCTGATGGCTCTTTTGTTACTGTTTCTCTCATTCTGGCCAAATAATCTAACCTGTATATTTTGGTTGTATTGATAACTAATTATTAGGAAAAATTCTGTCCTCTTCCTGCTCTTTTGACAGCTGCTCTTTCAACTACTCATAGTGTATCCACAGGGTTGTTCAGACTGGTAATCTTCGTGCAACATAAAAGATGATGTCTGAATGAAGACTACTCACACATTCTTTTTTTCTTTTTAAAATTCTATGCTGAATAATGAGTGATAGGAAAAGCTTTCCTATCAGTCACTATACTCATTTCTCTTTACATTATACATTCTTTGATTCAAAGGTAAACAACATGTTTGAAATCCTTCCCATGAATAATGCAGATATTTCATTGGTGTCAATGATAGGGAATAACTTTTCCTAAACATTTACTATGTGACAGTAATAGTTCTAAGCACTTTACATTTATTAATTGAATCCTCACCGCAAATCAATACATACTGCATGAATATATTTACTAATACATAAGAAATAAAATGCCACTATAGCTCTAAGTAAAAAAAAAATCTGAAAGGATAAAAAATACTTTAACAGTGGTTAATTACCACTATATAAGATGAGCTTAGTATTAATGAAAAGGAACAGTTTACAAGTAGAAAATGTGGATAATTTCAGTAATTAAAATACATGTTTTTAAAAGAAAAAAGCAAGCATCCAAAAATAAATCTAGGGCCATACTACTCAGGGCACATTTTATATCTGCAAACGTTTATGTGCCACTATGGCATGAATAATAAAATCATTTTAAAAAGTCATTACAGTCATCAGAAAATAAAAAACCGTTTACTGAAATGGCATCAAAGTTTTTGATGTGATAAAAGCAGAAGTACAACATGCACACCATGATTATACTTCCTTTAAAAATAAAAAATCCGGTTGGATTTCTCCACCAACTACAGAGTAGTCATCTATGACTGATATGATGACAGCTAACCTTGGATTTTTATTTTTGGTTTTCTGATTTTCTGTGATATGCTTGTGAAATGAAACAGAAGATTAACACTGACTTCAAAAACAAAGTTATAATTTCTACAAGGAATTAAAAAATACAAGCTCACATAATTTAAACAGGGTGAAGTTGGTGTAAGCACAAATATAGAGATAAAAGATAGCCCTGAAACACAAGCAAATATATAAACAAGAACATAACATGTCATCAAGAAGACAGACCAAAATAACAGAGAAGATAGTTATTATTATTTTTTTTTTGGCAGAGAGATGTTTATTTTTCAGAGCAGAGGCAGCACCAACAGCTGGAGTCGGGGCCACAGCTGCACCTGGAGCTCGCCTGTGTTACTTCCGGGCACACTGACCTCGAGTCAGAGAACAAGTGAAGGCCATTAGTACAAGGTTTGGGAGGGGGCGGAACAGGTAAATGTCAATTTATATTTGAATTAAAAAGAAATACAAAACAAGGAAAAAATAGTGAAAGAAGGTAACATGAATTTTTTTGTTGTTGTTTAAAATATTAGAAAGATGACAAGATCTTTAAACTTTATTATTTATCAGTATGAATTCCCTGGTGATGAATGAGATTCGAACCACTACTAAATGCCTTTCCACATTCTTTACAGTCATAGAGCTTTTCCCCAATGTGAATTCGCAGATGTCGAGTAAGGTTTGAGTGTTTATTAAAGGCCTTTACTTTCCACATTCACTACATTCATATGGCTTTTCATCTGCATGAATTCTCTGATGCTGAAGATGTTGGGAGCTCTGAGGGAAGGCCATCCCACACTGAAGACATTCACAGGGTTTCTCACCAGCATGAAGTCTCTGATGCTGAACAAGCTCTGAGCTCTCAGTAAAAGCTCTGCCACATTCCTTACGTTCACATGGCTTTTCACCTGTATGAACTCGCACATGCAGGAAACGTTGTGAGCTCTTAGGAAAGGTTCTCCCCACTACTTTACCTTCATAGGGTTTCTCACCAGAGTGAATTCTCTGATGGTCCATAAGGTCTGTGTAGTACCTCAAGGCCTTTCCGCACTCCTTACATTCATGGGGTTTCTTACCAGTATGCATTCTCTGATATTGAGCAAGGTGTGAGTTTTAACTAACTGAAGGCCGTTCCACAATCCTTACATTCGAAGGGCCCTTCACCAGTATGAATTTTCAGACGTCGAGTAACATGTGAGCCACAACTGAAGAGTTTCCCATACTCCTTATATTCATAAGAGTTTTCACCAATATGAATTGTCTGATGTTGAATAAATTGTGAATTCTGACTAAAGACCTTTCCACATTTCTTACATTTATAGGGTTTTTCATTTTTAGTGAACTGATGAGGTGTAAAGAATGTCTGTTGAATAAATGTGGGTATTTCATGAGTGAGTACTTCTTGGATGATATGCCCATTTTGATACCCCAGTTGTCTTTCAAAGTGGCTTCTACATTCCAAAACATCTCTAAAATTGGAGTACTCAGGACCATGCTTTGTAAGTCCCATTAACTCCCACTGGCATGATTCTCTTTCATAAACTTTCTTCTTTAGAGATAATAACTTGGTTTCATACACTGATTCCAGATATGAAAAAAAAAGAAATGGAAAATAAAATAAATATTCTTGGGAACTGTGGTATAATAAAGGATAAATTTGGTCTTTCTCTCCAGTTCCTAGCACAGAGCTTCAAAAACCCTTGGAATTTCCTCAGGGATGTGGAAGTGTTTTTGTCATGCTAATGAGGTGACTCATGCTGGGTCCCAAATAGCTTCTAGCTGGGGAATGGTCACCAGTAACCCCAAGCGTGGGATTACAGGGCTGAGACCTTCAGCTATGTGACCTCCACGGAATACGGAAGGGCTAGACATTGGTCAGTAACTTAATCAATCATGTCAACGTAATTAAACGCTGGGCACCAAAGCTCAGGGGAGCTTTCTGGTTGGTGAAGATACTGACATACTGGGAGGGTGACACACTCCGACCCCACAAGGAGAGGGTGTGGAACCCCTGCATCAGAAAGCCTATCAGACCTTGCCCTAATATGTATGCCCTAATATGATCACTTAAAGTGAAACTACAACTTTAAGTATATAAATTCCCTGAATTCTCTGAATAATTATAGCCAATTATTGAAACTGCAGGGACCATGGAAGTCCCTGGATTTATAGCCAGTTGGTCAGAAGCAGGAGTGGTCTGAGGATCCCCTGAGACTTGCAGTTCACAGCTCAAGTGAGGGCAGCCTTATGCAGGACTTGCTGTTAACCTGTGACGTCTATGTGAACATTGGGGAGTTAGTGTCAGAATTTCAGCATACCAGTTGGGGAAGAAACAGAACAGGCTCCTTAATAAAGGATATATTGGATTAAAGAGATTACAGAGGACCAGCTACATGGGGGAAGAACATATTGGAGAAAGATTACAGATGAACAGCCACATGGGGAAAGAGCCTGAGATAAGTCTAAGGTATTAACAAATTTGATGTGAGTGGCACACAGAGAATACCCAGAACATGTTAGTGCTGAGGATTCAGTGAAAATACTGTTTGCCTTGGAATTCTGTGATGCTGATCTTGGGAGAAGACAGAGAGAGACGTGTTCATGTACCACTTTAGTGACTGAAAGAGCAGGCAGCTGTCATTTAAGGCAGACAGACAGAAACAGTGCAAAATACGGCCACGGAAAGATGAAAGGAACCAGAAGCACACTGATGAGCAGTGCGTCACAACTCTGACAGTTATTCACTGCATGTTCCCAGGCAATTACTTGACCTTTCTAAGTCCCCATTTCTTCATCTGTAAAAGGGAGCTTGCCCTTAACTCATGATTACTGGAGGGTAAGGAAAAACATGTAAATGTCTTTGAGTAAAATGTTCAGTATCTGATACCTATTATTATGAAGGCATTTCTTACCAAGGATGAGGGTCTTAGACACATTAAATGGTTTGAACATATCAAAATGGAGCCTATTGGAACATCTCAAGCCAGAAACAGGGAATTCTTTCCAGCATAATCCTTCTTCTCCTATCCCTACATGATCTTTCAGCAATTTTCATCTGGTTAAGCTCTTCAGCAACTTTTAACACTGTCCTCTTCTATCCACTGCTAATGCCCTCTTGCAAACCAGAATCATCTCTTAATCAGACCACTGAAGTAGCCTCCGGACCCAGTGTCTCCATTAAGTTCAATCTATTCAGGAAGCAAAACGACATTTGGCCTCGCTGCCTTCCACTACTCAAAGTACAAACTCCTTGTAATCACCAACAAAGGCTGGATGATGTGATTCCTATCTCTCCAACCATGACACTCCACTCCTGCTTGCTCATGGGCCCAGCAACACTGGCTTTCTTTCAGTTCTTAAACATACCAACCTTTTCTCTCTGAGAAGGGCCTTCACAAGAGGTCTCTCTCTGCTTGGAGTTTTCTTCTTTATGAACACATTAAATAGTAAGACCTAGCAGTGAGCCTAGTGCTACAGTAATTCACAAATGGTGAAGAACATCAATTTTTCAGTGTGTCTACAATATCAACAAGATGATATGAAAATATCTGTGGTGGGAAGGGCTTAAGGATGGCTACATGACATGTGAGACAGCAACTTCCTCCAAAAACCACATATAATATGAAATATAGCCAATACAACTAATCCTGAAAGAGAAACAGGAAAGAAGGCAGCAACAGACTGCCTATATCTGGGGAAAAGAGCAGACCTCAAGGAAAAGGGTAAAGTACAGAGCTGTGACATGGCGGGACCCAAGCCCTCCCCCAACCCAGCTAACCAGCAGGAGGAAGAGAAATGGAGTGGAGAGGGGGTGGAGGCCTAGGACTGCTGAAAACGCAGCTCTGGGTATCTGCTCTGGGAGCACGAACCTACATTACATTGTGCTCTGGAGATTAGTGGGGTTGAAAAGCTAAGACTGTGGAATACTTGGAGAGACTGATATTCCAGCCGCTTGTGGACAGCAGGTACCACAACTTGAGGATCTGGATCAAAAGAAAGACAGGCACTCTGCAAAACTTCCCAAAAGCAAGAGGGCTGCTAAAGGGGCAAGGATTGCACAGAGCATGCTGCTCAGGAAAAAGGACAGGTGGACAAAATGGTCCCGGCACTCAGCCCAGCAGGTTGGAAACTTTCAGGAGCTTCAGGCACTCCATACCACTGCCTGGCAGTGCAGCTTCAAGGCCACCCACTGCCTTATGCAGCCTGCTGCTCCTTACTCCCAGCTGACACTGGCTCACAAACCTGCTGCTCCGACCATTGCTACAGGCCAGCCAGAGGTTGGCCATGCCTATGGCAGCTACGTGGGCATAGCATAGAGGATGCTCAATGCACACTCGGCCCACTGACCCTGGCACTGGAGGCAGGCACTGAAGCTGGGAATCAGGAAAGGGCTCTCTCCTTTGGCAGGCAACAGCGCTGCTAGCCTGCAATCCCTGACACCACTATAGGGGCTGAACAGCTCCAGAGAATAGAGAGCTTCTGGGCACTAGAGGTTGCCGCCTACACCAAGTTGTTATTATAAATATGAAACATCAAAAGACCCTGGTACAAACCAAAATCCCACAAACAACAGAAAGAGGGCTAAGTGAAACAACTCACCAATTGCACAGAAAGATTTCAAAGTAAAAATCATAAACATGCTCACAGAGCTTCACAAATATATTTAAGACCTCAGGAAGGAAATCAAGAACTACAGAGAAACTTTCAAACATACAGTATCTGAAATGAAACATACAATGGAGTGATTTTAAAAAAAGATTAGATGAAGTAGAGGAGACAGTAAATGAAATAAAAATTAGAGAATAGGAATACAAAGACAATGAGGCACAGAGAGAAAAAAGGATCTCTAGGAATGCAAAAAGAGTATTAAGAGAACTGTGTGACCAATCCAAAACAAACGATATTCGCATTGTAGGGGAACCAGAAGAAGAAGAGAGAGAAAAATAAATAGAAAGTGTCTTTCAGGAGCTAACTGCTGATAATCCCCCGAATATGAGGAAGGAAACAGTGTCTCAGGCGATGGAGGTGCACAGATCTCCCAACACAAAGGAACCAAGGAAGACAACACCAAGACATAATAACTAAAATGACAAAGATCAAGGATAAGAACAGAGTATTAAAACCAGCCAGAGAGAGAAAAAAGATAACATACAAAAGAAAACCCATCAGGCTATCATTAGATTTCTCAGCAGAAACCTTTACAGGCCGGAAGGCAGTGGCATGATATATTTAATACAATGAAGCAGAAGGGCCTCGAACCAAGAATTCTCTACCCAACAACATTATCATTTACATCTGAAGCAGGGATGAAACAATTTCCAAATAAGCAAAAGCTGAGAGAATTTACCTCCAACAATCCATCTCTACAGTGTATTTTGGACTGGTATAGATGGAAGTGTTCCAAAGGCTAAAGAGCTGTCACCGGAGAAAATAAAACTACAGTAAAGGAAGTAGAACAATTAATGACTAAGCAAATGCAAAATTAAATCAACTACCCCCAAAGTCAGTCAAGGGATACACAGAGTACAGAATACGATACCTAATATAAAGAATGGAGGAGGAAGAAAAAGAAGGGACGAAAAAAGAAAAAAAAAGGAACCTTCAGATTGTATTTTTAATACCATACTAAGTGAGTTAAGTTAGACTCTTAGATAGTACAGAAGCTACCCTTGAACCTTTGGTAACCACGAATCTAAAGCCTGCAATGGCCATAAGTACATATCTATCAATAATCACCCTAAATGTACATGGACTGAATACACCAACAAACACATACAGTTACTGAATGGATAAAAAAAACAAGACCTGTCTATATGCTGCCTACAAGAGAATCACTTCAAACCCAAAGAAATACATAGACTAAAAGTGAACAGATGGAAAAAGATATTTCATGCAAACAACAAGGAGAAAAAAGCAGGTGTTGCAGTACTTGTATCAGATAAAATACACTTCAAAATAAAGAAAGTAACAATGGACAAAGAAGGCCATTACATAATGATAAAGGGGTCAGTCCAAGAAGATGATATAACCATTATAAATATCTATGCACCCAACAGAGGATCACCTACATACGTGAAACAAATACTAACAGAATTAAAAGGGGAAATAGAATGCAATGCGTTCATTCTAGGAGACTTCAACACACCACTCACTCCAAAGGAAAGATCAACTGGACAGAAAATAAGTAAGGAGACCAAGGCACTGAACAACACATTAGAAAAGATGGACGTAACAGACATCTACAGCACATGCCAGCTAAAAGCAGCAGGAAACACATTCTTCTCAAGTGCACATGGAACATTTTCAAGAATAGATCATATACTAGGCCACAAAAAGTGCCTCAGTAGATTTAGGATTGAAATTGTACCAACGAGCTTCTCAGACCACAAAGGTGTGAACTAGAAATTATGCAAAGAAAACAAAAAAGTCCACAAACAAACAGACGCTCAATGACCAAACTAAAAGAGTAATCAAGCAATATATGAAGACAAATTAAAGTAATTCAAAAATATATCAAAAAGTTCATGCATCATGATCAAGAAGGACTTATTCCAGGGATGCAAGGATAGTACAATATTTGAAAATATATCAATATCATACATGACATGAACAAAAAGGGAAAAAAATCACACGATCATCTCCATAGATGCTGAAAGAGCATTTCACAAAAATCAACATCCATTCATGATAAAAACTGTCAACAAAATGGGTATAGAGGGCAAGGACCTCAACATAATAGAAGCCTATATGACAAACACACAGACTACATCATACTTAACAGCAAATGCTGAAACCTCTTCCTTTAAGATCAGGAACTAGACAAGGATGCCCACCCTCCCCACTTTTATTCAACACAGTACTGGAGGTTCTAGCCATGGCAATCAGACAAAACAGAGTAATAAAAGACATCCAGATTGGTAAGGAAGAAGTTAAACTTTCACTCTTTGCAGAGGTAATGTTGTACACAGAAAACCCTAAAGAATCCACTCCAAAACTACTAGAACTAATAACTGAATTCAGCAAAGTTGCTGCACACAAAATCAATACACAGAAATCTATTGCTTTCCTATACACTAATGATGAAGTAGCACAAAGAGAAATCAGAAAAACAATTCCATTCACAATTGCATCAAAAAGAATAAAATACCTAGGAATAAACCTAACCAAGGAAGTGAAAGACCTATACCCTGAAAACTACAAGACACTCATGAGAGAAATTAAAAACAATGATAAATGGATATACATCCTGTGCTCATGGGTAGGAAGAATGAATTATTATCAAAATGGCCGTTATGCCTAAAGCAATCTATAGATTCAAGGCTATCGCTATCAAAATACCAACAGCATTTTTCAACATACTAGAGCAAATAGTTCTACATTCATATGAAACCACAGAAGATCATAAATAGCCAATGCAATCCTGAGAAGGAAGAATAAAGCAGGGGGGATTATGCTCCCTAACTTACAAAGCCACAGTAAGGAAGACAATTAGGTACTGGCACAAGAACACACCCATAGATCAATGGAACAGAATAGAGAGCCGAGATATAAAACCAAGCATATACGGTCAATTAATATATGATAAAGGAGCCATAGATATACAATGGGAAAATTACAGCATCTCCCACAACTGGTGTTGGCAAAACTGGACAGCTAAATGCAAGAGAATGAAACTGGATTACTGTCTAATTCCATACACTAAAGTAAACTTGGAATGGATCAAAGACCTGAATGTAAGTCATGAAACCACAAAACTCTTAGGAGAAAACCTAAGCAAAAATCTCTTGAATATAAACACGAGAAACTTTTTCCTGAACACAAATCCTCAGGGAAGGGAAACAAAAGCAATAATGTACAGATGGGACTAAATAAAATCAAAAAGCTTCTGTACAGCCAAACACATCATAAGTAGAACAAAAAGTCGTCCTAGAGGTTGGGAGGATATATTCGTAAATGACATATCTGACAAGGTGTTAACATCCAAAATATATAATGAACTCACATATCTCAACACCCATAAAGCAAATAACCTGTTTAAGAAATGGGCAGAGGATATGAACAGATATTACTCCAAATAAGAAACTGAGATAGCCAAAAGGCACTTTCATGAAAAGATGCTCCACATCGCTAATTATCTGGGAAATGCATTACAACCACAAGTAGATATCATCTCGCACCAGTTAGGATGGCCAACGTCCAATAGACAAGGAACAACAAATGCTGGCGAGGACGTGCAGAAACGGGAACCCTCTACACTGCTGGTGGGCATGTAAATTAGTTCAACCATTGTGGAAAGCAGTATGGAGTTTCCTCAAAAACTAAAAATAGAAATACCATTTGACCCAGGAATTCCACTCCTAGGAATTTACCCAAAGAAAACAAGTTCTCAGATTCAAAAAGATATATGTACCCCTACGTTTACCACCGCACTATTTACAATAGCCAAGATATGGAAGCAACCTAAATGGTTATCAGTAGATGAATGGATAAAGAAGATGTGGTACATATACACAATGGAATATTATTCAGCCATAAGAAGAAAACATATCCTACCTTTTGCAACCACATGGATGGAGTTCGAGGGTATTATGCTCAATGAAATAAGCCAGGTGAAGAAAGACAAGTATCAAATGATTTCCCTCATTTGTGGAGTATAAGAACAAAGAAAAAACTGAAGGAACAAAACAGCAGCAGACTCACAGTAGCCAAGAATGGACTAACAGTTACCAAAGAGAAAGGGACTGGGGAGGATGGGTGGGAAGGGAGGGATAAGGGGGGAAAAGGGGCATTACGATTAGTACACATAATGTAGCGGTGGGGGACATAGAAAAGGCAGTGTTTATAGAGAAGACAAGTAATGATTCTATAGCATCTTACTACACTGATGGACAGTGACTGCAGTGGCGAATGTGGGGGGGACTTGATAATAGGGGGTCTAGTAAATACAATGTTGTTCAAGTGATTGTACATTAATGATATCAAAATAAAATAAAGAATATAAACACCAGCAACCTTTACATGAACACATCTCCTCCGCCAAGGGAAACAAAACCAATAAGGCAGAGATGGGACTAAATCAAACTAAAAGCTCTGTATAACCAAGCACATCATAAGTAGAACAAAAAGGCATTCTACAGTATGGGAGGATATACTCATAAACGACGTATCTGACAAGGGGTTAACATCCAAAATATATAAAGAACTCACATATCTCAACACTCATAAAGCAAATAACCTGTTTAAGAAATGGGCAGAATATGAACAAACATTTCTCCAAATAGGAAACTGAGATGGCCAACAGGCACATGAAAAGATGCTCCACATTGCTAATTATCATGGAAGTGCATTAAAACCACAATTAGATATCATTTCGAAGCAGTTAGGATGGCCAACATCGAATAGACAAGGAACAACAAATGCTGGCGAGGATGTGGAGGAAGGGGAACCCTCCTACACTGCTGGTGGGCATGTAAATTAGTTCAACCATTGTTGAAAACGATATGGAGGTTCCTCAAAAATATAAAAATAAAAATACCATTTGACACAGGAATTCCACTCCTAGGAATTTACCCAAAGAAAACAAGTTCTCAGATTCTAAAAGATATTTGTACCCCACAGCACTATTTACCATAGCCAAGATATGAAAGCAACCTAAATGGTCATCAGTAGATGAATGGATTAAGAAGATGTGGTACATATGCACAATGGAATATTTTTCAGCCATAAGAAGAAAACAAATCCTACCATTTGCAACAACATGGATGGAGCTAGAGGGTATTATGCTCAGTGAAATAAGCCAGGTGGAGAAAGACAGGTACCAAATGATTTCCCTCATTTGTGGAGTAGAGCAATGAAGCAAAACTGAAGTAACAATACAGCAGCAAACATGCAGAGTCCAAGAAGGGACTAGCCGTTGGGTTGGGGAGGGCAGGTGTGGATGGAGGGAGAAGGGAACTGAGGAGCATTATAATTGGCACACATGGTGTTGGGGGGGTCACCAGGAAGACAGTGAAGCACAGAGAACACAAGTGACTCTGTGATATCTTACTACACTGATGGACAGTGACTTCAATAGGGTGTGGTGGCGGGGGGTTTCATAATATGGGTGAATGTAGTAACAACAATGTTTTTCAAGTGAAACCTTCATAAGAGTATATATCAATGATACTTTAAAAAAAGAATAAGAAAATATCCATGATTTCTATTTATGTCAAAATCACAGGAACTACTAACATTGCTATGGTGTGTTGCATGTACCATACTAGGAAGAAATGCTAAATTTCAGTTAGAGGTTACTATATATAACAATGTATTTTTTCTTTTCATCAAATTCAGACTCCCAAAATTCTATTCAAAGGAACCCCAAATTGGCAACCTCTGACGTACAGTGATCCTTAAAACATGATGTCACTCCTTTGCTGAAATCATCTCATTCAGAATAGAATGGTTTTACATCTCATTCAGAATAGAATTCAAAGTACATAGCAAGGCCCACCAGACCGTAGGTCATCTGCAGTACACGGTCCCTCCTACATCCACCTAGCCAACACACATACATCCTATTTTGCTCATCTCCTTTCACACAATTCCCTCTTTGCTCATTCTGCTCCAGCCACAATGGTAAGAGCCAAGAAGCTTCTACCTCAGGGACTTTGCTCTTCTAGTTCCTTTTGCCTAAATCTTTACCTGTTCCATCACTTTCTTCACGTCTTGACTAAAATATCACCTCAACACAGAGGCCTTCTAGAACTTCCCCTCATAATACCACCACCTGACATTATATACATTATATCTACTTTTTTTCTCTTTCACCCTCTAGAATATAAACTGCAGAAGAACAGTTTTGAATGTTTTCATCAGTGCTATAATTCTAGCACGTGGACCAATGCTTAGTATACCGCTCCTCTGGCTCTCCCCCTTTATCCCATATCTCTCCTTCCCTGCCACCTCTCCCTTCCCTATATAGGCAAAGACCTTTCTGTTTTTCCCAACATTGTCTCTAAGATGGTGACTGCAATCCCTTGCAAATCTCCAACTACCATTTCAGTATGGATTAATGCCACTTCTGCATATTTAACCCCTGTGACGCTCCCTGTCTGATTCTCTCTTTTACTAGATTCTACACTGTGGATGTCATTTATGGATATATTTTAGCACCACTTTTTTACTCTTGAGTTCTTGTTAGCTGACATAATTATCAAACTGCAGCACCTGGCTGACTAGGCCTCTGCACAAATCAGGAAATAAAAAATGTTGGATAAAGGAAAAATGCATGACAAAGTGACAAAAAATTCACTGATAGGAGGCTATAATGAAGACCACAACTTAAAGGGGAGGCAGTGCAGATACACAGATACGTGCCTGTACACGCGCACACACACACACAAACACACACACACAGCATGTATATTATTTTGTGTGTAGTAATAGAAAACATTTCAATGAGTCTAAGAGGGAGAAAAGCTAAAAAGGAATTGAATCCAAAATATGGGAAAAGAGTTCTTTGGAGGGAAGTTTTCTTTAGAGGGCATCTTATATTTGAAATTAAGAGAAATTAAGAAAAGAGTAGGAAATGAGGGAAGGAATGAAAATGGTCATTTGTAAACTCATGTAAAGGATTTAGTTTTTCCCAAAGGCGTTAGTTTTCTTGGGAGCTTCCATGAGATCATCTCAAAGGGGCTGTTTCTCCACTGACCGCCAGAGTTATTATCTGCAATGCCTTGCTTGCTCCTGTCCTATTATTTCTCACTCACCTGAACACAGTCCTCTCGTCAGCTCTCTGCCAACCACCCAGGGCTCTTTCCCTTGTTCCAATAAGGAGATAACTTGAGGCTCAGTCATGTTAAGCCCTGCTCACAAGAAGAAAATATGGAACATGGTTATGCTGTTGGGTATATCAGACCCAGAAATAAGACCCAGTCCTTGATGATGACAAAAGAGACGCCACTACAGGAACAGCCAAAGAAAGAAGATGAATCTTCCTCCACAGCCAACTGGAGCTGCCCATTTCCCTGTCTTCATTTCAGCTCAAACCATTTATTTGGGAATAGGGAACAGAAATTCAGCTGAGAAATTCGCAGTGAAAAAACAGACACCCACAGAATTCTAAATTATCGGCACAGATGCCCTTACCCACGGACACCAGGCTGCTGTAGTTCTCCAGCATCACATCCCTGTGCAAGTCCCTGTGAGCAGGGTCCAGACCCTCCCACTCCTCCTGAGAGAAGTCTACGGACACATCACTGAACACGACTGTTCCCTGAAGCAGTAAACGTGTGCTACTGGTGTAACAAAAGAAATGACCTCAGAGACTACTGTGATTGCATTGAAGGGTAAAACAAATGAGCAATCACACTGCTGTTGAGATCTCTGGATCTCCCAAAAGATGCAAGAGGACTCAAAGCAGTTCATTTCATGTGAAAAAAATCCCAACTGAATTTGATCAAGCCTGTGGACTTAACTATCTATTTTCAGGCAACACTTAATGATACACAGAGATGCAACCAGCAAATTTCAAGCAATGGACGACAAGCCAGTTTTTCCTTTTCTAACAAAATCCTGCACAGAAAGATAAGAGATGGAACGTGCACCTGCAAAGTAAGAGATTCAAGCTACATGTCAACCAATTGCAGTGCATAGTTCTTATATGGATTCTAATTCAAATAAATGATTTTTTTAAAAATCAAACAATTATGGAACTTTAAACACTAAGCATTGATGACATTAACAAACTATTTTTTAACTGTTTTAGGTGCAATAATGACATAAGGGTTGTTTTTAAAAAATAATCCTGAAAATCCATCAACATCACCTAGCACGTCAACAAAAAAACAAAAACCCCATGATCATCTCCATAGATGCTGAAAAAGCATTTGACAAAATTCAGCATCCACTCATGATTAAAACTCTCAACAAAATGGGTATAGACCGCAAGTACCTCAACATCATAAAGGCCATATATGACAAACCCACAGCTAACATCATACTTAACGGCGAGACGCTGAAAGCTTTTCATCTAAGATCGGGAACAAGACAGGGATGCCCACTCTCTCCACTGTTATTCAACAGAATAGTGGATGTCCTAGAAACGGCAATCAGACAGAACAAAGACATACAAGGCATCCAGATTTGTAAAGAAGAAGTCAAATTGTCACTATTTGCAGATGACATGATATTATACATAAAAAACCCTAAAGACTCCACTCCAAAACTACTAGAACTAATATCTGAATTCAGCAGAGTTTCAGGAAACAAAATTAACACACAGAAATCTGTTGCTTTCCTATACACACCCGATGAACTAACAGAAAGAGAAATCAGAAACACAATTCCATTCACAATTGCATCAAAAAGAATAAAATACCTAGGAATAAACCTAACAAAGGAAGTGAAAGACCTGTACTCTGAAAACTACACAATACTCCTAAGAGAAATTAAAGAGGATACTAACAAATGGAAATGCAACCCATGCTCTTGGCTAGGAAGAATAAATATTGTCAAAATGGCTATACTACCTAAAGCAATCTACAGATTCAACACAATCCCTATCAAAGAACCAACAGCTTTCTTCAATGACCTGGAACCAATAATTCTAAAATTCATATGGAACCACAAAAGACCCCGAATAGCCAAAGCAATCCTGAGAAGGAATAAAACGGGGAATTACGTTCCCTGACTTCAAGCTCTACTACAAAGCCACAGTAATCAAGACAATTTGGTATTGGCAAAGACCAGTGGAACAGAATAGAAAATCCAAACATTAACCCAAACATATACAGTCAATTAATATTTGATAAAGGAGCCTTGGATATACAATGGGGAGATGTCAGCCTCTTCAGCAGCTGGTGTTGGAAAAACTGGATAGCAACATGTAAGATAATGAAACTGGATTACTGTCTAGCCCCCTACACAAAGGTAAACTCAAGGTGGATCAAAGACCTGAATGTTGTCATGAAACCATAAAACTCTTAGAAAGAAACAGGCAAAAATCTCTTGGACATAAACATGAGCGACTTCTTCATGAACATCTCTCCCCAAGCAAGGGAAACAAAAGCAAAAATGAACAAGTGGGATTATATCAAGCTGAAAAACTTCTGTAAAACAAAGTACACCATCAGTAGAACAAAAAGACATCCTACAGTATGGGAGAATATAATTATAAATGACATATATGATAAAGGGTTGACATCCAAAATATATAAAGACCTTATGCACCTCAACAAACAAAAAGCAAATAATCCAATTAAGAAATGGGCAGAGGACATGAATAGACACTTCTCCAAAAAGGAAACTCAGATGGCCAACAGGCACATGAAAGATGCTCCATATCACTAGACATCGGAGAAATGCAGATTAAAACCACAATGAGATATCACCTCACACCAGTGAGGATGGCCAACATCCAAAAGTCAAACAACAACAAATGTTGGCAAGGATGTGGAGAAAATGAAACCATCCTACACTGCTGGTGGGACTGCAAATTATTTCAACCATTGTGGAAAGCAGTATGGAGGTTCCGCAAAAAACTCAAAATAGAAATACCATTTGACCCAGGAATCCCACTCCTAGGAATTTACCCTAGGAATGCAGCAGCCCAGTTTGAAAAAGACATATGCACCCCTATGTTTATCGCAGCACTATTTACAATAGCCAAGAAATGGAAGCAACCTAAGTGTCCATCAGTAGATGAATGGATAAAGAGGTGGTACATATACACAATGAATATTATTCAGCTATATGAAGAAAACAAATCCAACCATTTGCAACAACATGGATGGAAGAAAAAATGTTCACGGGCACCAGCCAGACTACTTTAATTCAGAGCAAGCCTGCTCAAACTGCCAAGGGCTTATTTTGCAAAATTCTATCTGTATTCTCACTCTCCTACTTGTGCGCCTAATTTTTTGGTTAAACAGAATCAGAAGGAAAGTCAATACCCTTACAGAGTGACCACTGGAGTGTTCACTCCCTGTGTAATCAAGCTAATATTTCATAGCTGTAGGTGCCTGTCAGGCTCACTGCCCATTTCCTGAGGAAGAAGGTGCCCACCTGAATGTGAAATTTCTTTTAAGTTGTATCATTTTAAAGAAGCAAATTTTACTCATTATTCCATAATTGTGTTTATTGTAGAAATGTATCAAATTTAATTACTTCCTCAATTAAATGCTAATCTATCAAAGTATGAAAAAAATTTTGAAGGTTGAAAAAATCCCTTACCGTAAGGATACAAGGAAAATCAGTGTGAACACAAAACCTTAAAAAGAAGACTTTTGAGCTCTGGCACCACTTAAAGTTAGCCCAACAATACCTGTACTTTCACCTGTCATAAACTCTCAGGAACCACATATGTATTTAGTCGTTTATTCAATCTCAAGAAACAAGAGAAGATAAAAAAGTGGGCTCCTGGATAATACCTGACTCCAAGTCTTAGAAAAGAAAAAAAAAATATTGGCTAGATCTAGAAACTTCTGCTGTTGCCAAAAGGTGATGTTATTTTCAAAAACATCAAGAGCTGTGCTGAAAGGACTCCTTTTATGAGGCTCCTAAGAGAGGCCCTCACGGGCCAAGTAATGAAAATTTATGCAACGTACTGTGAATACATCTCCTGCCACTCCTCCTTGTACTATGATGGAGTCTAAGACAACCATCAGTTCATTAAACACTGGAAAGTGCTCTAAGTCCTCAATATCATGGGAGAGAAAAACATGAAGTGCATGAAAGAAGAAGGTAAATTAAAGCCCTTTTTTTTCCCACTGGCCATAGTGAGTTTTTTATTTTTTATGTGTGTTTCCGTCTTGTCCTATGGTTTATATTGTTATGAGGTGCTTATTTCCATTTGTACATTCTGAGAAGTATAAACTCAGGGAAGTCTGAAAAAGGAAAAACTACCAAAACCAAGACGGACTCACCACACCTGTGGCCTCACACACTAATAAGATAGAAAGTGGGTGTTGCAAAAAACTGGACAGCTACATGTAAGAGAATGAAACTGGACTACTGTCTAACTCCATACACAAAAGTAAACTCAAAATGGATCAAAGACCTGAATGTAAGTTATGAAACCATGAAAATCTTAGAAAAAAATATAGGCAAAAATCTCTTGGTCATAAACATGAGTGACTTCTTCATGAACATATCTCCCCGGGCAAGTGAAAGAAAAGCAAAAATGAACAACTGGGACTATATCAAGCTGAAAAGCTTCTGTACAGCAAAGGACACCATCAGTAGAACAAAAAGACTTCCTACAGTATGGGAGAATATATTCATAAATGACACATCCGATAAGGGGTGGACATCCAAAATATATAAAGACTCACACACCTCAACAAACAAAAAGCAAATAATCCAAAAAAGAAATGGGCAGAGGACATGAATAGACACTCCTCTAAAGAAGAAACTCAGATGGCCAACAGGCACATGAAAGATGCTCCGTATCACTAGACATCGGAGAAATGCAGATTAAAACCACAATGAGATATCACCTCACACCAGTGAGGATGGCCAAAATCCAAAAGTCAAACAACAGCAAATGTTGGCAAGGATGTGGAGAAAAGGGAACCCTCCTACACTGCTGGGGGGAATGCAAATTAGTTCAACCATTGTGGAAAGCAGTATGGAGGTTCCTCAAAAACTCAAAATACAAACGCCATTTGACCCTGGAATCCAACTCCTAGGAATTTACCCTAAGAATGCAGCAGCCCAATTTGAAAAGGACAGATGCACCCCTATGTTTATTGCAGCACTATTTACAATAGCCAAGAAATGGAAGCAACCTAAGTGTCCATCAGTAGATGAATGGATAAAGAAGATGTGGTACATATACACAATGGAATATTATTCAGCCATAAGAAGAAAACAAATCCTACCATTTGCAACAACATGGATAGAGCTAGAGGGTATTATGCTCAGTGAAATAAGCCAAGCCGAAAAAGACAAGTATCAAATGATTTCACTCATATGTGGAGTATAAGAACTGAGAAAAAAACTGAAGGAACAAAACAGCAGCAGACTCACAGAACCCAAGAACGGACTAATAGTTACCAAAGGGAAAGGGACTGGGGAAAATGGGTGGGAAGGGAGGGATAAGAGGGAAAAAGGGGCATTACGATTAGCAGATGTAATGTTGGGGGGGCACGGGGAGGGCTGTACAATTCAGAGAAGACAAGTAGTGATTCTATAGTATCTCACTACGCTGATGGACAGTGACTGTAATGGGGTTGGTGAGGAGGACCTGATGAAGCGGGTAGTTTAATAACCATAATATTGCACATGTAATTGTAGATTAATGATACAAAAATAAATTATAAACAAAAAGAAGATAGAAAGGGTATTCCACAGTTAGTCTGCAGCACTGGACACACAAAAATCCAATAAGGTGCAATATACAAATAAGCTGAACGTCCCAAATGAGAGCTCTTTGCATACACAATCCGTTATCATCTAGAAAATGAACTTTTTACTAACAAGATTAAACCCCTAATAATTATATAGTGATACTAATTAGGAAGATTTAGGTTTTTAAAAAACACCACTAAGCCCAGGTCAATATATCTTCATGACAGGACATCGGGTTGTAGTAACACTGCAGACCATGCAAAACTTAGAGCATATATCACGCCCAATAAAGAAAGAGAGTCACAAAAATAACACTCTATATTAAGAACAAAAATTTACATGTCCAATGAAGTGTAAAAAGGGACTCAGCATAATGATCGCACACTCAGGCTCAAATGATCTTACAGTGTGGAGCCAAGTCCCGGGTACCAACCAAGATTAATTGAGATTTCAGCCTTAAAGCTAATCTTTGGTTGTTTTTTTCCCCCTCAAATCTGATTTTGTAATTTGTGTCTTACCTCCTCTTTTTCCTTTGAGTTTTGCTAGAGATTTATCAATTTTAAAAATTCTAAAAAATAAAATTTTTCTTTGTTAAGATTTTCTATTGTACAGACTTCCTATTTCAAAGCACACATATTTACATTTGAGCTCTTATTATTTCCTACCATTTGCTCTCTTTGGACTTAATTTAGTATGTTTTTTCTTAACTTGAAATAAATATATAGATAATTTTTCATCATACTACAATCTTTTTTACTAGCATATACATTTGGGGCTATATACTTTCCCCAGTCAAATTCAGCAACACCCCAATTTTGATATATTTTCTTTATCATTCAATTTAAAACATTTTCAATTTTAATTCCAATGTCTTCTTTGATTCACCATTCATACACTGCTTAAATCCCAATCATTGGGATATTTGTAAATATCTTCTTGCTATTTATTTCTGGCTGGATTACATTGTGATCAGAAAACATACAGTATTATCTCAATCCTTTGAGATTTATTGAGATTGTCACCATCACACGTTCCTTTTACAGTGCTCCATATAATCAATTTGGGTAAATGTCTCATATTCATTTTAAAATAACAAATACTGTAGTTGTAGGGAACTCTGTTCTACATACATCTATTAGGTCAACTTTGTCAATCACATTGTTCAAATATTACATAGCGTTACTGGATTTATATTAATTTATCTTTCAGTACTGAGGAAAGTGCTAAAAATCCCACTGTAATTATGATATGTCTACTACTACTTTCAGTTCTGTCAAATATATTAGAAGTCATTTAATGCAAGTAAATATATTTAGGACTGTAGTACCACTCTGGTGAACTAACTTTCTATTATCAACTATTGCTCTTTATCTCTACTAAAGCTCCTTGTCCTAAAATCTATTCTCACACAATGAAGTAGGGAATATAAACTGACAGAACTCAGGAAGTTGTCAGTATACATTAAAGCTGAATGTATGCATAATCTATGACACAGAAATTTCACCCTAGGGATATACCCAACAGAAATGCATTCAATCTCCACCAAAAGTCATGTAGAAGAATGTTCATAGCAGCCCGGTTCATACCAGCCCCAACAGGAAAACAACTCAAATACCAATCAATAATGGATGGAAAATTAAATTGTGGAACAGTCACACAATGTAATTTTAAACAGCAAGAGTAATGAATGACCTACAGCTACGTGAAGCAACACGGATGAATCTTGCACATTCAAACTACATAATATTACTACATAGAACATTCATATTACACATGAAATGTAATGTTGAGCAAAAGAAGTCAAGCATGAAGGAGGAGATATTGTGTGATTTACATAAGATTCAAGAACAGGTAAAACCAATATATGATTATAGAAAACAGAGTAATGTCTATCTCTGGAAGAGGTGGGCAGTGAGTGGGTAGGAGAAGAGTTGGGCTTCTGGGATGCTGGTAACGTCCTATTTCCTTTTCTGTTGGAGCGCTGACTGACTGTGCTCATTTTGTAAATTCATTAAGTCATATCCTTTGATGTTTGTACTTTCTGTAATTTAAATCCACATAATATACCTTTATATCAGCAGATTCATCAAAAATTAAAATACCAAGTGACCAAGTATTAGAGAAAATCAGGGACCTGCATCTTTGTAAATTGCTAGGAGGAATTTAACTTGGATAACCACATAGCAAATCAGTTTGGCATTATCTAGGAGACTTGAAGATATACACACATCCTATGGTCAAGCAATTTCATTTGTATTTCTGTACCCTAGAGAAGCATGCATTTGTGTACCAGGGTACTTATAAAAATATGTTTAGAGCAGCCGTTTCTAAAGAACCAAAAACTTTAAAAAAGCAATGTTCAAACTACAGCTATATGGACCGACTTAAATGAGTAAGCCTAAGAAATAAAATATTGTGTCTGAAAAGCAAGACTCAAAACATTACACCACACAATTTCATTTCTATAAAGTTAAAAAAGCAAAACTAAACTACATTGTTTAGGGATGTACAGATATGTAGTAAATGTTAACAAAAACAAAAACTATCATCATAAACAGGATAACGGTTACCTAAAGAGGTGAAGAGATTAGGTATATTCTGGGGGCAAAACTAATGGGCTTCAGTGTGTTGACACAATTGTCTGTTATACAGAGGTGGTCTTATATTTACTCCTTAACTTATACGTCACTATTATAAGCACTTCTGTGGATGTCTTTAATATTCAAGAATTTCTTTTTAAAAAGAAAAACTATATAAGAGCTACAAATAATTTTTAGTGAAAACATAAGATGAAACCTTAACTGCTGTTTAGATTCCAATCTTGAAACTAATGTATACCATATATTCATAATAGACTTAGAAGGAAATAAATTAAAACATTGACAGTGGTTATGTCAGTGTATTAGGAGTTTAGTTTTGCTCTTTGTAACTTCCTAGTTTCAAAATTCTTTAAAATAATCATGTTGCAAAATTCCTGAGTAGAAAAGACATATGCACCCCTATATTTATTGCTGTACTGTTTGCAGTACCCAAGATATGGAAGAAAACTAACTGTCCATCAAAAGAAGAATGGATAAAAAAGATGTGGTATATATACACAATGGATTACTATTCAGCCATAAAAAGAAAAGAAATCCTCCCATTTGCAACAACATGGATGGAGCTAAGGGGTATTATGCTCAGTGAAATAAGAGAGGAGGAGAAAGTCAAACACCATATAATTTGTGGAATATAAACACAAGCCAAAAAAAGAGCTAACACACCTCAACACCCAGAAAGCAAATAACCCTATTAAAAAATGGGCAGAGGATATGAACAGACACTTCTCCAAAGAAGAAATTCAGATGGCCAACAGCCACAAGAAAAAGATGTTCCCACATCACTAATTATCAGGCAAATGCAAATTAAAACCACAAAGAAATATCACCTCACACCAGTCAGGATGGCCAACATTCAAAGACAGGAAACAACAAATGCTGGCAAGGACGCAGAGAAAAGAGAACCCTCCTCTGCTCTTGGTGGGAATGTAAATTAGTTCAACCATTGTGGAAAGCAATATGGAGGTTCCTCAAAAATCTAAAAGTAAAAATACCATTTGACCCAGGAATTCCACTCCTAGGAATTTACGCAAAAAAAACAATATCCCAGATTCAAAAAGACATGTACACCCCTACATGTATTGCAGCGCTATTTACAAGAGCCAAGATATGGAAGCAACCCAAGTGTCCATGAGTAGACGAATGGATAAAGAAGATGTGGTATGTATACACAATGGAGTATTATTCAGCCATAAGAAGAAAACAAATCCTACCATTTGCCACAACGTGGATGGAGCTAGAGGGTATTATGCTCAGTGAAATAAGCCAGGCAGAGAAAGACATGTACCAAATGAATTCACTCATATGTGGAGTATAACCACAAAGCAAAACTGAAGGAACAAAACAGCAGCCAACTCAGACTCCAAGAAGGAACTAGGGGTTACCAAAGGGAAGGGGTGGGTGAGGAGCGGGTGGGGAGGGAGGAAGAAGGGGATTAAGGGGTATTATGACTAGAACACATAATGTAGTTAGCTCAGGGGAAAGCAGTATAACACAGAGAAGACAAGTAGTGACTCTATAGGATACTATATGCTGACGGATAGAGACTGCAATGGGTTGTGTGGGAGGAACTGATACTATGGGTGAATGTTATAACCACATTGTTGTTCACGGGAAACCTTCAGAAGATTGTATAGCAATGATACCTTAATAAAAAAAATAAAGTAAAAATAAACGGCGTCTCTTCTAGACAACAACAAACACACACACACACACACACACACACACACACACACATACACACAAAGCAAAACAGAAGGAACAAAATAGAAGTAGACTCCTACACACCCAGAAGGGACTAGTGGTTACCAAGGCAAAGGGGTTGGGTTGGCTGGGTGGGGGTGAGGGAAAGGGATGAAGGGGCACAATAATTCACAATGACAACACACACTAGTCACTGGGGACAGTAGTACAGCCGGGAGAATAGTTAAAGATTCTGTAGCCTCTTACTAAATTGACACATACAGTGACTACACTAGAGTGGGTGAAGATTTAATAACATGGGTAACTGCTGAACCACTGTGTTGTACATTTGAAACCAACCTAAGATTTATATCAACAATAATTTTTTTAATTATGTTGTGTGCATGGTTAAAAGGACTCTAAAACTTAGTACATAGGAGAAACTGAGCTCTTTTCTACATTAATATGTGAACATTTTGTAGAAGTAAATGAGAATACTGGGAATTGTGTGTCCACCCGGAGGGCTTCCCATCATTTTCTTGAAGAGAACTTTGTAAGACCCAAGTCTCTTGATAACTCTGTGTTAAACAGACCCATCCCAGGAGGAGGAAAGCGAAAAGGAAACGCCACTGCACCTTGTATTTGGTTTGGCCAGCAATCATTCCTCCTCCTTCCTCTGGGAACCCCTCTGAGAAGAGCAGAGCTGAGGAAGAAGAAAGGAATTTATGAGATGGCAGCCCTTTCTTCTGGCGTAAACTGTCCAGATGGGAGGCAGTTCTGGACCCACATGAACCACCCATGGAGCCAAGGAGAGAGGTCAAAGAGTCAAGGCTGTCCTGAGCATTCCTAGTGTCAGAAGGGGAGAAGTCTCTGCTGCCCAAGACCTCAATCTGACCTGACCTCACACAGCAACCCAACCACTGGTACACACACGCTATTACCCTGGCACAGTTATAACTACCCTGCAACCGCACACGCAAAGTTGCATGATCACACTCACACATCCTCACAGTCAGAGCCAGTGCACTTAGTGCTGCCAACATTCATACCACCACCGTCACACACAACCGGCAGACAACAGTGAGAGCCGCCTGATCACAATTCTGACACAATGTCACACGATGTTATACGGACCCAAACTCACAGCCCCACCACGGGGACGGTCTCGCCTGCACACACACGGCCACGCGGTGTCACAGCAACATGGGAATATCCACAGTCACCTGCACGCCGAGCTCAGAGCTCCGCCCACGGTCACGGTCACAATGACACCCGCACACAGCGCCGCAGTCACATTATGCCACAATCGCACGCAAGGAATCCCACACCTCTTATCCCTCCCCCAGCCCGACCAACTCACACTGGCTGCAGATTCCAGACCCGGTCGGACAGTTCCTGCAGACCGCCAGACACGAGCAGAAAAAACCTAGTCGGGACCCCAGGACCTGGGCCGCTCACCTTGCACTTCCTCTTCTCCGGAGGCCGGCAAGTGAAAAGGCAGCCCGGGTCCCCCGGGAGCTCCTGGGAAATGCAGTTTGCAGCCGAACCCGCTGGGGTAAGACGGCGCCCCGACCTCCGGTTTTCCTGCTAGTGCACAGTGTGCCAGTCAACATCTTTGCTCCCCTCCCAGAATCACTGCCAAGAATCCTCGAGATCAACACGCAGTCTCGGGGTGAGGCTCCCACACGAGTGCAGGCCCCACACCCTGGTGAAAAGCTTCCTCCGTGGGCCGTGCCAATTCCAGGGAGCCATGTTCCCTGAGCAATAGGAAAAGTCTCTGGATTCACCCGGAAATTGACTAGAGACGCAAGATCTTCTGGGAAATGTAGTCTAGACCGGAAAGCATGAGGTACCCGGCCAGGAACATTGCCTTACATGACCTGCGCTGAATTTGCCCACAGTCCCTTCAGGGAGAACAGGAGTTTATCTTGAAGGAAAACCTTTAGAGAAGGAGCTTCCATGAAGAGAGAAGTCAAGCATGATGACACCAGGCGGAACCTATTTGCCAAGATCAGGATATACATGTTTAAAGGGGAGATTGAGCTCGAAAACTAACATGTCTCAGCATGATTTTGGTAGGAATTAACAAGCTGACCCAAAAATTCAGATGGACTGAAAGGGGCCCAGAAAAGCCAAATAATCGTGAAAATGAAAAACAAAGTTAAAGGACTCACATTTTCTGATTTCAAAACTTACAGTTACAGTAATCAGTATTAAGGCATAAAGAGAGATTTCTAGAATTGAGAGGGCAGAAATAAGCCCTTATATTTACAGTCTATTGATTTTCAACAAAGGTGCCAAAGCAACGTAATGGAAGAAAGAATAGTCTTTTCAACAAATGGTACGGGGACAACGGGATAGGCAGGTGCAAAAAAAGTTACCGGAAATCTACTTATTGTAACAACATTTGTTGACAGTACTATTACTTTCCTCAGTTCTGTGGTAGGCAAGATAACAGGCACCCCAAAATGTCCACATTCTAATTCCTGGAGCCTGTGAATATGTTAATGTTACATGGCAAAGAGCATTCAGTAGCGGGTGGAATTAAAGTTGGTAAGAAACTGGCCTAAAATAGTGAGATCTTCCTGGATTATATGGTTGGGCCCAGTGTAACGGCAGGGTCCTTAAATGGGGAAGAGGAAAGCAGAAGAGTCAATGTCAGAGTGGTATAATGTGAGATTCAAACAGTCATTATTGGATTTGAAGATGAAAGGGGTCCACCAGCTGAGGAATGCAGGCAGTTTGTCCAAGCTAGAAAGGGAAGGAAACAGATCCTCTCCAGCCTCTAGAAAGGAATGCAACCATGTCAACTCTATTCTACAACAGTAAAATTCATTTCAGACGTTTGACCTGAAGAACTGTAAGATAATAACTATGTTGTTTGAGCCACTAGGTGTGTGGTAATTTGGTACAGCAATAGGAAACTAATAAAGCAACTTCATTAATCAAATAACCATGTATCTGGGAGTCTAATTCTGGAATCATGTATATGTCTACCTTAGCAAATACGAGCCTTCTATGAATAATTTTTATTGAGAAATAATTCACATAGAAGGAAATACATCATTTTAAACTGTACAATTCAGTGGACTTCACTACATTCAAGTGGCTTGTGCAACCATTACTGCTTATTCCTGAATATTTTTATCGTCCTAAAGAGAAACCCTGTAGGTGCAGCCTTCACTCTCCATTGCCACCTTCCCCCATCAACTGGCTTCCAAAAATACATTTTCTCTTTGTATGGATTTGTCTAGTCTATAGACATTTCACATAAATAGAATTATATGAGGCCCCTCATGTCTGTCTTACTTACTTAGCATACTGTGGCCAAGTTTCACCCAAGCTGTATCAGTACCTCATTCCATTTCACTACTGAATAATATTCCACTGTACAGATACACCACCTATTGTTTAGATACTCATCAACTGATGAAAAGAAACAAGAGGAAATTCTGGAATTAAAAAGTAAAATGACAAATTACAAAGTTACTAGAGAGATACAACAGCATTTCTGAGTTCGAAACAGAACTGTGAAGTTGAAAATAAATTAGTAAGAATGACCCAAACTGGAGAACAGAGTGAAAGCAAGACTGAGGAAAAACAGAAACAGAAACCTGTGGGATACCATCAGGGAAACCAACCTATGTGTACTGGGCACTTGGGAAGGCGAAGACTGAGAGAAAAGAGCAGAAAAAAGGTCTGAAGAAATAATGGATAAAAAGCCATTTATTGAATGAGAAACATTTGATGAGAAACATTAACCTACAAATCCAAGAAGTTTGAGAACCCCCAAGATAAACGTAAAGAGAGCCCCAGCTAGGCACATCACAGCCAGCTGACTATCAGAAAAAAAGACAGACTATCTTGAAAGCAGCAAAAGAAAAATGACTCAACATGTATGCAGGAGGGGCGTGGAAGTGGGGCCAACACACAATACCACTGAAGCTAACTTCTTGTCAGAGGCAATGGAGACAAGAAGGCACTGGAACTAGTAACTCAAAGAGCTGAAATAAAAGGGGGGAAACTATCAGTGATGAATTCTGTTCTCTCAGAAAATGTATCCTTCAAAAATGAAACTGATGTAAAGATAAGCCACAGATGAACAAGTACTCAGAATATTTGTTGCTAGCAAACATGGCTTATAAGAAACACTAAATAAAACCTTCAGGCTGAAAGAAACAACACCAGACACTAAATCAAATACACAAGAAGAAATGGGGACCACTAAAAGTGCTAAATATGTGGGTAAATATAAAAGATTTAGATACATTTATTTTCTCATTTCTTTCCTTAATTTCCCTAACACACAAGAGGTTAAAACTCAAAACGGGTCAAAGACCTGAATGTAAGGCATGAAACCATAAAACTCTTAGAAGAAAACACAGAAAAAAATCTACTGAATATAAACGTGAACAACTTTTTCCTGAACAAATCTCCTCGGACAAGGGAAACAAAAGCAAAAATGAACACATGGGACTACAACAAGCTAAAAAGTTTCTGTACCGCAAAGGGCAGCATCAGCAAAACAAAAAGGTATCCTACATTATGGGAGAATATATTTGTAAATGAAATATCTGACAAGGGGTTAACATCTAAAATATATAAAGAACTCACACGCTTCAACACACAAAAAGCAAATAACCCTATTAGAAAATGGGCAGAGGATATGAACAGACACTTCTACAAAGAAGAATTCAGATGGCCAACAGACTCATGAAAAGATGCTAAACATTGGTAACTATCAGGGAAACGCGAGTTAAAACCACAATGAGATATCACCTCACACCAATTACGATGGCCAACATCCAAAGACAAGCAACAACAAATGCTGGAGAGGATGCAGAGTAATGGGAACACTCCTACACTGATGGTGGGAATGTAAACTAGTTCTACCATTGCGGAAAGCAGTATGGAGGTTCCTCAAAAACTAAACATACAAATACCATACGACACGGGATATCCACTCTTCGGAATTTACCCTGAGAATACAGGATCCCAGATTCAAAAAGACATATGCACTCCTATATTTATTGCAGCACTATTTACAATATCCATGATATGGAAGCAAACTAAATGTCCAATAGAAGATGAAAGGATAAATATGATGTGGTACATATACACAGTAAAATATTATTCAACCATAAGAAGGAAACAAATCCTACTATTTACAGCAACATGGATGGAGCTAGAGGGTATTATGCTCAATGAAATAAGCCACCCAGAGAGAGACAAGTACCAAATGATTTCACTCACCTGTTGCATATCACAAGAAAGCAAAAAGTGAAGGAACAGGGAATAGGACACGGATGCCCCATCTCCCCACTTTTATTCAAAATAGTTCTGGAGTTCCTTGCCAAGCAATCAGACAACACAAAGAAATAAAAGACATCCAGATTGGCAAGGAAGAACTGAAACTGTCCCTGTTTGCAGATGACATTATATTGCATATAAAAAACCCTAAAGAATCCACTCAAAATCTATTAGGTCTAATATCTGAATTCAGCAAAGTTGTGGGATACAAAATTAATACACAGAAATCGGTTGCATTCCTATACACTAACGATGAACTAGTAGAAAGAGAAATCAGGAAAACAATTCCATTCACAATCACAACCAAATGAATAAAATACCTAGGAATAAACCTAACCAAGGAAGTGAAAGACACATACCCTGAGAACTACAACATACTCTTAAGAGAAATTAAATAGGACACTAATAAATGGAAATTCATCCCATGCTCTTGGCTAGGAAGAATTAATATTATCAAAATGGCCATCCTGCCTAAAGCAATCTACAGATTCGATCCAATCCCTATCAAAATACCTACAGCATTCTTCAATGAACTAGAGCAAATAGTTCTAAAATTCATATAGACCAAAAAAGACCCCGAATAGCCAAAGCAATACTGAGAAAGAAGAACAGCAGGGGGAATAACACTCTCTGACTTCAAGCTCTACTACAAAGCTACAGTAATCAAAACAATTTGGTACTGGCACAAGAACAGACTCACAGACCAGTGGAACAGACTAGAGAGCCCAGATATAAACCCAAGCATATATGGTCAATTAATATATGATAAAGGAGCCATGGATATACAATGGGGAAATGACAGCCTCTTCAACAGCTGGTGTTGGCAAAACTGGACAGCTACATGTAAGAGAATGAAACTGGATAACTGTCTAACCCCATACACAAAGGTAAACTCAAAATGGCTCAAAAACCTGAATGTAAGTCATGAAACCATAAAACTCTTAGAAAAAACTAGAGGCGAAAATCTCTTGGAGATAAACATGAGCAACTTCTTCATGAACATATCTATCTCCCCAGGCAAGGGTAACAAAAGCAAAAATGAACAAATAGGACTATATCAAACTAAAAAGCTTCTGTACAAGAAAGGATATCATCAGTAGAACAAAAAGATATTCTACAGTATGGGCAAATATATTCATAAATGACATATCTGACAAGGGGTTCACATAAAAATTATATAAAGAGCTCACGCACCTCAACAAACAGAAACCAAATAAGCCAATTAAAAAATTGGCAGAGGAATTAAACAGACACTTCTCCAAAGAAGAAATTCAGATGGCCAAGAGGCACATGAAAAGATGCTCCACATCGCTAATCATCAGAGAAATGCAAATTAAAACCACAATGAGATATCACCTCACACCAGTTAGGATGGCCACCATCCAAAAGAAAAACAACAACAAATGTTGGTGAGGATGTGGAGAAAGGGGAACCCTCCTACACTGCTGGTGTGAATGTAAAATGGTTCAACCATTGTGGAAAGCCATATGGAGGTTCCTCAAAAACTCAAAATAGAAATACCATTTGACCCAGGAATTCCAATCCTAGGAATTTACCCTAAGAATGCAACAGCCCAATTTGAAAAGGACAGATGCACCCCTATGTTTATTGCAGCATTATTTACAATAGCCAAGAAATGGAAGCAACCTAAGTGTCCATCAGTAGATGAATGGATAAAGAAGATGTGGTACATATATACAATGGAATATTATTCAGCCAGAAGAAGAAAATAAATCCTACCATTTGCAACAATATGGATGGAGCTAAAGGGTATTATGCTCAGTGAAATAAGCCAGGTGGAGAAAGACAAGTATCAGTTGATTTCACTCATCTGTGTAGTATAAGAACAAAGAAGAAACTGAAGGAACAAAACAGCAGCAGACTCACAGAACCCAATAATGGACTAATAGTTACCAAAGGGAAAGGGACTGGGGAAGATGGGTGGGAAGGGAGGGATAAGGGGGGAAAAGGGCTATTACAATTAGCACACATAATTGTAATAATAGTGGGCGGTGGGGGTGAGATGGGGGGATACAGGGAAGGCAGTGTAACACAGAGAAGACAAGTAGTGATTGTATAACATCCTACTACGCTGACGAATAGCGACTGCAATGGGGTATGTGGTGGGGACTTGATAATAGGGGAGTCTAGTAACCATAATGTTGCTCATGTAATTGTATATTAATAATAGTAAAAAAACAGTCCCCTTTGTTTCAACATACGATTAATTGGAAAAATAAAACAGATTTGGATGAATAACCTACTTGAAGAATGGTAAAAAAAAAAAATGAAGGAACAACACAGCAGCAGACTCACATAACCAATAATGGACTAACAGTTACCAAAGTGAAAGGGATTGGGGATAGTGGGTGGTAAGGGAGGAAAAAGGGGATTAAGAGGCATTATGATTAGCATACATAATATGGGGGGACAGAGGGAAGGAGGTATAGCACAGAGAAGACAAGTAGTGACCCTATAGCATCTTACTAAGCTGATGGACAGTGGCTGTATTGGGGTATGTGGTGGGTACTTGATAATGGGGGGAATCTAGTAACCGCGATGTAACTCATGGAATTGTATATCAATGATACCTTAATAAAATAAATAAGTAAATAACATCATTATCTCTGGAAAATGTAGTATTTCACTTTTTAATGACAGACCTAATAAACAGCTTTACAATTTTTCTATCAAAAAATAAATAAATAAAATAAAATAATAAAAATCAAAGACAACAGCAGTCTGTTCCTTCCGCCTCCTTTTCTTCAGGGCACTGGTTCTTGACCAGGGCAGTTTTGCCCCTCAGAAACCATGAGGTAATGTCCGGAAACATTTTTGGTTGTCACAGTGGGGGAAGAGGTGCTACTGGCATCTAGTGGGTACAGACCAGAGACACTGCTAAGTACCCTACAGCACATGGGACAGTCCCCACAGCAAAGAATTATTCCACCCCACATGTCAATAACACTGACAAACCCTCAAGTCGTATGTGATCAAAATATCTAATGTGATATAATTGCTATGCATATATCATCACCGGGAGGTCATATAAGAAACTAGTAAGAGTGATTGTCTCTGGGCAGGGAAGTGAGGGATTGGGGGAAAAGAGGAGCAGTAAGGAGACTTTGATTTTAAACATACATATATATTTATACATGTACATATATATACACTCTTTTGTGCTTTTGGAATTTTGTACCATATGTACATGCCACTTATTTAAAATAAAAATAAAAAATAACCAAAAAGTGGTCAGTGTGACTCTAGACTGTAATCACAAGACTACCTTCAGCTCACACAGGAAAACAAAAAGAATGGGGCCTCTAATGTCGAGTGAAACCTGAGTGAAGAGCTAGAAAATTCAGGTTTTGTCACTCCAAATTGTGGAACAAAGCCTGGCACTAAACCCAGAGAATGGCTCCTTACGAACAGGATGAGAGGGGAATGCATTCAACTAAGAGCACACCGAACTGTGAAGACCAAATGAAGTAAAGGAGGTGAAATACTCTATGAACTATGAAAAAACACACAAAACATTGTAATCATTATTTTTTTAAGAAGGACATAGTATTATGAAAGAATAAGACTAAAAATGTAAATGAGACATTTTAACATTATTCCGTTCCAAAATTGCACATCATTTCATTGTCACTCAGATTTAGGAGTTGTTCCCTATCAACTGCACTGAAATTGTCTATTCATGCTGCCTACCGAAGATGCTAAGTAACTCAAGGGAAGGTCTTATGACAAGACACACAATCTGTAGGCTGTCAATACTTTTTTGATGATTAGCATGATTACAATAAAGGTTAAAAGAAAAAGGTTTTCCTGAATCACTCAATTTGCTACAAAATAAGCAGACATGAGGAATCTTTTCTCTACTAATCTTAATAATAATCCTATGACAGGCTGCCTTAACAGAGAAAAGCATTAATCAAAACAAAACCTGTATAATTTAACCACCAACTCTCTTGCCTAACAGCTGGGCCATGGGGACACAGGCCAAAGATCTAGGTCTCTTACTCATGACATTATTGAGTCACGAAAATAATACTTTTGGTACTCAAGTGTTTGAATGTCAATGACAGCCAGTACGTAGGAGTTGCCAGTAAAAATGATCAATAGTAATAGTGGTGTCAGCTTCTCCCGTTTTAGCAATTCTGAGCAGAATAAAGGAGCACAAGAGCAGCATGAGTGAGGCATCACTCCCCGGAAAAGGAAAAGCAACCTGGAGGTGTCTTACGTGATGTGCTTGTTATAAAAGATGAACCATGTTCCGAGTTCCCTTCCTCAGAGTAAATGGAGGCCATTCTGATCACCTTGACTCCAAGGCGGAAGTACTGACTGGGTGGAATGTCGTCATTTATTTCCACCGTGCTGCCCATCTGGGAGAGATCCCTCACCTGGTCTTTGGGAGGAAGGCTCAGCTCACATCTCCATGGTCAAACATCAGGACCAAGTTCTGAGCAGAAAAGAGAAAAACAGGTGGCATCAACCATGGCCCCATTGGCCAGCACAGCCTAGCACACAGTGTGTTCATCCCACAAAGCTCTACGTGACAAAGAAATTAAAAGAAAAATACCTTATGTTATGGCTCGTATCAAACAAGGTCTCTTTCCCATGAAAAGGCTGAGACCCTCACAGAAGCCCTTATCACAATGGTGAAAGGATAGGCAGACTCAAAAACTCACAATCTCTGTGCGATAAGTAGGTGGTAGAAGGAATAAACTTTACATCTACTTTGCACGCTAATCATTCCCTATCATTACATGGCCCTGCCATCAGCACCATAAAAGGAGGGACAGTATCTTAAATTTTTTGCATTATTTCTCTTCCCAGATACCCATTTCAGTCCACTCCATGACAGTGTATACTCAATGAACTGTCATGGTAATTGCTAACTGACCTCAATTTGAACATTGGTATTTAATGCGAGAGTAACTGATATTTTTCTATGGTGTCCTTTTTGCATATTTGAGCACAAGTTAAAGGAACTGGTCTCAAAATGAATGCTCATAATTCTAACTCTGCTCATTAAACCACTATTCCAGTCAATCTATAACATTATATTCCTCATATCAGGGCAAGGAACTTAGATCTTGAAAACAATTTATTCAAATCTATCTTCAAAGACTAAGCACTCTTTGAGTAACAAAAGGGCACAAATTAACTTGCAAGGCCAAAGGCAAACCAACAAAAAACCTGGGAGTTTCCCTCCCTGGGCCTCAAGCTGCAGTAATTCTACAATCTTTCTAGATATTGTTGCTGTTAGAATCAGATTCCAACTTCTAATCACATGTAACTCAACACCATTTCCAAAAAGAACCTGGGCATCTGATACACATCGAAATAAAGCACACCCTAGCATTTTGCATGCTCAAAAATATACAAGCTATAGCATTCACTTTGGAATTCAAGGCCTAGGTCAACAGGCCTCATTTTATCTTTTCAGTCTTAAGCCTCCCTTCCTCCCAAAAGAGATCTTCTTCTGAGACAGGGACTATGGGCTTAGACAGAATAGGGTGAGGGCCTCTAGAAAAAGCAAAGCAGAATATTTGCACTCAGAGCAATGTAATTACATGCAAGCAAACCCCCTACCAAAACTCTGTGTTAAACATTGAGCTCTAGGATCATTCTTCAGTGAAACCAGTTAATATTCCCCAGATAAAGAAGAGTTGCACATGTTTTTATTATGCTAATCATTTGTAATCATGTGTAAGATTCACTTTAGCATGCTAAAAGTTCCAGGCCTGTGTGCTGTCTTTCCTCTTTCATGACTGATAGGGTGATTTTACAAACAGTGCAACAAATTTAACATGCAGACCCAGCTGTAAACAACATAATAAAAGGCACGAAGGATTCTACCTTAAAGATAAGATTGCATTTTAACACCCAGGAAGTTTAAGAAGTAAGATTTTTAACTAACTCTTTAGCAAACAGACAGTACCTCATCCCACCTTGGGGGCTGGGCAGGAGGCCTTTTGATATGCTCCTAGACCAAGCCGCAGGTATCCCAGAGAGAAATCAAGGCAAGAAATACCTTATGTTAAGTTACTTGTAAATATTCTAGGACCACTTAATAAGTCCACACTCTTAAACTTTTTTCATGTTCTCGAAAAATCCTCATCTGCCTATAAAACCCCCTAGACAGCGCACCACCCTGGACTCTCCTGTCCCCTCCTGGTGTGAGCCAGGAGCTGTGTCCTTTCACTTTATCTCTAAATAAAAGCTTGTACCTTGCTCTCCTACCTTGACTGTTTGTGAAGCTCATTCGCCGGCTTCGTGAACAAGAACCCCAGCAGCACTTCACTCAGGATTCTGATCTGCCCAGAAATCCTCACCAATCACTTGTCTATCCAGTTTCTCTGGGTTCCACTCTAACCGTCCCTCAGAGATAGTCTTCCCTCGGCCAGTTCTATCCCTAGATCACGTTTCTTGCACCAAACTTGCTCTCTAAAACACCCACCAATAGTACAAAAAGCTGTAGAAATGACGAGGGACACAGAGGCATCCCATCTCCCACCAAGCCTTTTTAGGGGCTCAGAAAGCCACTAGCAAATCTAAAACATCCCAGATTTCCTAATTAGTAAACATTCCAGAGCCCATCAAAGCAAACTAAAGCAGAGGGTGGTCACCGATGCTGGGGTTCTTGTTTGCAGAGCTGAAGAATGAACTTAGCAAACAGTCAAGGTAGGAGAGCCAGGTACACTTCTACTGAGAGATACAGTGAGAGGACAGACAGAGCTCCTGGCCTGCACCAGGAGGGGACAAGAGAGCCGGTAGTGTTGCATTGTCTAGGGCTCTTACAGGCAGTTGAGAATATTTGGGAACTGGATAAAAGGCTTAGGGGTGTGGACTTGTTAAGTGGTCCCTGAATATTAAAAATTAACGTAACACAAGAAATTAACTGCTCTGATTTCTCCCTGGGATACTGGCCTCTTGGTCTAGGAGCATATCAAAAGGCCGCCTGCCCGGCTCCCATGTGGGCTGAGGTATTGTCTGTTTGCTAAAGAGTAAGTTAAGAATCTTACTTCTTAAAATTCCTGGGTGTTAAAATGCAATGTTATCTTTAAGGTGGAATACTTCCTGCCTTTTATTATGTTGTTTACAGCTAGGTCTGCATGCTAAATTAGTTGGCCAGTTTGCAAAATCACCTCATCAGATCTGAAGGAGGAAAGAGCACACACGCCTGAGCCTTGTAGCATGCTAAAGTGAATCTTCCACATGATTACAAATGATTAGCATAATAAAAACACGTGCTACTCTTCTTTATCTGGGGATTAACTGATCTCACTGAAGAATAACTCTAGAGCTTTATGTTCAACACAGAGTTTTGGTAGGGGGTTTCCTTGCATGTAGTTACATTGCTCTGACTGTAAATATCCTGCCTTGCTTTGTCCAGAGGCCCTCACCCTATTCTGCCCAAGCCCATGGTCCCTGTCTCATCACTACCTCTCCGGAGAGGATCTTTTGGGAGAATGAAATCCCCGCCCGAGGCTACAGCGGTGCCTGGTACTACAGGGCTGGGCACCATCCCTAAGAGGAGATGCAGCGTCCGCAGAAACGGAAGAAGGCGGCCTAAAGGCCTAAAGGGGGTAGGGGCCGGCGGAGGGGGCGTATACTGTCAAGAGGGGCCGCCTGACAACTGCCTGAGGCTCCCTTTTCGAAGGCGTCAGGCCCCAGTTGCCAACCCAGGGCAAAAACATTCCAGGTTTCCGGATCCTTCGAGCGCCGCAGTCGGGGACACGCTGGGCCCGGCGGGAGACGCGAGCTGCCAAGGGACTCGCGCGCGGCGGCCCGGGCAGGGGGCGCGCGGCAGGATAAGGATGCAGGCCCACACTTACGGGGCCGGCTCGGCCCCCGCGACGTTCCCGGGACCCTCCCCTACCTGTCCCCGCGGACGACACGCCGAACTTCCGGAAACGTCACATCCGGCTCCCGCCCCGCCCCTCCCTGCCTGAGGACTTTCGCCTGCACTCGGGAGAGTTTAGGAGCCAGAGGGGCTCGTGCCGCCCCCGGGGGTGAGTCCGACCACGGGGGAGCGAGCGCGCTGGCGGCCGTTTGGGTCCCGTTAGATCGAGGCGGTAGCGGGGGAACCGAGCCGTTAAACGGACTGATACTGGAGCTAACTTTCGGCTTTAGAATACTTTTGATCGGGGTGGGGTTCCTGCTGGGTAGCCTTCCCGCCACACTCCCGCAAATCAGCGTTCAAGGAGGGATTACTGGGCGCAGTGCTGCCGAAACTAACCAGGTTTCTAATTCGGGCGAAGGAAGACTTATGAAACTTTCCGCTTGTTTGTGTTACTCTCTACACAGACTTGATGGGCTGGGGTATTCAGCAATCCCTTTTACTGCCTAGGAGAGAATTTAAGACTGACTTTTTAATATCAGAACACCAATAAGCCAGTGAAAATGCGTGTCTTTTCATTAAGGGGCACTGCGAGGTAACAGGGACACAAAGATAGGTTTGACACAATTCCTGCCTTTAGGTGGTTATTTACAGCAAATTCAAACAGTGGCACTTTCTGCCTGTGGATGTCTGTATGTACGAATATGTGCACAGCTTCTTTCCAAAATGGTCCTTCAAGACCGCTAATCATTCTGTCTCAGGAGACTTTTTATATAACCACTATGAACGTTTATACTTTGGTTTAAAGTTTAACTCTCTGGGGACACTTTTCAACCCAAATTTTGGCAGCCTCTCTGTGTGCTTATTAATGTGGTGACATGGCCTGTCCTTCACCGTCTAGCTTACACCCCCTGCACAGGGGTTAAGCTACTTCAGGCCAGTGTCCAGATCTCTAATTTCTCCCGCTCCTTGCTGTGTATATTTTTCTTGGATCTCCCTGAAGCGAGTCTGTGTCATTAGCTTTTCAGGCAGCAGTGAAAAAATCCAGCACATGGACACTTTTATTGTGGAAATGCAGGCAAAAGCAGAGCTGGTGCAGTGGGGAGCAGGGGCATCTGCTTCCATTGAGCACTGTCTCCAAAAACGACCTCTTTTTAAAATCATGTTAAACTTAACGAAGTAACAGTGTGCAAACATGCTAGATGTTTAGACCGTCATAAGGCTTTACAATGCTGTGTCACTGGAAAATATACAGGCCCAGGTGCTGGCAGTTCCCAAGATAATGATTAAGAAGACACAGAAAGCAAGACGTGGTCCTTTTAGGGAGGAAGTTTGTGAATACTGACCAGAGTTTTTGGTCTCTCGGACAACTGGTCAGCAGTCTTGGCTTTACAGGGACCAGAAACAAGCCAGAACACCCTGGCCTAGGTGACCATGTGACATTCTTCACTTCCTGATTAACTGGAAAGTTGAAAATGGGACAATTTTCTACATGCAACCAGGAAATTAAGGCTAAACGTGGAAGGTATACTGTCAGCAAATAGGCTCCAGCAGCTCACCTGACAGGCAGTGGCCAGGCTAGGAATTGAGGTTCTCCTTCCTTTTGGTGCCCACACCTGGCTATGAACAGTCTCCATATGAGCTCTGGCATACTTCAGTGTTACTCCCGCGCTCCTGAGTGCTTATTCCGACCTGATCGTTCCTGGGGAACAGCAGGGTATGCCTAGAAAAAAAATAGAAAAAAAAATCTTACCCTGATATATAACATCAGGGTAAGCAAATAAGCCCAGATGAGGTTTCTGGGGGAGCAAAAACAGGGATGACTCCAGGTAGATGTCGCTTGCCTACTATTACCCCTGTGATGAGTGTCACACCTGGAGAGGCAATCTCAGTACAGGAACGACATCCATTCTTACCTACTGCATTCTTACAACAGCTCATATATACATTTTTTAAATAAAAATCAGTTCTATTGCTCTAAAAGAATTGATAAGAGGGTGTAAAATGGGAGCATTTACAACCCCCAATTACTTCCCATGGCACTTGGAATTAAGAATTCCAAGCTCCTTACCCCAGCTTACAGTGTGACTCAGACCATGTTGTGTCTCTGACCTCAAACCCCTCTCCTCCTTGCGTGCTCCTCCCTAGCCACACTGTCTGAACATCTACTGCTCCAATCAAGACCTTTCCACAGTCTTTTCCTCGCCCTGGGATGCTCTTACCCTGATCTTCACCTGGCTAGCTCTACCTTGTCATTCATGTCTTGCTTACACATCTCTTCTCAAAGATAACTTCTCTGAGCACCCACTCTAAGTAGCCACCCAGGCAACCTCTGTCACCTGGTCCTGTTTTAGCTCCTTCTATCGTTCTTACTACCGTGGGCTGTGGTCTGGATTGTTCACTGTATCTCATTCCCCCGAGAATGTAGATGTAAATTTTATTCCTTGTTCAACCTACCACTGGCTCAGGGATGGTGAGTTTTTGAGTCTGCCTATCCTTTCACCATTGTGATCAGGGCTTCCGGGAGGGTCTCAGCCTTTTCATGGGAAAGAGACCTTGTTTGATATGAGCCATAACATAGGGTATTTTTCTCTTAATTTCTTGTCACGTAGAGCTTTGTGGGATGAACACACTGTGTGCTAGGCTGTGCTGGCCAATGGGGCCGTGGTTGATGCCACCTGTTTTTCTCTTTTCTGCTCAGAACTCGGTCCTGATGTTTGACCATGGAGATGTGAGCTGAGCCTTCCTCCCGAAGACCAGGTGAGAGATCTCTCCCAGATGGGCAGTACAGTGGAAATAAATGACGACATTCCACCCAGTCAGTACTTCCGCCTTGGAGTCGAGGTGATCAGAATGGCCTCCATTTACTCTGAGGAAGGGAACCCCGAACATGGTTCATCCTTTATAACAAGCACATCATGTAAGACACCTCCAGTTTGCTTTTCCTTTTCCGGGGAGTGATGCCTCACTCATGCTACTCTTGTGCTCCTTTATTTCGCTCAGAATTTCTAAAACGGGAGAACCTGACACCACCATTACTATTGATCATTTTTACTGGCAACTCCTACGTACTGGCTGTCGTTGACATTCAAACACTTGAGTACCAAAAGTATTATTTTCGTGACTCAATAATGTCATGAGTAAGAGACCTAGATCTTTGGCCTGTGTCCCCATGGCCCAGCTGTTAGGTAAGAGAGTTGGTGGTTAAATTATACAGGTTTTGTTTTGATTAATGTTTTCTCTGTTAAGGCAGCCTGTCATAGGATTATTATTGAGATTAGCAGAGCCAAGATTCCTCATGTCTGCTTATTTTGTAGCAAATTGAGTGATTCAGGAAAACCTTTTTCTTTTAACCTTTATTGTAATCATGCAAATCATCAAAAAAGTATTGACAGCCTACAGATTGTGTGTCTTGTCATAAGACCTTCCCTTGAGTTACTTAGCATCTTCGGTAGGCAGCATGAATAGACAATTTCAGTGCAGTTGATAGGGAACAACTCATAAAGCCGAGTGACAATGAAATGATGTGCAATTTTGGAACGGAATAATGTTAAAGTGTCTCATTTACATTTTTAGTCTTATTCTTTCATAATACTATGTCCTTAAAAAAATAATGATAACAATGTTTTGTGTAGTTTTTCATAGTTCATAGAGTATTTCACCTCCTTTACTTCATTTGGTCTTCACAGTTCGGTGTGCTCTGAGTTGGACGCATTCCCCTCTCATCCTGTTCGTAAGGAGCCATTCTCTGGGTTTAGTGCCAGGCTTTGTTCCACAGTTTGGAGTGACAAAACCTGAATTTTCTAGCTCTTCACTCAGGACTCACTCGACATTAGAGGCCCCATTCTTTTTGTTTTCCGTTTGGTAATTCTCTGTGAGCTGAAGGTAGTCTTGTGATTACAGTCTAGAGTCACACTGACCACTTTTTGGTTATTTTTTATTTTTATTTTAAATAGGTGGCATGTACATATGATACAAAATTAAGAAAGCACAAAAGCGTGTATTTATATATGTATATATATATATACATATGTATGTTTAAAACCAGAGTCTCCTTACTGCTCTTCTTTTCCCCCAAACCCTCACTTCCCTGCCCAGAGACTATCACTCTTGCTAGTTTCTTATATGACCTCCCGAGATGATATATGCTTAGCAATTATATCACATTAGATATTTTGATCACGTACACTGAAAAGGTTTGTCAGTGTTATTGACATGTGGGGTGGAATAATTCTTTGCTGTGGGGACTGTCCCATGGGCTGTAGGGTATTTAGCAGTGTCTCTGGTCTGTACCCACTAGATGCCAGTAGCACCTCTTCCCCCTTTGTGACAACCAAAAATGTCTCCGGACATTAGCTCATGGATTCTGAGGGGCGCAACTGCCCGGGTGGAGAACCAGTGCCCTGAAGAAAGGGACTGTTGTTGTCTTTGATTTTTATTATTTCATTTCATAGAAAAATTTTAAAGTTGTTTATTAGGACTGTCAGTAAAAAGTGAAAGACTCTACATCCTGTTGCTTTGTAACAGGTCTCATTTGAGAAATTGGCCTCTGTTTATTCAAATGACTAATTTTGAGGTTTTGCTTTTATGTTCAGCCAACTCTTCTTCCTTGAGACTTTGCTTTCCTCCATCTCATACCTCATTAAATCCCCTTTGTTTTATATCCTGAATATCTTTTGAATCTGTCCTCTCTCCTCAGTCAGTATCCTCGTACAGAACTTCCCTGATCTATTGCTTTTAGGTCCTAATTATTGTATATATATATATATATATATATATCGATTCTTGTTTCCTTCCAGTCCATTCTTCACATAAGACATCTTTTTAATAGGCAATGTGGGAAGTTGTCACAAATATCGCACAGAAACATTTCTTTAAGAATAAAAACAAACTCTTTTCCATGGCCCTTAAGACTCTGTGGGGTCTAGAATCCCCTCCCTTTCTCCAGACCCATCTCGTGTCACTTTTGCCCTCACTTTCTGTACTTAAGAAATGCTGAATTAACCTTAGTTAATTCTATATAAGTCCTACTGAAGGCAGCTCGACTACCTTTTACTGTTACTCCTAGCCTTATTAAGTGAAGTTCATGGCCCCTTTTCTATCAGATTTTCTTTTAAAATATGAGCGTTAAGTTCACTGCTGGTTGCATTTGCTGGCATGGGTTGTATTAGGACTAAAAATAAAGTGCAAAGTGAAAGAATTGGACTTAAACGTTTTCAGTCAACATGTGCATATTAATGACACGTTAGTGTTCCGGATTGGGCTAGATTTTATTGGGGATGCAGGAGTTCTGGCCACCTCTGGTCTAGATGTGTCTCATTTGTTGAGCCCTTTGCACTGTCCTGTTGCCTTGTCTGTTTCAAGATGGGGAGGCAGGAAGAAGGGGCATAGGGTGATCCCAGGTGGGGTTGAGTAAGTGGGGCAGCAGAGTGCAGAGTAGGGAGAAGTGAGCACCTACTTTGGGGTTCTGCTTTTCATTTTCAAGGAGACTTCATTGTATGCAGAGAGAATGGCTGACCAAAAATTTGGCTAATAAGAAAATGTATTAACAGGTGGAAAGACTGTATCCCAGTAGGATAGCGGGTGCCCCCAGCCCTTCCCCTTTGGTAACTGCTTGTCCCTTCTTGGAGTCTGTGGGTCTAATGCTGTTTTGCTCCTTCAGTTTTGCTTCGTTGTTATACTCCACAAATGGTGGAAATCATTTGGTATTTGTCTTTCTCTGCCTGACTTATTTCACTGAGCATAATACCCTCTAGCTCCATCCATGTCGTTGCAGATGGTAGGATTTGTTTCTTTCTTATGGCTGAATAGTATTCCATTCTGTATATGTACATCGTCTTTATCCATTCATCTACTGATGGACACTTAGTTTGCTTTCATATCTTGGTATTGTAAATAGTGCTGCAGTAAACTTAGGGTGCTTATGTCCTTTTGTATCTGAGACTTGTTTGCTTTTGCTAAATTCCTATAAATGGAATTACCGGGTCAAATGGTATTTTTTTGTGTGTGTGTTTTGAGGAACCTCCATATTGCTTTCCACAATCCTTGAACTAATTTACGTTCTCACCAGCAGTGTAGAAGTGTTTCCCTTTCTCTGAATCCTCGCCAGCATTTGTCATTCCTAGTCTTTTTGATGTTGGCCATCCTAAGTAGTGTGAGGTGATATCTCATTGTGGTTTTAATTTGTATTTCCCTGATAATTAGCGATGTGGAGCATCTTTTCATGTGCCTGCCGGCCTTCTGAATGTCTTCTTCGGAGAAGTGTCTGTTCATATCCTCTGCCCATTTTTTGATAGGGTTATTTGCTTTTTGGGTGTTGAGGCAAGTGAGTTCTTTATATATTTTGGGTGGTAACCTCTTGTTGAATATGTCATTTACAAATATATTCTCCCATATTGTAAGATGCCTTTTTGTTCTGCTGATGGTGTCCTTTGCTCTACAGGTTTTTAGTTTGATGTTGTCCCATTTGTTCATTTTTGCTTTTGTGTCCCTTGTGGGAGGTGATGCATTCAGGAAAAAGTTTTTCATGTTTATATTCAATAGCTTCTTCTAAGAGTTTTGTGATTTCATGACTACATTCAGGTCTTTGATCCATTTCGAGTTTAGTTTTGTGTATGAGGTTAGGCAATAATCCAGTTTCATGTATCTGTCCAGTTCTTCCAACACTAGTTGTTGAAGAGGCTGTCATTTCCCCATTGTATGTCCACGGCTCCTTTATCATGTATTAATTGACCATATATACTTGGGTTTATACCTGGGTTCTCTAGTCTGTTCCATTGGTCTGTGGGTCTGTTCTTATGCCAGTACCAAATTGTCTTGATTACTGTGGCTTTGTATAGAGCTTGAAGTCAGAGAGTATAATCCGCCTCCAGTTTATTCTTCCTTCTCAGGATTGCTATCCTATTCAGGGTCTTTTGTGGTTCCATATGAATTTTACATCTGTTTGCTCTAGTTCATTGAAGAATGCTTTTGGTATTTTGATAGGGATGGCAATTTTGACAATATTACCTCTTCCTATCCATGAGCACTGGATATATTTCCATTTATTGGTATCTTCTTAATTTCTCTCATGAGTGTCTTGTGGTTTTCATGGTATAGGTCTGTCGCTTCCTTTCTTAGGTTTATTCTTAGGTATTTTATTATTTTTGATGTAATTGTGAATGGAATTGTTTTCCTGATTTCTGTTTCTCCTCTTACATCATTAGTATATAGGAATTAAACAGATGGCTTATACTTTCTTTGCACCAATATAGGCACTTGCATTTAAAAGAAGGAGGGGTTGTACTGTTACTGCATCTGAAATGATTTTAGGTACATGTGGATTGGTAAAGGGTGGTGTTACCTACATGATGAGCTCCTAGACACAATGTTTTTCACCTGCTGTCTTTTTGGTGTAGCACTCAAACTTCATAATTGAGCCTCCTCAGAGAAGCCTTCTCTAACTTCCATTTCCTATTTAAATTATTCCTCTATCACTTTTGCTTTTATCGTTAATAGCCTTTAATATAATCTATAATTGTGCAATTCTATATACTGTAGCCATTTAATTGTTTTTTTTTATTTTTTAAATAAAATTTCTATTTTAAAAGTTTTAGATTTATAGAAAAATTGTTAAGACAGTACTAAAAGTTCTCATATAACCTATACTCAGTTTCTCTTTGTGGTTAAAATGAGAGTTCCTGTGGCCAGGATTCTCCCCTGGCCCTGGTTGACTAGCGTACTGCACACCTGTGGGCAATACATGGCTGTTGACTCTGTATAATGAGCTCCGCCCAGCACTCTGAGCATGACACAGGGGCACGGCTGCAAGGCTGCAGGAGAGCAGAGCAGAGGCTGGAATGGTGGCAGTGCCAAGGACAGAGGCCCAGAGGACGGCTGTGCAGAACAACTGTGCAGAGAGGCCCAGAGGAAGGCTGTGTGGGACAGCTGTGCAGGCAGAGGGGCCCAGAGGCAGAGACTGGCTTGCTGCATGCAGACGTGCTCTGAGTGAACAGAATTTTAGTGACTGACCTGCCACCTGGAAATAAAGTTGAATCCATAGCAAACTTTCCTGGGGCTGAAACCCATTGGCAAGAGACCCTTGTTATTAAGGCTTTAGTATAGTATATTCATTATAATTAATGAACAAATATTGATACAGTATTATGAACTAATGTCCACACTTTATTCAAATTTTTCTTTTGGTTGTTATCTACTGCTGTGGATAAAGCGAAGGTTCCCATGGCCAGAATTGTGGACAACTGCTTTGTCTGATAAAACCTTTAACATATTAGACCTAGTTATTTTAAATTCTCTGTGTGATAATTCTAAAAGCTGTGTCATACCTGAGTTGGTTCTGATGGTTGCTTTGCCTCTTCAGACCATGTTTTTTCTTTGCCTCTTGGTATGCCTTGAAATATTTTGTTGAAAGACATTTTGCATCAGGCACTAGGAAGTGAGTTGTCTTGGGAGTGGTTTTCAGCCCTGGGCAAGTTTGCTATGCATTCAATGTGACCAAGAAATTGACAGCAAAACATTCTTTGGGGTGAAAGGGTTTATTACCCGGTTTGTTCTCCTGATGGTAGGTTGAGCACTAGCGTCTCTGCCTCCGACCAGAGCCCTGGGCTGAGCTCTCTATATAGCACAATAATGGCTTATTGCCTAAGGGTGTGGAAGCGGTAGCCTAGCAACAGGCCAGTTACCTCATCAGGTGGTTTTAAGATCAGTGAGGATCCTGGCTATAGGAAGCCCAACTTCCCCACATGAATAAATGGGCCTTATAGTAAGGGGACTAGGACTTATAACCTGACCAGGGGTTAGGCTGTGTTTAATGTATATTGGAGTTTGTAGATGCTAGAGTTTTTACCTTCCTCTCATGTCCCTATTTTTGTCTTCCTCGTAACCTTGGGCTCCCCTAAGTATTCCTTCTCAGAGAGATTCTGTGTCTTAACACTCTAACCCACTGATCCTCGAGCCCCATTGGTGTCATGGTAAGGTGTAAGGGACGGGACATGTCTTAATTTTTTACTGAGTCTCTTTCTTTGCTCCGGGACCTTCAAAAGCGCTTCTCCGGTAGTTTAGCTCCTCTTTTTAAACCAACCTTAGGTGAGAAAAGACGTCTAGAGGGCACTGGAATAGGAAGAAATCAATTCTCCCAGCTGGAATACAGCTCTGATTGCTTTTCTCACAGGAGGGTAGGCTTTCTCATGGAGAACTCTCTGGGTGTATTTCACAGTGATTTGTCTTCCTGTCTCATGAATCAGTATTGGATCTCTATGAGAATCTGGTGGATTTCCAGTTTATGGCTCTGGAGGCTTCTGTTCCAGGGGAGCAAACGTCAGCTGTGAGTGGATTTGCCTTTCTCTTTGGATTTCAGGGTAGTGAGTTGACTTGCAGTTTCCATCGCAACGTCATTTCTCGTTTGGGTCAGTATGTTCAGCTTTTCCTTGGAAGAATGGAAGTGATGACTTCCATGCTCTTTTTGCATATCAGAGGGAATTGTAAATAGACAAATGGTGAGTTATTAGGAGACTTCAACTGAGAAAAATCACCAAGCATAAAACCATCCAGGCTGGTGTGATCGCTCTCCAGTGGGCATGGCATTTTGTGTGACAAGCAAAGGCAGCTAGAGCTGGAATTAAGAGAAAGGGAGGTGATGGGGAGAATAAGTCAGGGAAGAGGAAGCACCACCGCTATCAAGGTGAAAGGATTGCAGGCTTGGCATCAAACAGGTGTGGGACATCTACAAGTCAGTCAGTAATTCCGGTCTGTCTTCAGCTGGTAAAATCAAAGATGCGAGCAGCAGCCGCTTGAGCTCCCGGTAGGCGTCCCGCCTTTCCCTGCAGAGCTGCACCTCAGTGTCCGCCGGACTCACTTGACCTCCTCGCCCAGGCAGCACTCCGTGATGGACTCCAGAGTCATTCCCCCAAGGTGCCTCCGCTGCAGAGCCGCCGGCACCGTTTGCTCACACACGCACGCGCGCGCGCTCACACCCTCCCGCCCTTGTCACCCGGGCGCGCGTCCGGGACTATCTCGCAGAACCTCTGCGGGTGCGGGGCCAGCAGGTGGGCCGGGGGTGCAGCGGGAGTGGGCGGCTGGGGCTGCCAGGTCGAGCGAGGCGGGCGCGGGCGGCGGCTCCGGGGTCGCGCGAGGGAAGGACGCCACGTCCGGCCTCGCTCAGACGCCTGCGCCTCCTTCCCAGTATCCGGCGGCCCGCCTCGCCCCCCCGCGCCGCCGCCCAGGTTCCCTTAAGGCCTGCCCCCTGCGGCGAGAGCACAGCCACCCGGGGCGTCCCTGCAGCCTGTGCCCGCCCCTTGCTGCCACCTGCCACCGCTCCAGGGCGCCCCCGGCCCTGCCCGCACCCACCGTCCGTATCGCGTGCCTGCAATTGTAAGTTTTTAAGTGCTGCTAGGTAATTCTAAAATTGTAGTTTTATAATTGAGATATATTGACATATAGCATTGGATTAGTTTTAGGTGTACGACAGAATGATTTGATACATGGATTATAGTGAAATGATTACAAGTTTAGTTAACATCCATCACTTTTTTACTTGGGATGAGAACTTTGGATTAGATCTAGTCTCTCAACATTTAAATATACAACACAACATTGTTAACTATATTCACCATTCTATATATTACATCCCAGGAGTTATGCGTCTGGTAACTGGAAGTTTGTAACTTTTGACCTGCACCCATTGTGCCTACCCCCTACCCCTCAGCCCCGCCTTCTCTGGTATTCACCAGTCTGTTCTGTATATCTATGAATTCTCTCTTTTTTGTTTTAGTTATCACATGTAAGTGATATCATACAGTATTTGTCTGCCTTATTTCACTTAGGGTACATCCATGTTGTTAGGAATGGCAGAATTTCCATTTTTTTACAACTAATATCCCATTGTGTGTGTATATATATATATATATATATATATATATATATATATATACCACATTTTCTTTATCCATTCATCCATCAGGGTTCACTTAGATTGTTTCCTGTCAGCCTGTCAGATTTCATAAAATACTCTGTCAGGATTTTGTTGTAAATACACTGAATTTATACATTCATTAATACACATTAATTGGAGAGAATTGACATCTTTTTTACAATATTCTATTTATTCTATTCATATGGTGTCTATCTTCACTTATTTATGAATACATCTTTATCACCTTTGCTAAGTTTTATATTTTTCTGTAAATGCACATCGTTCATTAAATTTACACATAGGCCTATTTTTTTTGTCATTTTGAGAGTTATGTTTTTAAAAACTAAATTTTTAAATTATTTTTTGTTGACACTTATAAATAAAATTCATTTCATCATTATGATCCTATATCCATCAGCTTTGATGGATGGTTTTATAAATTCAACAATTTGTCCTATGTGGATTCTTTGTGAAATTTCATGTGAGGGAGATTCAACTCCTTCATCGGTTTATTTTTGTTTATCTTTTCATTGTTTATCTTTGTATCCACTGGGTCATATCATCTGAAAATAAAAGGTTTACTTCTTCCTTTCTTAGATGCTTTAACTTCTGTTATGCTGCTCCCTTCTTTCTCCTCGTCCTCGTGGCTGGCACCTCCAGTACTTTGTAGAATGGAACCATTGGCCATAGACATCCTTGTGTTCTTTCTGAACCTAGAGGAAAACATTCAGTCTTGTGTCATTAAATGTAATTTTGGCTCTACATTTTTTCTTGCAATTTTAAAAACTTTTTATTGCAGAAAATTTCAAGCACATACAAAATTAAAAAGAATAATATAATAAACCACCTTGTACCCCTAATTTAGCTTTGACAATTATCAGCTCGTTTGCAATTTTGGTTCATCTATACTCTCCCTGTGTCCCTTCTTCTATATTATTTTAAAGCTAATCTCAAGTAGCTTGTAATTTTATCTATAAATATCTCAGTAAAAAATACTAAAAGTTAAGGTCTCCATTTTTCTAACATAACCATAATATCATTACACAGCTGAACAAATTGAAAATAATGATTTTCTATCATTCAATATCCAGTGAACATGCAACTGTCTGAATGGCTTTTTTTTATTAAGGTGGCATTGCTATACACTCTTAATGAAGGTTTCACCTGAAAAAACAATGTGGTTACTACATTTACCCATATTATCAAGTCCCCACCCATACCCCAATACAGTCACTGTCCTTCAGTGTAGTAAGATGCCACTGATTCACTATTTGCCTTCTCTGTACTAATCTGTTTTGCCAGTGAACCCCACACCATGTATACTAAACATAATACCCCTCAATCCTCTTCTCCCTCCCTCCCTCCCTCCCCACATGCCCTCCCACACCCCTCCCCTTTGGTAACCACTAGTTTTTTCTTGGAGTCTCCGAGTCTGCTGCTATTTTCTTCCTTCAGTTTTGCTTTGTCCTTATACTCCGCAAATGAGGGAAATCATTGGGCACTTGTCTTTCTCCACCTGGCTTATTTCACTGAGCATAATATCCTCCACCTCCGTCCATGTCGTTGCAAATGGTAGAATTTGTTTCTTTCTTATGGCTGAATAGTATTCCATTGTGTATATGTACCACATCTTCTTTATCCGTTCATCTACTGAACAGACAGGTTGCTTCCATGTCTTGGCTATTGTAAAAAGTGCTGCAATAAACATAGGGGTGTATATGTCTTTTTGAATCTGAGAAGTTGTATTCTTAGGGTAAATTCCAAGGAGTGGAATTCCATTGTCAAATGGTATTTCTATTTTTAGTTCTTTGAGGAACCCCCATATTGGTTTCCACAGTGGTTGAACTAGCTTACATTCCCACCAGCAGTGTAGGAAGGTT